>JACSYO010002136.1:1000880-1515880 GCA_016806645.1 Ophiodon elongatus
CCCTTCCCTCCAGCGGGCCCAGCAATACGGCCTGGGCCTCCAGCAGTGTAGTGTCCGAGTTGGCTCCCAGCAGGGACCGGAGGAGCAGCAAGGTGGAGCCTCCGTCCGCAGAGGGCTGTTCTTTTGTCGGAGGCCCCATTGTGGTCTGAGCCGAAGGAGTTTCTGGTGAACCCTGCATGATTTCATCTGATTTTGAGAGGACTTCGACCCAGTGTCTCTGATGGCACTAAGAATAACTATCTAGAAATAGCCAGTCTTCTCGCTGATGGTCTTGTTTACTTGTGTATATATGGGTCATATAAAGGCATCAGTATTAAACAACTGACTTCTTCATAATTAGTTAAAGGTTCCTCATAGTAACTTAAATTTGAAAATGATTTGATACAGCACTATTTCTAGCTTGATAGTAGTTCATACTTAAGATTGGTTTCCATTCGTAAGGTGTCCAGCTGCATCACTGCTACAGGCTTCACATCTTTTTAAAAATCACCTTTAACACCTTGCGGCTGCAATCACAAACCAGGCCAACTTCTAAAGTATTTTTCTTAATACAGTTGTTTTATTGTGCCTTATTCAGCAGGGGAAGAGGTCAACGAGGTCATCACTAATTGTGACGCCACAAAGGTTGTAAAACATTTCTAGAAAGTTTTATTACAATTACATTTTTGGGGGTCTTTTAGTAACATTTTCAGATATAATGGAGGACGACCACTGTCACCTGACCGTTATATTAAAAAACCTTGTAATAGGGAAAAGTAAGTCAGAGTAGGGAATACAGAGTTAAGTCAAATTATGTTGCTGTGCTGTGGCAAAAGTTTAACTCATAATAAGGCCACGTACTGGAATTGTTTTTAATGATAAGGTTTTGTGTCTTGCTCAAATCATAATCATGACTCCTCCTTGCCTGTTGTGCCTTTCTGTGTTCTACTACAATACAATCAATTATGTAAAAACAATGTTTATTTGTTACTATGAATGTTATAAATGGATGACAATTATCTGAGTGAGAACCAGCAGATGCGTAATTACACGATACATTACTGTTTAAAGCTCAAGAGAGCCACCTAGTGGTTATACAAAGTCATAGCAACGATCTGACCCACTTTGTCACAGTGTACCATTTATATATTTTTTGTTTTGACAAAACATGTTGAAATATACATTGTGAATACAATGTTTTGTGAGGACATGTAACTTATTTAATCCACTTTTTTTTGCATTAACTTGTTAAATACACTGTATACATTGCTGTATGTATTTTCTGAAAGTGCAGCTTGTGATTAAACATTTTAATAAACAGTGTCACTGAGGGGCAACTGAACCTGCATTTTCTTCGTGCATCACAGGATACTTTTGCTGTTTCACATACTTCCTGGAAGGAAATATTTGTGCATATGGCTCTCAGATCATTGTGCACAGCTGAGTTGTGTACCCTCGTATATGCATCGTGGTCTAAGTGACTAATCAACTTTGGGTACATCACTCACTGGATGTTCTGCTCTGTCAGCATTAGTACTGTCTGGACAACACTGTCCAGCTTAATGTCTTCTGTCCACTTCAGGTTGCTCCCAACACACATTTTAGCTCAGGAGAGTCTTTTTTTATTTCTTCATGTCTGAGCTTGCTGTGTTCACAAAGGCTCCTCATATGTGTGCTTCTGTAGTAAAGAGTCACATGACTTGGGCTCGGCATAGAGCACGCTGATCGGCCTTGGGCCATTGGCATGTAGGGCAGGAGTGCAGTAGCCATTGGACAGCATCCTGTGTGAAGGGCAGTCATACTGCGCGTGGCTGGATGTCCTTCTGGCTCCAGCAGCAGGTGCTGGTATCGGAGGTCCATGTGTATTGCTGTGAACGATCCCCGTCAAAGTTTGTAGGATGGACTCCGAGGTCTGCTCGCTGAATGGGGTGGCATACTCCGGCTCAGGGGGAAGAGGCTCGGCGTACTCTGGCAGGTTGCCAGGAGTGTCATAATGGTTGAAGGCGAAGGGGGTGGTGTAGCCCTCATCTGAGGAGGGTCTGAATGTTGACCCAACCTTCTGTCCAATGGCTGCAACGTCAGGCTCCGCATAGTCTGGAAGGACAAATAAATAGATCGATTAGATTGTATTTCTAGTAGTTTATGATGCAACAGTGGGTACCCGCTAAAATCACCATCACAATCCAAATCAGGTACAGTTTAGTATTTAGCCAATGATACTGTCATTTCTGTAGATACTGGTCAGCTCTGAGCAGTTGCCAGACAACCAGCGGAGACTCCAGGAAGTTACTGGTCCCAGGCATAGAAATAGTCTGGCACAAAACCGGGTGACAAATAGTCATTTCTACTCTCAGGTTTTGTATGGATGAAACAAACAAGACAAGTTAATTGGAGACCTTTGGAGGGGGCTGGGAGGTTTGGATTTTGTTCCGTTTGGCCGTAGCCAGGCTCACTGTTTCTGCCTGTTTCCAGTCTTTGTGCTGAGTTTAGCTACAAGCTGCATGCTTGTACAGTAAATATATATAACAGACAAGTGACAGCAATCTTCTCATCGAACTCTTTCCAAGAAATCAAATGTTTTTCTTAATCACAGGAAGTGACTGTTTATCCAATATATTTATCCTTATCATTCATTTGTTTTCTTGTAGGAATCACTTTTTTAAACTTATGGTTGCAATGAAGGGTTTTATCATGCTACTACAACTTGTTGCACTTATGTTGTATATCCCTGTAAACAAGGCACTCCTGACAAAAATACTATTCGTAGTGAGTTTCAATTAAAACACCATCACCAAATATAGTACTGTTAAATTAACCAGGATTAATGTAAACTCTTTAAAACCATTTGATTACCTTGAAGTACCTTTTAAAATACTGTGATAAAATGTTAAAGTCAAGGTTCAACTACTTAGCTATTCCCAAGCCTTGGGATAGCGAATAAGTAAGTGAACCTTGAGCATGGATGTTTTTCACAGTGTAGGCCTTCCCAAGGGCAAGAATGAACCTCGACGCACATTTCAAACAGGCGCGTCAGAATCACTTAACCCGTTTTAGCTCTATATCTTCAAGACTCTTATAAATTGCATATCGGGGTCAGCCGATATGGGAAGGAAATATAATACATTTTATGAGCTTTAAAACATATTGGTGCATCCCCACTAATACTCAAATACTGTGATCCATTTCACAATTTGTGAGTTCCCATCTCGACACGACCAGGACTCTTTGAGGATCAATCGCTTATTTGCATCTGCAGTTTCTGGGAAAATGCTGCTCCCCTTCCTAAAAGCAGTCTCATACTAGGCCAACGTTGAGCCCCTGCATGAGATAGTCGGCCACCAACAATGTCTCCTCCAATCACAGGGATGGGTGCTGACAGGGTAGCACTCAGATTCTACCAGACTCTCCACAGCAGAAGAGGCGGTGGTGTGGGAGGCCCAGACCTTACTTATGAGCCGAGCCTACAGGGAGCCTGAGAGCTAGAGCTATTTTAATTAGAAGGGCTTTGATTGTCTTTGCTTTGACCCTCTGTCCTGTTTATCACTGGACCTCTCAGTGAAGGGCCCCCTCGCCGGGGGAGGGGATGGGGGAGTCAGAGAGAGGGGGGGGAGGGCTGGCGGTGATGGTGGGGAGGGGTGTAAGCTGAGCGCCCTTTATCAAGCTCCAATTAAAGGGTCTCTTTCAGAGAGGCTCCATGGACCAAAGAAAGGAATGCTTATACTGTGTCTGGGTGATGGGCTGAGCCGGGGCAAAGAATGGACAGCCCGCGGAGAGAGCTGTTGGCCTGTCAGGCCTGGCATGAGCTCCTCAGACTGACCACTGAAGCCAGAGACTGTTGGAGCAGGAAGGATGGAGGAGGGAAGGCCGAGCGCACCACTTGAGATCGCTCAGTAAACTCGGAACGAACAAAGACCGGCAAAAAAAAGACAGCCGCTGATCATAACTAGTAACACAGAGGCACAGCAGTAGAACCCGTTTCTATGACTTCTCACCGTTAAGAGGAGGACTCGGTAGAGCATCGTGGACATTTCGCTCCAGAGGGTAAGAGATGAGCTCAGATTGTGGGCACGAGAGACTCTTTGCCTGGAAACTCTGACAACCTACGTGACACACCAAAACTCATCGTCAGGCTTTTTAAAGAGAGGATTGAAAAATACTGAGAAGATTATCAAAGAGCACTTGACTTACTTTTGGGTAAGGAGTACTTCATTTGTGACTCTTTTTTCCTACGTGGAGAAGGAGATGAACACAAAGAATCAGAGTCTTGTACAGTTTCAGTTCAATACAGTGTGCTGTGGCTTCTGGAGCATCACCATTAACGCTGAAGCAATTAGTCAGTTAATCAGACGACAGATAAATTGACAATTAATTTAAATGATTGATTAATCGTTTCAGTTATTTTCAAGCAAAACTATTTTTTTTAATTAGAATTAATTGAAAAAACAATCAGCAGATGAATCAATGATGAAAATAATCATCAACCTCAGTATCTTTCCCGGTCAACAAAAGTAATTATGAATTAATAAAATAATAATTTTATATATTATGACTTTATTGCATGAGTTATGAATCTATTTCAGTTAGTGTGTGCAAAATAAACTTTAAATAAGTGAAAGGTTTGAAATACAGTACCTTCTCTTCCACCAGACTCCAGCCAACAAACAACTGCCGCACATTATCAGCCCCAGGACCACTCCCACTGCCACTATCACCGGCTGACTGGAGCCTACAGGAACGCAAGTGTCTGAGTCAGTAAACAGTCGTACAAGTGTGAGCAACGTTGAGTGTCAAAGACAAATATATAAACATTATTTTTTACTGATCGGACATGAATTTGTCCTGAAATAGACTGTGAAATTAGAGAGTGATACAAGTACACACTCAGTCTTGTCTCCACCAACACTGGGCCATCTGTGGGAGTCGCGGTGGGGCCGGGCCGTGGCGTACCCATGTTAACTTTGATGGGTGGAGATTCTGTTGGACAAGCAGGACAGGACATCATAACATCAGGAGTAAAGCCACCAACTCACTGCTAAGACAGATCATGTCAACATTTTAAGTCAATCCCGGAGAAGTAGTGGCAATACCCACCAGCGGCTGGGCGTGACCTTGGTGTGACCTTGGCAACAGGACAGCCCAGGACTTGCACCCGAGCTGAAGCCCGGCCATGCCAGCTCAGTGGCTGTAGCCGTACAAACCGAGCCGCTACAGGGGGGAAGAAGCTGTTGAGAACCCTGAGGTGTCCGTCAGTATAGGCGTGGAACACCTGGGAACCATAACAACCAAGTTACTTATTCACAGAGAACACCAGGTACACTGTAGACTCAGTAGCCGTGTGAGCTCTGGTGCTCAGGTGAACATCAGTGAATATGGTACAATGCAAACCTTTTTTTCTTTGCTGAGCGCTCCTTTGTAAAGCTTCCAAGTTTTTCTGTCTTTGCTGAAAAAAAGACTGAAGGATTCTATGTAGTGGTCGTTCAATCCCGTTGTTATTATTCCTGAAAAAAGTAATAATACATAATATAGTAAGACACTGTGGACATATAAAAAAAAAAAAACTGATGCACTTTGTTGAAATTTGGTAGAACAATTTTAGCCAAGTTAAACATTTAAAGGATAATAAGTCTGATAAAGTTTTCTAATTGTCAATAAATTTGCAAATAAAGACCAAATGTGTTATTATATGTTACTTTTTGACTTCCTGTTGATTCCCCAAGCTCATCGGTTCCGACTGAAGAACTAAATCTTTAAAAACAGGTCAATTATTTCCAGCAAAAGTTAGTCAAACAGCAGTGAATACTGCATTTGTTGGGGAATATTTTCAGTGGATTAATACACATTTGGTGTGCTAATGAGTATTTTTGGCAGGACGCAACAAGAAGGTGTATGTGGGATTGACTCATAAGGAATTACTGTGGCGATGTTTATCTTAATTAGTGCAACTCACTGAAGTGTTTTTAATAGAGGTCAGTGGCACAGAGGAATAATCTATAGTAGATCAGGTTTTTCACACTCACACACACACACACACACACACACACACACACACACACACACACACACACACACACACACACACACACACACACACACACACACACACACACACACACACACACACACACACACACACACACACACACACACACACACCTTTCAGTGGGATAAATTAATTGCTGGTTTTGGTCTTTTCATGGAATTTGTTGGCAATAAACAAACAATACAGAAGACTTATCCTTTACTCAGCTACATTAAAGTGTATTAAATGTTTTTAAATGAGCATATTTTGCACACATATTCTATTTTCAACATTTTTACCTGTGATAGTGCTTCTATCACTCAGCCCCAGCTCCACCCACGGGTTCAGATCATTACTGTCTGCAGCCCAGGGCAAGAACTCGTGGCTAGAATCCATGTTTCTGGAGGACCAGAACGTGTTGTGCTCTTGGCTGTCTTTATCCCACAAAGATGAGGCATTTAAACCAGAAACACTCAGGATGTTGTTGCAGTCTGTTTAGGGACCAAACATACTGTTTTTATACACGGCTACATTAGCCACTTGACTACAGTCCATGTATACTTTACTGCAGAGCTGGCAATGAATTGCATTAATCAAGAAATTCATTTTTTTTACATCACAGTGAAAGGAGTGGAAGCTTATGGATGTCAGGAAGGTGGCAAAAATCCCTTTTATAACATTCTAAAATACAACAGCATGACATGAGAAATGAACAGCGGGGATGTAAACAATGTTTTGCTTGTAGTAAATGGCTTAAAACATTTAAAAACACAACATGTCGTGATAAATGTAATTTCTTGGTCATACCTTGTTTGAAGAGCAGCTTCTTTTCAGATAATGATCCCCTGTCAAAAGAGGACCGTTAAAAAGGTCAGCGCATCGATTTAATGAAATCAAATATAAATTCATCTGCGGCTCAACGACAGCCACTATCACATTAATGTGGGCTCTCATTTCAAGCGCAACAACGGCAGACACACATTTTTGAAAGGATTCCATTGGCAAAGGTGGATTCATAAAGTGTAAGACTTCTCCAACGGTTCACAGTGACGCGACCTCCCAGACTATCGGATGCAGCTCCAGCGTGGACTGCAGACTTGCACAGGACTGAGGTCTGTAACAGAGGAGACACACGCAACGCTTTCAGACATGAAGTCTGAAGCTTTGTTTATTTTTGTGCTTGGCGCCGAAGCGCGAGCCTCCGTAGACGGCGTGCGAGCTCCGAGCATGAACGGAAGCGCTGTGTACTCTATGCGCTGCATTATTCTCCGTAACGCCAGAAGGTGTACAAACGAGGACAAACCAAGCTGAAAAACAAAAAAAGCTTGGCCAAATGAAATGTGGTTTACTTACATCTCTGTAACCCTGTTCAGAGTTTCCCCAAACATCCCCTGTCACATTCTTGCAACCAGCAGGGCAGTACACACTGAGAAACAGCGGAAACAAACGTGAGGAACACTCTATTCTATTATAGAATAGAGGATATATTATGGGGAATGTAGAGGTCAACCACTCACCTCAAAAGCTGCGAGCTAGAATGAGATCCTCGTTGTAAACAAGATATGAGATCTATGACAACAAAACAGACGGACATACATTCAAATAAACACTCCTGAGAACTACTTCAAACTTTCTTGAATAGTAGGGTGTGGGACCTAGTAACTCGGGCTTACATAATAACCCCCCCCCCCACACACACCCTATTCACTAAACCAGGCACACACCGATTCTGTGTGAGATGTTCTACATGTGCTGTATTTAGGGGATAAGCGGTCATCGCTGTTGATGTGACTAAGCCCTTTGTTTCTGTGACTTTGTCACAGTTCACGAGTACAGTGAACGGTCCTCGTGTGGTCACAATTAACAGACAGGGGTTTGTATGTCTGGACGTTGGGCTCGGCTCCAGACACTGACGGGTTTCATAAACAACTCGGTAAAAAACAGGAAACTGTGATACATACTGTACAGTACGGATTACTTCATCCAGAGAAAAAAAAGGAAATTATCTCTAAGTATAGACTAGCATTCAGACCAAACAAGTCCACATGGTTATTAAAATGATACGCAGGAAGAACCGCAACCATTGTATCATTTTGTAATTTAATCTGTACAATCCAGAAACATGTACGCTGTGCACGTGACAGTCTGCATTGGTAGAGAGAGTTAAATTGTGGAGATTTAATAACTGCTAAATCAACGGCCGCTAGGCTCCAACAAACATGGGATGGTCGTGGGCTCGCAGTGGTTAACGGGCGTGGGAAGAGGAGAGGGAGGGAAAAACAACTGCAGCCACTCCAACAGACTGAGGCCCGAGGCCTCCCTCCATTCAGCCTGAGAGAGAAGGCGTCTTACTCCGGCTTTCTGAGCAAACACGCCAGAGCAAAGATAGCGATGGAGGATGAATGCCAATAAGAGGTGACTCACAGACTCTCAACCGCAAATACACATCAACACGCGAGGGCAAATATTCACACAGACGGTGGTGGTAAAAGTACACCAGTGTGAACTTGTAAATGAGCAAAATTGAGAAAATTAACTGAAACTATAAATCAGGCATTCGTTAGGCTGAGCTACGCTACTCCACAGCAGTGATAACTGAAATACACTGTGCCCATATAAACAACATTCATATACTTATGATAACCATGTAAGCAGCAGTCATAAATATCTTACCTGGATACTGATCCGTGGCATAAGAGAGTAGAAACCCTCGCCCGGAGCGGTGTGGGCCCGACCTGAACGTTACTGTCACTTCATTGCTTTTTAGTGTCACATTCTTCTGCGACGCATCAAGCTTCCCACACACGGGACCTGTGGACACGCAGACCCACAAACTACATTTGTAAAAGCACAAAAAGCACAAATACAAGTTGTTTTCTGGCACCACGGTGCTTACAGACGCCTGCAGAAACAGCAAGATATATGGAATATATCGTCGGTCAATAATCAGCATTCATCAAGAGATGTAGATGATTTAAGTCAGTCTTACTACACTAGTGTTTCCCTGTCGTACCGACGACTGTATACGTATGAAGGCATGTAAGAACACCTCCCCAGCAGAGAAAACGACTTAACAATCATGAGCCAGGTTCTGAGGAATCCGATAGTAAACATTAAAAGACAGCCGTGCAGAATATTTCTAACACCGTCATTCTGGTGTCTTAACAATTTATTATGCCGTCAAGACGCGACTTGATACACCTGGTTGGAGAACGTGCATGTGTCTGTTGCATAATTGGGGTTCTGTCAATGTGTCAAAGCAACGGCACGCCTCGTGCGTATTCCATAAGCATGGCTGAGAGAGCGTCAGTAATGACATGGAGCATTAATATTCTATCAGCAGGCATTACAAAAAGGAATCGGCACGAGAGACCAGAGAGCAACTTCTGTAATGTCTCAGTGATCACACATGAACCCGAGATGTTTAAAAAAGAAATAAGAAAGAAAACTCAAATCCATCGGCGGTGAACAGGCGTACCCAGACTGGGTTCTCTGCTCTCGTCTGCGATCACAAGAGAGCCATTCCTGCAGCCCGGGCTGCTCTCAATGTCAAAATCCCCGAACAGCAGCCGCAGCGTTCGGCCCTCCGGCACTCGAAGCCTCCACCTGCACCAGGTGTTGCTGGGGTAGGTGCCCGGATAGTTCTGAGAGGCCAGTGTGCCGGACTCTGTGCCCAGCGATGAATGTCCACAGCCATTGCCTGAAATGACACAAGTACAAGAGGGAGTCTGTGATGGGGGAAAAGACGTCAGTTCACAAGGTAGATGCATTCAGGACATGTTTAGGGACAGTTTATTCCAAAATTTGATGCCAACTAATTGCTTGTGAAGAGGCTCTTTAAAAAAATGGCTCCTGGACGTGAAGGAAAGAGTAATTCTTCATGTTTCGTGTCAATACCTTGATCACAAAAATGTTGTCTTTGTGAGGATTGAACCATTTTCTCTTTTTTGACCGTCGCAAAAGGTTAAAGTTATTGGTGTTTTTAGGTTAAAATGATAATGTAATGAGACTGAATTTGAATTTTTGTTTTGACATCAAAATTCACTTCTTACAGTGTACAAGGGCTGCAAGTAATGATTATTTTAATTAGAGATTCATCTTGTTTTCTCAGTCAATCATTTGGTTATTCAAAATGTCAAGAAATAGTGAAGAATGGCCCAATTTTCAGGAGCCCAAGTTATATTTACATAACTTGTAATAATCTTATCAACAATTCAAAACCCAAAAGTTTGTTCAATTCCATTTTATAGAGGACAATTGACAAACTTCAGTAGTGAATTATGGGAATTTTACTTACATCCTTATTATCATGACTTAAATGATTAACCGATTACCAAAGGTTTTGCATATTAATCATCTGTTCATCAACTAATTTATTACTCGCCCTATTGCTTCATCTCTACAGTGTAATATCAGTTCTGTTAACTAATAACTTTCACTTCTAAAACAGGGGTCAGGCAAAGAGTTAAAAGTGGAGTAAGTTCACATAACCGCAGACAGTCTCCTCATTAATTCTCTCACTGAATCCACAGAATATTAAGGGCTTTGTTAATAACCCATTTCAGGACAGATGAGTAATCGGTCTCTTCTGAACATGCATAGCACACCAGGGCATGTTTATACTCTTCTGATCATAACAAGGAGATGACATAACTGTCTGTGAGGGAAGTACTCAGCTCCACACACTCACACACGGTGACCTGTACACAAAAGATACTCTTCCCAGAATAAATACAAAATGTGTACTTTTTTAAAACGTTATTTAAAGATCATGCTGTTCTTGACAGAAAAAGTCAAGAAAATAGATCAAAAGTCTTTTATTTATTTATTTGAATGTTGATTCATTACATCCTCTGACCTGCGGTTGCTCTGACAAACACTTTTACGGGAACGGAAAATACAAATATTTAGAAGCTACAGCGTCCCTGTGTGTCACAGACAAGAAGTCAATTCCCAGAGTGGTCATACAGAGATAAGTGCTGAGGGGGCGGCGGGCTCAAAATCTAACCCCCCGAAGAAAAGTCAAGTAATGACGTGTTCCAAGAATGGTCAAAACATGAAAAAGGCACCAGGGTCCAGCTCAGCCTACGCATCATCCCTGTCCTTGTCTTCCTTATAAGGCTCCTGGAGATTTGTTGAGGGGAAACGGGAGGATCACCTTTCTCTCACCCCGTGTCACACACATCCTGCATCACACCAACCCCGACAGCTCCCCGGCTCCTAATGCCATAAACCTTTGCATAGTTACTGCCCCTCCTCAAGTCCCCAAAGGACTTCCCTGGAAATGCCACAGCGACGCACTGTAACCGTGGGCAACAGAGCATGGATCTGTCACCTTCCGGTGGGAGGCCACAGAGGCTGCAGAGCCGGGGAAGTTCTGGGTGGCCGGTAATCTCCCCCTGCTCACTGAACCCTTCCACCTAGAGTCAGTCTCCAGGACAATCTGTTTCTAGTTTCATAGAGAGAGGGGGGTGGATATGGGTGTTTGGCTTGTTCTGACCAGTTTAGAACATTTAGGAGGTGAATGACAGACAACTGGAGTGGAACCGGGTGGTGGGATAGCAGACAGTCAATCCTAGAGCAGCCCCGCAGTATTGTGTTCCCACTTGAGGCTTTGCTGGCAGGTCTTTACAGGTCCACACCGGCAGACGGGATGTTCACCTGTGCTACCTGTCACTGCATTGCCTTACCCTGTCCTGTGTGTCAATCACAAGTACAACACCATTGGCTGAAATGTTTCCCCCATACCCCCCCCTCCCTCTCGCCCCCCTTGCCAGAACTCTTTGCATACTTGCCAGAATATCAAAAAAGTGATTCAGAATAAGTAATTGACTCTGGGCTTAATCATCATCCGGTGTGAGGAAACCAAAGCCCACGATACAGACACGAATCAACAGAAAGAGATTTGCGGTACGGCCGAGAGTCACAGCCACAGTCTGCAGGGCAGGGCTTTGCTTTCCTATTTGTCTGTGTGTGTGCACCTCACTGTGAAAAATAAATACCTGCGGGAAAGGTAGGCTGCCGGCTGGGATCAGCATGTAAACATGCACAAGGGAAGAGTATGTAAAGAATGCTCCCATGGCATCACACGGTCGACCTCTGCAGCCTACTTCATTTTGAAATACTGTATTTTGACACTGACATCAAACAAATAAAGTATAGCGAGTCAAGTAGAATTGATGAGAACAGTTCGGCCTTGTGCATTACAAGCCCAGGGGATGGTGAGATCAGTGAGCATCACAGTTGCTGATGTTAAATGTAGTATAGTTTATTATTATTATTATAGTTTGTTAGGCAGGATGAGAAGGTTGATACAAACCTGTTGTCACACTTCTGCCACTTTTAAAACTAGTTATGTCACAACACCCCATTGAGTTTAAGTAAACTGGCTATTCATCTGTCATCGGCTCTTCGTAACCAGGAGTAGTAACGTTAGAAATAGTAATAACTACTGTTATTCAGGGGAAACCACTGACAAGACGTTTGAGAATAAAAACCTGGCGTCACATCTTATCTTATCCAAAGCGTCAACCAAAAATAGGCTTTTGTTTCTCACCCTCCTGGCCGTCGACACCTCCGGAACAGACGCTGAAAGCGATCCAGAAAACGGCAACAAGAGACTTCACAGCATCTGGGATGTTTCCGCACTTTAAAAGCATGATTTTCCAAAACGCTGCGTGAAAAAGTAAGGTGCGAGCCTCGACGGCTCGAGCTGCTGGCCGCAGTATAAAGTTATGGGACGAAGTCCTGGGTATTTACTATTGGCCACGAGACGTGAGCTCGACCCCTCATTGGCTCTCCGTTGGTGTCAATCAGAGAATCACAAGCATTCCATTCCCAAATAGGGGTGGGCTGATCTGTAGGTGTGGGCTGATCTGAGAGCAGTCATTTGGCAGAAATACTAATGATTTACTCTCGTTTGCTAATATGGCAACACTGAACCTGGATCTCAGATCGCCATGTTCTTCTGTCAAAGCTATTTCCAGAGAAATTGATTTATTATCTATGTTTTTATGGCTATTTCAAAAAGACACGATGTGAACTAATGCGTTCAAAAGTCAATATGGTAACAAAAATAATGATGTTTTAACACACCTATCACTTTACTGAAATTGCAAGTGCGAAGCCTGCCACCTGCTGGCGAAATACAGGCAACAACAAAAACACAACACTATTTTCCAACTGTTCTGAACAGCTTTTTATTGCGTGACAAAAAACCCCAACAGCATTAAGCCACACAAGTGAAACACGTGTTGTTGAGTGTGAAAACCCACCAAGAGGGATCTGGCAAAAACAAATCAACCACTTCCTTTCGGGTTTAATAAAGAACACGTTAGTGAAGCCGGGGACCTCGCAGCATATGCGGCACCATGAGCCTCAGAGCTCGATCCGAGCCGCGCGCTTGCACATACGAGCCCGTTTGACCGATTTACACATCGCGTGCGAACGGACCGCTTCTCGTGACAGCGGGACAGATGCTTCTCAGGCGAACGCGGCTCACTGCAGGAAGTGTAGCGGGGCGGCACGGCGCATGCTCTCGTGTCTCTCCGACGAGCGAGAGGATGAACTACCCCCTGCTGTAAAACGGTAAGTCAAACTATGACACTATTATTTAAAGTAGCAAGTAGTGCGTTGAAGAGTTTTTTTTTTTAGGGTAGACGCGGCGGGTCGTTGTTGTTGTGCACACTCTGTGGGACAGGAGCGCGCGCCGTCGTGCCCCCGGTCGGCCGGGTGTGCGTGCCGCCGCACCGACGGACGTCAGTTTGAGTGGGTGAAGGAGGGTGAGGAAGGCACGCAACTGTCCGCGGAGGAGTTGATCCAACAAGGGCTACTTGATATAGGGTGGAATGTGTTGATCAATGTATCGCAGGTTGCTCTTCTGTGCACGGGCAGGTTGTTTGTTTTGTTTCTTGAGCGTGGCATTAACCCGACAGACAGTTTGTTCATCTCTCCTCCATTTCTCCCTGTGCTATTGGTATGGTCGCCTTAGCTGCTGCCTGTGTAGCACTGAGAGAATATTATGAGCAGAATCATACTGGAATTAATGCAGTAACCGTTTATTATGTATTATTCTTTATTTACTGGGGAGAGAATATACATATATTTTTTTTACGCCAATATATCTGACCATAGACAGTAGCCCAGTGGACACTTTAATAACAGTTGACCCATTTAAAATGAGTTTATTTCTCAACACCTATATAGCCGGTAATTAAGGACCTTCATAATCTAAATAACCTTTTCAGAAATGGTGTAGGATTAACTATATAGCCTACTTAACATTACGACAGCAGACATTAAGAAATAACTAGGATTTAATGATAGCTTTATATGACTTGTTAACAATACTCCTGCAGATTATATTTGTTCAACAGGTCTTTTATTGGTACCATACTTAGAGCAAAAGAAGTGGCCTCAATGCAACAAGGTTGGATAACACAGTGCTGATATTATTTGACTTGAGAATTTCCCTCTAAAGAAAACATTAAAGTCCACTGTAGCTATTATATTGCTTCACCATTTGTAGAATTATTATGGCCTAGGTTTAGTTAAAACTGTATAAGCCTTTGTCCCATCATCTAGGATATTAATGTGCATCTCAACAGCAAGATAGGAAGCAAGGCCGGTCCATTTGAGGATTATGCCATTTTAAGCCCAGTAGGGATTCATTTCTATGACAGTTGCATGCCAGAAAAGACTGTTGGGGGAGGCTTCCATTGACTTGTTGTGTGCATTAACTAGCATCACTGCATGCCTGTGTGTGTGATCTGGATGTTAACATGCGTGCTCGTCCCTCTCTGCGTGCAGCTCAGTGGGGAGTGGTGATGGCGGCTGCTGAGGTCACTGTGTCTTCAGGGGATCTCATGACGGTGAAGGAGGAGGAAGGGGACTCCAGTGGCATCAACCATAAGACTCAAGACCTCCTGCACCTGCAGCCCATCCTGCACGGGTAACATCGTGGCTTATATCATTAAAGGGCCAGTTCGATGTTTTGCTTTGTGACACACCAGAGATGCGCATTTAAACATATAAACATATTTGTATAAATGTATAGACATATTTGTATCATGATACTATTTTAAGAAGACAAATGTTTTGACATCAATGTTGATCATATTCAGTTGAATGAAGGCTCGAATCAAAGAATATGACAGTGAGCATTTACATTTCAAAAAGGTTAGATAATGCAGTAGCTATTTGCATATTTTGCTGTTAAAAGCAGAAATATTCAACTCTCAGCTTGCATGAAATCCGAATTCTCTTAAATATGCAAATTGTGTCGCCCTCTGCAGGATAAATGATGACATTGCGGACACTGGCACTACAGTCTTGGCCATAGAGACCCATCATGGTACGTGACTCTGAGACATTCTCCTTCACTGCTGACATTAAACTACAACAGGAAGGTATTCCTGTGAATGCTGTGACGGAAGCAATCCTATTTTGTTGAGACAGAATATTTAATTGTACTTTGACCTTATGCTTTGCTGTTGAGTGTACGACACTGTTGATGCAAGTGTTGTTTTTTTTTTGCTTTTGATTGTTAGAAGACAGTAAAGCAGAAGGAGAGGAGATTGAGTACGGCTACCCCATTACTTGTGGAGACAGCAGAGCGGTTCTACTATTTAAGAAGTTTGTGTGCCCTGGAATCAACGTCAGATGTGTCAAAGTAAGTTGACATAGTTAAACCTTCGTCACTTAACCGGACATGATAATCTTCACATTTTTGTCTGCTGTATCTGTCTTATTCTCCTCTCTGCATACTTTTAACAGCTTTTATAAACATACACCGTGTTCTTCTTCTCTTCCAGTTCAATGACCAGCTCATCAGTCCCAAGCAGTTTGTACATCTGGCGGGGAAAGCCACTCTGAAGGACTGGAAAAGGGCCATCAGACTGGGCGGGGTAATGCTCAGGTAGACTTGTGAAAATAAAACAAAAACACTATTTTTCTGTCTGTCCGGTTCCTCCGAGCTGCTTTAAATCTGCACGACCTTTAATTACTTTGTTGCATTGGGGTTAAAGTGTCAGACTTGAAGTACCTCAATCTAATGAAGTCAACGACGTATCTCATTCATATAATTTGCACTTGTGTCGAGTCTGTCTGTGCTGGGGTTTGCCAAGACATTCCAGAGGTAGTCTGTAAAGAGCATTATTATGATAGCAGGATCAAATAACACGCCAGCAAGCTGCTGAGTGAGACTTCTCACTCTTTTATCGTGTTTGCACTTGTTCTTGGTGTTACTGTGAGTCAATATACAAACTCAATAGGCAATATCTGCCCTTGTGATCTTTATTCCTCCAGAGGTTAGATCAATGGGCTTTGTGTCAAACAAACTTCTGGAAAGCTATTGGGATTCTTCAACAAATTCAATCCCCGCTTTTCTTGGATACTCTGGAGTGTTCTTTTAACCTGCTTCTTCCCCTCGCAGGAAAATGATGGACTCCGGCCAGATAGATTTCTACCAGCATGACACCGTGTGCAGCAACACCTGCCGCAGCACTAAATTTGATGTGCTGATCAACAGCACGCGGCTTCCTCCGGGGACTTCAGTGCAGCCAAGCCTGTCATGTCTGTCTCTTGACCTTGTTGGAGGACAGGTGCCTCCCCCGACAGGTAGATTTGAGTTGGCATTTACAGTTTGACATTTTTTTTCTCCCACATATGCTTGGGCTGCTGTTTTTTCATTTTATGATTGATATGATGCAAACAAAAACTTTCAAGCCACCTGGATATGATTTATCCTCAGCAATGAAACATGAATAGTAATATCTGACACATGCTGTTGGAGCTCAAGCACAATAAGGAATTAAGTAAATGAGCTAAACATTAAGAGCAGTCAGATGCCGTTTGAAAAACACAACAGTGTTGGGGAAAAAACAGTTGGATTTTTTGGCAGTCTTCCCTCTGCCTACTCATGTTCAATGGTAATGTTTATGCTCTTTATTTACAGTGTATCCTGTTTTGTAGTAATTTCAGGAGAGGCGGTGCATGATGCAGCAGAGGTAGAGGAGCCTTTGGAGAAGAAGTTCAGTGCAACAGCAGAGTGGAGCCCTTGTCCAGCCCGGGAAGTCAATTCCACAACAGCCAACGGACATGGTGCAAAGAGAAAGAGGGGTGACACACCTGGTAAATATGAGAAAGGATGAGTATTCATCACGTAATATGTGATACTCGCAAAAATATGACACACAGCAGGAAACTACTCAACTGCAGTGCGTAGTGGGAATATGTTCGGTTTAAAAGCCTTGTAATCTAGTGGTATACCGCAGTTTTGTACTGGCGCGTGGAAGTCATGTTATAACCTCCACTGTAAAGTCAATGAAGTTGCATTTACTTCTGGTTTTAACCTCTTTGTCAGCCGAGCAAGGGCAATGTCCTGGAGGTAAATTTGGAAAGTTTATGAGACACTCCTGTATTATTGGAGGAGACACAGGTTCAGTCCACTGACCTTCAGTCCTCCAGAGGCCACGCATTTGAAAGCCATGGCTACCAACCTTTACTTTGCAACAATCCTGGTGATAAAAAAAATGTAAAATGATGAGGAACAGAAACGAAACATTCAGATTCAAATTTCAACCACAATTGCATTGAATAATAAACGAAAAACAATTGTAGAAAAACAATGACGACTGTGAATATGTGATATTAGCATCGGTCCGTCAGTCCCTTGTGTCTCTTGCAGCCACTGCTGCATGACAGCTCTGACACAGTGAGCCAGTGAAACCTCTGAATCTGCAGTTGTGGGATGTTCTGCCATTACTGCAGACTGACCTTAAAAAGTTGCTTACCACTAAAAAGCAGAGAGTCACATCCCTTTATATTACCATCGACGCCATCTGACATTTTTAAGTGCGGCTTTTTCTTGCAGAGACCTTAGCTTTGATTTAAGGTCTTTTAAAGGTGACCTGATTAGGCATTGTTCCAGCTGGACCCCAGTAGGCAAAATAGCCTCAAGTGAGCTTTTGTATGAATAGCAAATTGCAGTGCCTCACTTCTCAAGCGGTATTGCTTGTTACAGGGCTTCAAACAAATTGACAACTCTTAGGAAGCGTACTCAGCCTAAAACTACTCTCCTCTATCTAAACTACTCTCCTCTATCTCCAGAAATGTGTTTCTTTCCATTAGTGTACATTCCCGACACGGAGAAATACACAAATTTAGCTTCAGATAGCTGTAAATGGGATTTGGAATATCTTTCGTGAGTATATTGCATTCATCTTGACAGATATTTAAGCTAACATGAAAGTGGAAGCATTTCTTTCAAGATAAGATATCAAGCACCTCTGACATTTCATCACTCTAATATACTCAACTTCTATTCGGTTCAGTTTTGTACAGATCCCAGGTAATTTTCTTGTCTCCCTACAATCTGCCCTGTCCTCCTTCCTCACCTCTTTCTAAAACCATATTCCTGCCCCTTCATTTCATTTCTACCTACATCACCTATTTAACATCCTCTCTCCAAGAGTTGCACCCTTCCCATTTCCTCTATCTCGTTATGTCTTTTTTCTTTGTTTCTCCAACCCTGACACTCCATCTCATTAATCCTACATTTCCTATTTTGTTGCCTTTTCTGCCCATTGTGTAATATCTCTTTCACTGTCCAACACCACTGCTCACATACACAAATCACCTCTGCAGAACCACGTTCTCTTTTTTTCTCTGTGGCATTATTACATGAAAAGACAAACACATACACACACAAAGAGGTCACCATATATCATAATAATGTCCCACCTAATTGACCTTCTCTAGATGGAGTACTGAGCCTGTGGAAGGGCGTGGCAGACTCGGGCCTGATGGGGGAGGTCCTGTCTAGTCTCCAGACTGAATTATTAGCCACTCTTAAAGGAGTAGAGGTTCGCAGTGAGAAGGCCAACCTGCAGGAGACAGGTGAGGGCTAACCACTGGACTGTGAAAAGAATTGCTTTAAATTTAGTAAAATGTCAGTCAAGTAAAAAAAAAAGAAGTAAATCAGATTTTATAATCATTTTAATGAAGGCTCCACCATCTAAATCTGGTTCGAGAGGGAAACTCATGGACATTGATTTTTTATTTTTTTTGGAAGTGGTTTTGAAGTGCTGTGGACAGGTATTAATCGTTGTAGCTGACTTATGATGATTTTCTTTTGTCAGATGCCGTCATACTTAATTCCCTGTGTAAGATGTTTGGCCTTTTAGACTCAGTGAAGCGAGCTCTGGACCTGAAGCGCAGCCAGGATGAAGAGAACAAAATCCATAGCAATGTTTATGGTGAGAACACTGCTGAAGCCACCGCATGGAACATACAGTGGTATACCAGTGAATTGTATTGACAAATATCCTGTTTTTCCTTAGTGTCGGAAGAGATTTTGGGGGAGCGGAGGAGGCAGGGTTGTGATGAAAGCACCTCCTACAAAACTCTGTCCTTGAAACACCTACGACCTCAACGTCACAACCCGTCAAACAGCCAGACCCACAACGCGCTGTCCCCGGTCAAAACAAGGCCGACGACCCAGCCTCTCTCTGTTACCGGTTTATCTGCTGCGGCTTACGCTCAGCTCACCCTCAACCCTCAGCTCTTCACCCATTTCTCTGCCTCCACCGTCCAGCGTCACCATATCAGAGCTGGCAGGACGGCCAGGGACGGCCATGATGCCACGCTGAAGAGGGAGCATGAGTTCAGTGAGACGGGGAACCGGGAGGAGCTTCACAGGCTGGTCCAGGAGGGCGTGGAGGGAGAGGGCACCGTAGACATCCACAAAGAGCTAGGACAGAGGACTGTTAAGTATCAAGAAGACCCTCATCTTAGAAGTGAGGAAGTAGAGGAGACGGAGGGCTTGTATGTTATTGACAAGGTGGTTATAGGAAGAAAGGCGTCAAAGAAACATAAAAGTAAGTTAGGGAGAGAAACGATCTCAAAGGGATGCTGGACTAAGTAAGGCACTGTGCCTGAGACCTGAAGACATTACTTTGTCAAACTGTACTTTTTCTCCCCTTGTATGCCCATATAGTAAATACTGCGGTTACTTCAGTTGTGGTTACTGCAGCGGTGTTACAGGCACAGATTTGTTCTGACATCGAGGCTGAAAATGACTCATTCATTTTACTCAAAACACAGTAGAGCTGAAATGATGAGTCATTTCATTGATTAGTCAACCAACAGGAAATTCATTGTCAACAATTTTGATAACTGAAGTCATTTCTATGAAATAATCCCAAAAGTTCACTTGAGCCAGCCTCTCAAATGTGAATATTTTCTGGTTTATTACCTTTTGGGTTTTGGACTGTTCGTCAAACAGAATTTGCAGTATTTTGTAATATGAAGCTGCTACTTTCGGATCTGGGAAATTGCAATGGGCCTTGTTTTTACTATTGTCTGATATTTTATAGAATAGAAGTGAATAATCTGCAATGAACAACAGTTTAATTGATAATGAAAATAATGGTTAGTTGATCTCCTAAAACAATACTTATTTTGTCTCCTGAATATAGTTTTAGGAACAGTACTTTGTGTTAGTATTTCTAAACTTAGTTAAGATAAAAACATTTATTTTCAAGATGCCTCTCAAATGTCTGTAAATATAATATTTGGTTCTATTTATGATATTTGGTGATAATATGTCCCCCGTCTAAAAGCAATCTGCAACTTTTTCAGGTCTTTGTGAAAATGTTTTCCTCATACTTTTATAACTGATTTACAATGCTATTTGTAATTGAACATTTTGTGAGTTAAACTTGTGAGTTGAATTTGATAGAATTTTTGCAGGGTTTTTACTAACATGTACTGCAAATACATAATCTTATTTCACTTTCCCATTTCTCTATTAAAGAAAAAACACAGGAAAGGACAAAAATACGTAATGCACATGAGAGTAAGACGAAAAGAGACACAAATGGTCCAAAATGACCTTGTAACATAATGATCATATTTAAAATAAAAACCTCTATGTTTGATATTTTAATAGAAGCAGCTCTTTGATAAGACGCTGGTGTTGACTGACTTTGTGACAGTACAGATAGGAAGAGAGCTCACTGCAGGAAGCCAATATATTACATATGCAGACGGATTTGTTTCATTTATTCTTCCACTGACTCACATATCACACCACACTTCTCATCTTTCTCACACATTCTGCAATCCCATGATGTGAATCCCTTTTACTTTGATTCCATTCATAAAAAAGGGTCAAAGGGTATTCCAACAGCTGTCCCGCGATTCGCTGTTCATTTACTTTTGATAGACAGTGATGGTTTGATAGCCAGCCTTTGACAACCTCCCTCAGAACTAATAATATGTTATTATAAATTCTGCCTGTGCAGATGCAGTTGTTTGTGAGGGGTCATGAGTGGCAGCTGTTGAAATACTCGATAAAATGACTTTCATCGTAGTGCAGCTGTCAGCATCATGCTGACGTCTGTCCTGTTGTTGGAGTCAAACAGTGTTTTGCAACATACTGTTGGTTTTACTGCAAATTGAATTACCATGTTTTCGAATGGATCCGGGCCAAAATACTCTCTACTAGTTTGAATAAATTGCTACTCTTTGCCTTGAATACCAGCTCACAAAAATGTCTGCCATGCTTCAAGCAGGTGTAATTACAGGTGTTAGCTTGACATACGCTGTGCTCCTTTGGTTAAATTAAGTAATTTACTGGGCAATCCATCGTTCATCTGTCATTCGGGGCTAACAACATTAGAGATGGGCTCTCATGTTGGAAGCATTTTAGATGCGTCTGTTGGTCCCCTGTAATTAAATCCACTGCTTTAATGTTTGCACAAGACAACAAAATGAATGATGAATAGCCGGCATAATGGTGTCTTGATCTGATTGGGATTCTTGGAATCCCCCGCCAAATGTGTCAGCCCGGCCATGTTCTGACACCAGCTCGGTTCATATGGAGCAGCGACTGCAGCATCAGCACTTGTAACAATTTCAAAGGTGAATCTCAGAGGCTGTGTAATGCTGTAATGATATACTGCAGGACAACTTGCAGCATTGGACTAGTGTCTGCCAACTCATAATCTAATACACGACTAATGTTTATAAACATGTTATATAGGATTACGACATGCCTGGGACATCTTTGTACACGTCAATGTCATAGTGGCTTGCTATATTTACACAACGCTGAATATGAAAGCCAAGAGTTATTTCTGTCAGGTATTCTCCAACAAACATGGCCAGCTCTGAGAAGAAAAATGTAACCTCATCAAATGCAAATTCAACGCACACAACATGACAAACTGTCTAATGTATGGAGATATGCTTTGCACCTGTCATGAGGAGGTGTAAAGGCAATGCTTAAGTCTGTCCTGTTTTAATATAACCCGTGGCTAACCTCAGTTGTAAGAATGCAGCTAACATGACAAAACACCTTTTGTTACGCATAGCTGGATTAATTAGACTTCATATCGCTGATATGATGTTTAAACGTGAGAATGACTTTATCATTACGCAGAAGTGACTAACTACATGTGTTGCTTAAAATAATGAGTATTTCCTCAACCTGTTGCTGTCAGACTGATAATCCTGTACCTGTGCTGCTGGGTGCATGTTGACAGGTTTGAGGAGTAGCTGGGCTATGTTAAGAAATATCTCAAATTAAGCCAAAATGGATGAAAAGGCAGAGAAAGAGATCAGCACCTTGTCGCTGTCTCCACAGGTACACACCAACGCACACAGACACACTCTTAGAGTGACATTGCATTGACTTACATTTATTCCTTGGAGTCTTACCCGAACCCTTAACCACAGCCGCTACATACCGTTACAAAACAACTGTCACTAATTGTGTCGAGATGAAGTTCTTGTCTGGACTCGCTAATTTAAAACACCTCAACCGATCCCGACCCCAAATATCCAATTTGAAGAGGTAAAGAAAGTCCATTATCAACGCCTAGGACTGCTCATGGTCCCCACAAAGATACAAGTGTATAACAACACACACACACACACACACACACACACACACACACACACAGTCTGGGGCTCTGCTTGGCCGACGTTTGAGTACCACTGTGTCGTTGCTGGTTTAGGCCGCTTGGAGGCGCCCGGCTCATACTTTGTGTAAGCAAAGAAGTGGAGACTGGGAAGGAAAATGGTCATGAGAAAGAACTCTCTCCCCTGAACTGTTTACCCTGACGTCAGTTTGCAGAACTAGCTCTGCCCTGTCTCCTCCAGTGTCTCTGAAACTCCTCTCAGTGAGAACCGAGGTAGTAGATGGGGCTCATCTCTACTACTCGAGGGTGCGGACGTCACGGAGTGAATGAAATGATTTCTTCTGCACATTTAAAGTGGACTAAAACAGCTACACGATGAACACCTGCGCCTTTCTGCTGATTTTGACTGTTCAGATCTACGCCGATGGCATCGAGGGGCCAACAGGTAAGGCGCATATTCAACGTCGCTCTCCGAAATGCAATTTGGAAGTTTTAACATGAGGATGAAACTTCACTGAACGCCAAAGCGGAGCGATTCTGGTGGAGGTGCCAACTTTGTTCCCCCTTTTCCCTCACGCGCTGCTGCGTTTATCTGCGGCTCGCTGCTGCTCCCCGTGACTTACTAATGGCACAGTGTTAATGCTCTCAGCAGAAAATAGAAACAAATTATTTCATAACTTTGTGAACTGGAGTATTAAGTTGTCTTGGTGCCAGGCTCCTGCAAACATGTTGGTTATTTAGCAGGACTGCGTCTGTGCGTCCTGGGGAAAAGCTCCCATTTCCCTAAACACCACAATCTTCTGCGCAACGCTGCTTTTCTTTTTTTTTTTCTTCTTTTTTTTTTTTCTTCTTTTCTTTGTTATTGTTCAATCATATCTAAAGATGCCAGGTAGCCTAAAAGGTTTTTGACATTCAAAGTTAGAAATCACTTCATTCAGAGCGACAATTTGTCCCTTAAAACGCAATTAATGACACTCCCACCACCTTCAGGCAATTTAGTTGATATTTGGTCGATATTTGTGCAGGGTAATTCTCCCATATCCCAACAGCCTGAACCAATCTGACATCCACAGACCAGAACCTGGAGCTGTTCCACACAGACAGAGTTGCATAGTTGTATAAAGAGTGACTCTCTAGAAGTTTAGCCAACATCTGAATGAGGAATTATTGTACTGCTTATTGATTTTTAAACCAAATACTTATTATAAAATCCCCAAATATAGCCTTCCACTGTAGGGAAATAGATTAGATTAATTCTCAACGCTGCTGGATTTTTCTCCTGATGTGATGAGCTGCCTCTGGTCTTTCAGCTTGTCTTGCTGTAGAATATTTTCTCACTGATCAACTATCTATATATAATGATACATGTTCACATGTTGAAAGTCGTTTTTTTTTTCCAGTTTTGTGTGTAAATAAACTGGATTGTTACATGGAGAGAATGTGTTTTTCAGATGAAATGCTGAAAAATCATGCAATTTCTTCGATGACATTTAGAAATGTACTCTGACATTTTCCCATTTCATTATCCAGTTTTTGAAAATCAGCCATCAGAGAGATGGAAAGAGAGGGGCGGAGTGGTACAAATAAATATCTTTTATAGGAATGACACATGACATAGACCCTTTCATATTCATTCACATTCATGTTTTCAAAATCTCCTTTTATTCCCTGAATTCTGTTCGTCATTGTGCAATGTAATTACAGAGCTGTATTTTTCTAAATTCTTTTTAAAAAGGACTTGGGCCTGTTCGAGTCTCTTTGTCTCATGACACATCACGCACCCATAGATGTGCTGATTTTTAGCCTGGTAGAACATAAAACCAGCGTAATAAAGCAGTAATATTGATAACATTTACACTGCAGGCTGCTTCAACACTGTAAAGCATTGCGCCACAGTTTTTTGTCACATGCATGTTGAAAAAAAGCTTGATCATTTTGAGATCATTGACTTATTGGCTATACTATTTGCATTCCTCACAGGCACAGTGCTTCGGTTTCAGTAAAAAAATGGAAAACCTAATACTCAGCATAACACTTGTACTTATTGTCAAAGAAGCAGCAACAACAACAACAACAACAACAACAACAAAACCATGCAAGCAGAATGTGTATTGTCAAGAGGTGAATGGAGCAGATCATTAAGAGGAATGGGCTGAGACATATGAAAGATTAAATCTCACACAGGTAATTAAAAGAGCTGAATGGAACATTGACGCTGTCAACTGAAATTTACATGGTGTCGGTTTTTTAGTTTGTTAACTGGAGTGTTGCAAGCCTCGCCATCTGCGCTTTCACCCTCCCATTAGCAGCTAATAGTTAACGCTGCTTGTTTTTCTGGCTTCTGATCCCATTGGCCCGACTCCTTTAATGCTTCTCCCCCCGCCTTCATCCTATAGGAGGAAATTAAGGGGCATAAATGCAGCCTTGACTTCCACAATCTTCTGAGTGTCTCCTTTGATTAACACTCCTGCTTTTATTGCTGTGCTGGTGTGAGGGCCACACCTTGACCTTGAATGCTTAATAACAATTAAGACTCTGCACTCCATTGGGGATTACTTGCCTTTTTCAAGCGATGTAATCCATATTTTCTTTCGTGCAATGCCGCCGTCTGTCCTGGCTGTCAGTTCAGGGCAAGTGAAATGATTGGAGCCTATGAAATATAGAGGCCCTCTGCTGCACAGGATCTTAATGAGGTTGATCAGAGGAAAAAGCATCACATTTGCATCATATTTTCTCAGACACAAAGGGGTTACGCAAGTCCAGTTTCCGGTTGTATCTCTACGTGTTGTTGATTTTTTTATGTACAGCCCAATGTGACACTTTCACTCCACTGTTGTCTCTTATGGGAATTGAATGAATGTTCACTTACCATCTGTCTCCTCTATTAGCAGCAAACGCTGTCAACTGAGTGGTGTAATTATCCCGTGTCTCATGACTCATTTCCCGGTTTGATCTAAAGTTAAGGCAGAATATCCTTTTTGCTTATTTCACTGAATAAGATAACACTTGGATCGAGATGAAAAGGACTGCGAAGCCCAGACTGTCTAGTTAAAGCATGGCATGGAATTAATAAAACTTTAGGGCTTCAAGTGTACACTGCATAAGCATCAGGAGCAGCGCTGGGAAACGCAACATAGGACCACCAGCACGTGGAAAGGAATTAGAGCTGCAATGATATTTTGATCATCAAATAAATCGTTTTTGTAATTCTTTCATTTAACATTTGCTGGCTGCATTTAAAAAAAAACAAAAAACACGTGAATAGTTGATGCTTTTCTTTGTCATACATGACAGTAAACTGAGTGTCTTTGGATTTTTCGATGACTTGTCGGCCAAAACAAGACATTTGAAGACGTCACCATGAGCATTTTCTTGACAAAATCCCCCCAGATAATCAGGCAGTAACAGGTGTACTGGCACACTGATACATGCAGCAAACGGATAGAAGACAAACTCTTAAGAGATTAAAGATGATATAGAGAAGGCTCTACTTAAAATAGGACACATATTTATCACCAACATGTATTAAGACTAAACCCGTTAACATGAAACATATTTTTTTTCCCAAAAGAATTGTCTTGTTTAAATGTGCTTGCTATACCAATTTAAATTTAGATTATTGTTCCATTATTCATCTCAAGGCACTTATTTGTAGCTGATACAGTACTTATTGGTTCTTAAGAGTACATAAGATGTGTTCACTATAATGAGCATCTAACTCGACGGGGGAAAAAAGCCTGATATGCGTTTGTGAATTATTCTTGGGAAAAATGTAACCATCATGTCGAAAATGATCCCTTGCACCGCAGAGTTGCAGTAAATGCCAAAATTGGAAAGGTTACCTGCAGGAGCCAGGCCACCTTCTCTGGATAGATAGTGGGGGGCTGTCGAGATTGGGCCTAAATCAGACTCCTGAAAAGACTGGTTGATTTCCATCTTTACGGGATCACAGGCAGTAATTCAGAGAGCAGATGGTAAACTTTGTGATAAAGATGGAGGGGATTGGAGGGAAAGAAAAGAGGGAGAGAAATTTTGGACCGGGAAACTGAGAAAGACTGAGGGATTTATGCAGATACATTGTCGGGGTGTTTTGTTTTCAGCTGAGGCCACAGCAGGACTTCTGCTCGGCTTGTGTGTGCATTTTGCCTTCAGCACTCGAGTGAGTGATTAAACAGGGTGCTGATGAGAGTCGTCCTCTGCTCTGCAGCGTGCCTCTTCCAGTTTCTGTCTCTGATCTATTGTAATGTGGGGCTATGTGGAGGAGAGCCAGCCCCCAATTGGCTCACTCATCTCACAAGACTGGATGAGGAAACACATCCGTCTAGTGTAAAGAATTATGCTTAATGCCAAGCGCCGTGATCGGTACGCCTCATCACTGGCAGCGTGTGCCCAATCAGGGCCCTCGTCTGTCTCGAGCTGCTCTCATTTATCTTTTTTTTTTCTTGTACGCATCTCACCTTTAGAGTGTGCAGACATTTATTTATGCTATACTGCAGCTCACGCTTCTGATAGTTATGCTCAATTAATCCTGCTGAGAATTTTGTTGTTCTCGTTTTTTTAACTATCAAATGTTACTGTTTCTAAATAAGTCACAACTTTGTATCTTTGTCGTCAAAGGCTTTATGAGTTGTGGCCCACTCAGGCGGAGCATTGTTTGCTCTTGAGAAAGGTCAAGTGCAGGTTGGGAGTCATGTTTCTGGTGCAGAAAAAGAGCAGGTTGAGAAGAGGGCATTGCCCAAAAGCAGGATCCCTTCTGCTGCGAGTCTCCTCTGCACGCCAACAAAAAGCTCTGAGATGAACCACTCGGAGGGAATTATTATTATTATTAACTTAAAACATGCTCTCTGTGTTGTATGCTGTCAATGTTTTAGCAGATTGATTACAATACAGGATGTGAATGTATGTGTGTGCCTGTGCTAATCTGCATCCTAGCTCATTAGCGTCTCTGCCTGTGAGAGCTGTAAATCAGGGACTGAATATCTTGCCATGCAAAGAAGGTCCCACGGTACTAGAAGTGTCTGGAGCTGCTGCCGCTCTGGGCTCTTCGGGGTGAACGTGAGACCTTCCAGCATCCTGGAAAAGATGCCAAGCCTGAAAGATTTAGTCAGTGTCCTGCCTTGGCCTGTCTCTTCCTTTCCACTTCACAGCGACAGCCGGAGTGCAGGCTTCTCGGCTTCCCTCGGCCAGGTGTTATTAATGCGGTATTGATCTTTCAAACTCCGGCAAGTCCATTTTACTTAAATTTGATCAAAGTGGCATCCCGCCTGTGGCCTGCTAGTTTGATGTAGGAGTGTGAATTAGCCAGCCGGCCAGGACTTGCATGATGTAATACAAGGAGCTGGGTCTGCGGCAAAGAAATGTTCGCAGCATTGTGTCGTGCAAAAAGACAGGAAAAAGTAGAAATCCTCTCAAACATGAAAGAGTGGTCTTCATTTTCAGAAGAAGGCTGTATATATTACAAATAAGCTGCAAATTATCCTCTTGATGTACTGGTCTAAAATGACAGGACTATTATACTCATTATCACTTAAAAGCATATGTTTTACTTGAATAATGGACAGGGAAATGTATCATTCAACGCAGATGAACCGGTGTTCATAGCCTGGATATGAAGGAGAGTGAGACTGCGTAGCTCGAGCACATGCACAGATGTGTAATTATCCAACAAAGAAATAAGCAGGGCTGTGAGTTGCTGTGTTTTCTTCCCACGAGGTAGCGAGGCCCAGCCTGCAAAAAGTGGGTCTGGAAGACTGATGCTGCGAGTGTTGCTCCTTATTTCCTACCCAGGGGAAAGAAAGCCAGCTGAGCAGTTTATATTTAACCCAGTGGTTGTGTTTCAGCTCTTTACCTTTCTCCTACGTCAACACATTCACAGCCAGACTCTTCCCCGGCCCTCTGTTGTTGGTGTATGGTAAGTGTTTGACGAACGCTCAGGTCACCAGTCAGGGTTCAGGATTAGGCCAGGATTGCAATGTAGACATGTGACCTGTTGTGGAGCTGCCTGGAGTCCTCTGTGTACAACCCTCCCCAGCACCCCCCCCCCTCTCCCCCTCCTCCCCCTCCCCCTCGCCAATGAAATCTGAACCGCTGACTCGCTGCCAAAAGTCAAAACAGTCTCTTCAGGACATTTTTCTCTCTGGTGGTGTAATAGATGCAGGCTTCAGTTGCCTTTGTGCCATGATGCCTGCTCTCCAAGGGGAAGTGGTATTTCTGGTTTGACTAGTCCTGATGGGCAACAAAACATCCTCGCAGAGACCCAGCCATGAACCCGAACACTCATCACTCTGATGTATCTCACACTTATTAGACTGACACTCTTTCACGTAAACTTTATTAGGACAGTGGAAATTGAAGAGCATTAAAGTGCAACAGAGCACGGAAAATGGCTAGTGTGCCGATTTAAAAGGGCATTGTATTTGAGACCTTCACAGCGTCAAGTCTAAGTAAAACTACGCTCTAAAAAAGAAAAGAAAAAAAAAAACATACCTGCTCAGTTATACAGCGTCTAGCTAGCATTGCTCGTATGCTGTTGAATTGAAGGCGTTTCGTCTCTTGCAGCACACTGGTTACACTCTGCTGTGACAGCTGCTGCCGCTGGTGGGTTATGGGTAGGTCATAGCAGCTGGGGTAGTACAGGTGCCAGCTGCCGGTGAATCAGTCAACGGACTGATACCAAACCTCTTGAGCACATATAACACGTATGAGAAATTAGCAGTGTGACGTTGGCTAACCTTGTTTTTGCCTGGGTGACATTAACTGGGTTTTTCTCAAAGAGTTCATCTGGACTTTTGGAAGTCCATGAAATCTGAAGTAGATGCGAAAACATCAAATTGGAATTGCATGGTTTTCACAAGAGCAATGTGAATGTTGCATGCAGTTTCATCACAGTTGCATGTAAAGAAATTGACACAGTAGTCTGGCAGGTTTTGTTAAGAAAATAATCTGTAATTTTTGTTATCATTGCAAAATGCATATGATCCTTATTATACTCTGGACTGCAGGGGCACTGTATCGGCATCTTATTTAAATGTAAATAGAAACGGTAGATATACTGAGTATAGTAGCGCGTTATGACATACTGGCAGGCAGCACACTGGCTTCTGACCGCCAGTGGGGTTGAAAAGCTTTTGTCAATGATGTTAGTAAAGAGAGTTGGGGAACTCGACTGGGCTTCGACACTTTGTTCTGTTTCAGGTGTTGAAATGAGACGGAGCAAAAGCAGAGCTTATTGATTTCTCAAACACAGCCTGTCACAGTCAGCTTATTGTCTTCTTCCTCTTGAAACTCTCCTTTCGATCCTACATGACCTCCCGTCACAATCCTCCTCACTTTGACGTGCTGCTTTTTCAGCAGTTGCTCAGGGGATCGCGAGTAACTTTTAAAAAAAAAAGAAAAGAAAAGAAGAAGAATATCCCTTCCCCTCTCGGCTGTTACACTGTGTATCGTTGTAAGACATTTCAGGGGCAAACAGTTCAGCTTTCCTCCTCTTTACCATCTCTCCAGCGTCCCGGTGTGCAGTATGCACCATTCAAATCACTCATTAGCGGCTGATTCAATGAAAACAGTGTCTATTATTCATTTCTTTTGACAAGGTGGTGTAATTACCTGAGGGCAAAGAGATGAATTTCTCTTTGCTGCCCAGTGTATTTAGACAGTGTGTGAGTCAGTCCTGCAGGAACACTAATGAAGAGAGATAGCTCCTGACCAAGGAAATATGTGCCCTTTATCTTCAGATCACCGTGGTATTATTGTGTTGCCCAGATAAAGGAACAACACAATTCCTCATATTGCCTGCGCATACTTTGATCTTTAGGTCTGTTTATACAGACCCAGAGAGGTGATCCTCTTCTCCCCTGAATGCCAGGTGTGGTAGCCTTGACTAACCTTCCTTCAGAGCACGCTTCGTAGCCCACCAGGGCCCTCCGGGGTCCTCCTCCTGGTGATTGCTGAGCTGCTTGGCGTTCCTGAGGGACAGCTCGTCAAACAGTTTGAAAGACCTTTGTTTGTTCCTGCGCCGGCCGCCTGACTTGGCTTGCCAGCTAAGGGGAGGCTGGGAACGGGGAGGTGATTGCTCCTAGAGATGAGGGGCTTATGAGTGGATTGAAGTGGGCACCAACACGACCCAGGGCTTTGTTTGAGGAGCCTTTCATGTTTCCTTCTACCGTCAGACAAAGAGCATGTCCACACCAATGTGGACACATTTGGAAATGCATCTGTTCTCGGCTAAGCTGGCACTAAAAGATTTGACCTTTTTTGAAAGCGCTTCCCATGGATGATTCTTAAAATGCTGGCCTCACGTCGTCATGTGAAACAGGGGAAAAGGGAGCATTTCAAAAAGCTGACGGCAGCATTGTGATGTGATCTACTGTAAGCTGCTGGCGCGAGGGGTTCGGCGCATGACCAATGGAAGAGATTTCAATGCTTTTCTGTTGTTTTTGGCATTTTAATACAAATGGCAAACTTTTTGAGAACGGCCTGGAAAGACTAATGGGGACGGGAAGCTTTCATGCCAAATTTCAAATAGCATGGACTTCCTGCAGCCAAAGGCAGTGCACCGTTTGCGTGTCTCACATAAGCGCAAAGCCAGAAATATGCAAGAATGCCCAGGGAGCCCACAGGGTGTCGTTAACAAAGAGCTTAATTCAAAACCACAAACAGAAGATTATAATAATTGCTTGTGTGTATGTGTGTGGGTGGGTGTTTGAGTGGGTGTTTGCGTGCATGCTCGCGAGTGCCGAGGTGTGTATTTTATATCGAAGGGGCAGATTGGTGATTGTTCCCACCTGATTATATGTAAATATTTGCTGAACTCCTTTGGCCCTTTTGAACTTACATAAATCACAGCCATGTGGATTATTGTGGAGCTTTTGTTTGCTTTATTCCTCCCCAGTGTGAAAATGCTAATGAACAAATTTGCATTCTTTGCTTAGGACATATTTTTCTGATGATAAATACATTGCACCGCAAAGATCAAAAAGCCCGGCTCTGCCATAGAAACAAGCTTTTGGAGCAATTCTGTGTTTAGAGAGTAGCTGAGTACACTGTGTCGGAGAGCTTGGAGCAGGTCGGCCATGGCCTGCCCTTTGTCTACCCGAACAGCCAGGGTAATTAGGAATCAGCTTAGAGCTGGGATTATGGCTGGAAGTAGGCTGATCATAGGGGACAGGAGAAAAGGCATTAGGAGAATGCTGGTTAATATGGGTATTACTCTGCTTAGCAGTGGTATCATGTGACAGTGAGACGACTGACAATGGAACCCTGTTGCTGCTGAGATCCCTCGCTCTGAGCTAATAGTCTTTACCGCAGATAGCTTTGTCTACTCACAGTGTGCAGCACTCCACCTTCCTGCTTTATCTTCCTTACACATTCAAACTTTTTTTTTAAAATAATTTGTCTCAACCTAATTATAAAATGGTAATATTTTGCTGTACACCTCCCTGAGGTATTTTAGCAGTGTTCAGACATATTTGCCTTACACCAGCACCCTTGAAACAAAACATGCCGGATTGTTCGCCTCTCTTGTGACGCACTCGCACTCTTATAAATATTATAGATGATTTAGATATTTTTTGTGGAATTGTAATTTATGTTCTCATTAACTGAGTGAACGAGCTGTAAAGCAGAACCAAGCGCCCGACACCCTCGAGTCTCTGCCCTCCTCTACTTTAGGAAACACGGTCGCTGAAATGGAAAGCCTGTGTTTGGCATGTGAAACAGACAATGGAAAGATAGCTTCTTTTTTGTCAGTCCAGCCATTTATTGTGATCCGCATGCAGAGGTAACCCGATGCTTGAAGCCTCTGCACCACAAGGGAAGCCATTTGTTGCCCTTTAGAAAGGATATGGAACCAGGCCAGTGTGAATAATAAGAATGTCGAGAGCGGGTTTATCCGAACACAGAAAGGTTACATCAAATGGACCACCTAAATCGTCGCATTACTCTTATTTACAATGAACCTGTGCATTTATTCCTGGTATCAGCTCTGCCTGTATTGGAAAACATTCCTGCAGGTGTATAGTTGGCAAAATTACCAGTGCACGACATGACACAGAAATCCTTTGTTTTAACTTTGGCCTCAAAGGGAAGAGGGAATTGTTTTCCACCGTCTTTAAGAGCTAATCCCATCAGAGGGACTGCACAGCATGGAGGTCTAACTCAGTCACGTCTGACATAGCGCTGCCAGAACAAGAGGCAGACAGGAATGTGTTTGTCTGGTTAACTTGGCTTCATTTACTCCTAACAGGAAAAGCAAAAGAGGAAAACTTCCCCCAGACAACTTGACTTCTTAATTCTCTTAATTCTTTTCTCTGAGCCGGGATAAGGAGTGAGTGTCTAATTTTGTGGCTGGAGACAACTTCTGATTGGGATTCAGTAGTGGTTTGTGGAGATGCAATGGTGGCTCAGACTATCATTATGACAGATGAATTAACTAGGTTTTTCCTCTCAGAGGAGGGTTCCTCGCTTCACTGGTTGTCGGTTGGCTTGGTTAGGCACATATGCTCCTGGGGGAACGGGCTCATTCAGTGCTTAGGCCATGGAACTGAGGATTTATCCCAGTCCAGTGAGTCCCTGTGGCGCCACAAACTCCTGCTGAAGGATTTAAGATTGGTCTGTCTGTCGGTCTGTCTGTTATTTTCTCCTGAGATTGGGCAGAAAGATTTTTCTTTAGTTCCAATAAATGCTTGCGTCTGTACCTGTGGCTGATACCATACAATGAGTAATGAGAGAAGTATGGGTGAAAGGTGAAGTTCAGAAGTTATTGAGAAGAAAATGTTTTTCATAAGTCTTGACATTATTGCGTGCTCTTTCTCAACTCCTGGGGAAAAAATCCCAGTACCACATTCTGATAGATCCCTGTTTATAAAGGGTTTATAAGTTGTAACTAATAGTGTAATAATTAATAATGGTTAAGTAATTGTATACTAATGATCTATAGACCAGTTATAAACCATTAATACTCCAAAGGTTTGGATAAATCCCTTTGGCTTATGTCTACAGTTTTTTATTTTTTTTAGATTGGAATTAATTTTGGTCAAACGGCTCGATTCCATAAGGCCAGAGTTAAAATGGCCCATTAGAAAGGTTTAGACAAAGCCAGTATACTGGAAGATGATAAATGCAGAGGAAGAGGCGTGCGGCAGATTCTGCGTGGTGAAAGAAACAGTTGCATACCAGTGTTCTAAAAACAAAAGCAAGTTAGATTTCGTCACCTTCCTAAAAATAATGGCCTGTGTAATTTGCTCAGGTTTTTCAGAAAACACAAAATAAAACGGCCTAAGTCACTCTTTTGAAATAGGCCATTATACTACAGGGGTAGAATCGCATGATCTCTTCAACTGATGATGTAGACGATTTTACCAGAGGTGGCCAGCATCACGAGGAGATGATTTAGGCAACAAAATAATTTTTGTCAAAAATGACTGAGGCCAATATTTTAGGAAGGTGACGATATTAAACATCCATTCATCTGCTTCGAAAAAATGAAAAAAAAAACCTCGCTCCTTGTAACTACAGAACTTGCCAGAGAGCCATCCGGTTTTTAGGTTTTCTACAGCATCCAAATAATCCTGTGATAATCATCAGTACATCTGTTGCAAACAGGAATTACTAATAGCCAATTCTGCATACTTACAATGGTGCCATTTTTCCTTCTGCTCTAGATAATTCACACAAGTATTGTGTCTTTACAAGGTTTTCCCTTCCAAAACATAAGCAGTACCTAAAGGCAGATGTAGCCCAATATATAAGCAAATATTAGTGAGTGTTGCTCAACACCTGACAGAATTGTTTCACAGTAGTCAGTTGCCATCTGTTTGTTTTTCTTGAAGGCTTTTATTTTGAAGCAGCTGCAGAAAAAGTTGAGTCTGAATTACACAAATGGAAAGACAAAAATGGAAAGCATCTGCTTTCTCACAGCTGTTGTCTGCTGCTCTCCTTCTTCAGCTAAGTTTCGTCATTGTACTCCACTTTTTTTTGACTTGCTCACAAAATGTAGTGTTGGGCTTTATATATTCAAATAAAACATTAAAATAGCTAACAATCCCCCATGTTGCATGTGATTCTGGTCATAAACAGAACATGGAGTAGAAGTAGATAGCACTGGATTTTCTAAAAGACGTATCTTTCTCATCCATCCCTGTGTCACGGTGCTTTTCTTTTCTTAATTTCTCTGTCTTCATTGCTCCATCATTCCCTCTGCGTGTATCACCAGGCTCTGTGTTTCCTCTCCATCTTTGTCCTTGTCCTGTCAGCCTGAGGGCTTCACAGGGACCTACAGTAGACTCAGTGTTTCTGGGAAGGGCTCAGTATTCTCGGCAGTGTGAGCACGAGCTCAAAGCAGGGCTGTCTTTGAGTATGTGTGTCTGCCTGCCTCCCCAGGCACTCATTAAGCTGCTGTGTGAAGGTGTGTGTTTCCGGAGGCTTTTTGAGGAAACATGCGAGCATGTGGAGGTTAAAAGGCCCCCGACAGAGACATAATTTCCTGCCCTGGGGCGATGGGAGAAGGTAACTTCATTAGCCAGTTCCCGCTGTACAGATTAACTTGATTATACTAACTAAGTCTCGATGGCGACAGTGGTGCAGAGTACAAATGTCGCACCTGTAACTAAAATCTGTGCATCTTTTTTCCCAGGAGTAATAGTTTGGGCATCTATGTATGTGTGTGTGTGTGTGTGTGTGTGTGTGTGTGTGTGTGTGTGTGTGTGTGTGTGTGATTGGATGTGTGGGTCGGTGTGTGCAATGAAGGGAGGGAGAGAAGGAGTGTCATTTGATACACCTGGGACATTTGGCTGCTCTGTAATTTGCAAAGTAACTCATCTTCAGGTAATGAGCAGGTACCGGTCTCGGAACTGCTTTCTATAATTTGGTCGATGGGAGTCACACTGCTGCTTGAATGCCTGTCCATATATATGCACGTGCACACACACACACACACACACACACACACACACACACACACACACACACACACACACACACACACACACAGAGCAGCGTTTCCTTAAGATTTCAGGCACACATTACCCTTCGTCTCACCCCTGTCTTTTCTATTATTTTGTCTTAACATTCCTGCCTCACTACCACAAAACGTCACTGTCAGTTCTCTGCATCTAAAATATCTATATATATGTCAACATATCTTTTACAGCTAACATGCACAAACATTTGCAGTCGTGCATCGTCACACACTCGCCCCTTCATTACTCTGACTGCAAACAACATTGACCTCTTTTAACCTGAATTGATCCACAGCACTTCTCGACTTTGCTCTCCACATTAGCCGATGGGATTGGCGTGGGTCTACAGATACGTTAGTGCTCTGTGTGCCCCTGAGTTGCACCGTGGGCAATAAAATTAACAACATCAGTTTGTATCATTCAGGGGAAGCAGTTCATTGAAACGATCACTTGCCATATCTTCAGGGCCACTTTTGCAGTTCTTTCATTCTCTACGACTTTATTGACCAGAAAATAGAGGAATTTTGTTTCTTTAGGCGTGTTAGATTAGAAATGTCTAAGCCTTCCACATGAAGCCGCGTGCATCAGATTAAACACTTAAAATCACTTGAGGGAGTTGTCGCGAAGGCCACTTTCATGAATAGTCTTGCCTCTTATCCTGTAATGCAGAATAATAGCTTTGTGTCTGCACTCACCTGTTGAAACAGAAAAATGTTTCACTGTGAATGTGTGTATATTCTGTGAATTCTCTATTCGCCACACACGCTGCTATAATATAACATTCATAAGCCATGCTGTACTGCCAGTCCAGACTAAAAAGTATTCCTAAGCCTTCTGTCAGACTCCCAGTGAGGCAATTTCTTCTGACCTACAAATGCTTCAGAAAACATATTCTCACACACACATGCCAGGGCTTGTCAGCTTCCCAGTCATGTATCCTGGTCAAGGTGAAGAAGTGTGAGGGGGAGGCGGGGGGAGGGGTGGGGTGGGGGGGCAGGTGAAGCTGGAGAAATGCAGACACATGGAGATGAGAGGAGGGAACGAGGGATGGACCCACCTCAGACGCCTTGTCGACGGCCGCCCTGTTGTTGTCATCCTCAAGCTGACAGGCCAGATTCAGTGGGGTTTTGCCGAGCTGCTGCTTTGATGAAATGTGTTAAGGGAAACTGAACTGACTGCAACCTCTGGCTCGGGAAAAAGACAAAACACGACGCTCATGTGAATGAGGTTGTCCTCCCGAGTCATGATCGCTGGAAGGTTTTGGGCCACATGTTTCTTTCCTCTGTCGCTGCGCAGCAAAGACGGCAGTAGCAGGTTTTGATGCTAAATGGGGCCATGGACACATATATGTTTATAAGTGCAGATTATAATTTCAGGAAAATTACAGCTCTCGAATTCCTCCAGTCATCTCCATTATCTTGGCATGGTGTGTGGCACAGGGTTTACAGCAGAGCCACTAGGCACCAACAAACCCAGACAAAGACAGACGCTCAGGTAGATCATTAGTGGTTATATCAACATGAAAGCTCATAACACACCATGCTATGTTATTATCGCAGCAGCCACTGTACTCACACATTGTTTTGGCCGCCAGCAGTATGCAGGGCGGAGAGCTTCCTGTCGCAGGCCCTGTTTTCCAGTGCCACCTTTGAAGGGCCAGGGATGAGCTGCCTGTGTGGAGAAATACTGCCCTCTCTCCATGGCTTTTGATAAAAGTATCTGCATCATAAAAAAATAACCAGGAAGGGTCTCGTGATCAGGAGTTGGTCATATTAGCAGGGCAGGGATACAGAGAGGGTTTCTATCTCAATCCATGAGCAGGTCATGCTTTATGGCAACATTGGATTTACAGGATTTTTTAAAATGATTAGTAGATGAATTATAATCGCTTGACAGAAAATTGACAGTTGTGATTAAAGTTTATTTACTCATGATAAAGCAAAAATGTAAAACGTGAAAATTGTCTTCAGGCACTAACAATTTGAGGATGTCACAAATATAGCATCAACAATTTCACATATTTCACATGTTTGTAACCTCAGCTATAGCTTTTAGGGCTTCCCCCTCTTAGTCGATTTAATCAACTAATCTGTGTTTTTTTTTCTTTAGTCAATTAGTCTTTTTTTAATATAGTAAATTACTTATTTCCAAGAAACGTTTTGAGAAACTCGCTGGTAAACATAAGATTCAAAGTGATCCTTTTGTGTGATTCTTGGTGGTTAAATCAACCAATTGATTAGTCGAGGACAGCTCGACTAATTTATAACTTCTGTCACGAGATGGACATACTTACTCAACAAAACGCATAAAGAAAAATGCACAAAAACAGTATCAAATAACATTCCCTAAAATTCTGTGAAAAGTATCTGATAATTTAAGATTGTGTTCATTATGAAAATTATATTTTTTCGTTCGGTTTCCAGAAAATGTACCATACCACGATACTGTAAATCCCCGTATCGATACAAAATTGTACCCAATGACCCACTGCCGTGCACATGGCACACCCATACAGTTGAGGCTCTCAGTAGAGGGGGTCGTCCTGTAATCACGAGGTCGGCAGTTTGGCTCCTCCTTTGCACGTCAAATGTCCGTGAGCAAGACGCGAGACACTGAAGCCCAAGGCGCTTTACAGCAGCCCACTGCTCCTAAATATTTAGGATGGGATAAATGCAGAGGTCAGAGTTCATATATGCATCAATCATCAGCAACCTCTATGTCTGAAAAGTGAAGCCAATGCTATGGTGCCTTATTCTTGCATTCTTTGTAATAGCCATCAGGGGGCGTCTCCTCTGGTTGTCTATGAGAAAATGACCCTACTTCTCACGTGATTTGTTACCTCAGTTAACATGGTAAACAGGAGTTTATGGTCTCAATTGATAGTTTAAAGTCTTCCTCAATACAGCATGATGTTCATTTAGTAAATGATGGTCCCATTTAGAGTAAAACAGACCATAAAGCAGGCCATGCTTTTGGGCGGGGCTAATTTTTGATTCACAGGTCTCTACCACGCCACTGTCCAGTCTGGGAGTTGTCTGTTTTTTTGTCTTACAACTTTAACCCTTTAACCGTGTGTTTTCTGTGCTTACAGGTTAATTGTAACCTTTTTTATTGCCTAAAAATGTCTTCAGTGTCACTTCTAGTTCCAAAATAATTGGCAACGGTTTCAAAACGGCACTCCACAAACCAGAGGGCGACGTCACGGTGACCACGTGCATTTCTTATACAGTCTATGATATCAATGTATGTGACAATAAAAATAAAGTTTTCTTTTCTTGGTCTGTTTTTTACACATAAAGACGCAGATAGATCCATACACACTCTCCTTCTGCCTTTTCACCGTCTTTTATACATCGTAGTTATTAAGAAAGCAGTAATCTCAGCGATGGTGGAGCACTTTTTGTGCTGAAGCAGAGTGGTGTGTGCAGTTTGTGCCTGAAGGAGCAGGATAAGTATGAAGATATCATGGAGCGCTTCTGTAGTATCTGCTCGAGGTTTTCCCAGCTGCACTGTGCATTCTCCATTCGGTCTCATAGCTTCTTTTAACTCCTCTCTCTCTCTCTCTCTCTCTCTCCGGCGTGCTCAGCGAAAACCATTCTTACCTTGTGGAGGAATGAGCACAGGGGGTTAGAAGAGGTGGTAATGCTTATGATTTGTCAAGCTTTGGCTCCGTTTGTCATAATTTCTTTCCACGCAGCGCTTCATTCACATCTCCATCGACCTGATCCAGTCATTTGACACCCTTCCTGCCCCCCACGCACCCGTAGGCTACGTTTTCACAGGGGGCCTCTATTTACACGGCTGCCTCCTTTTTTCCACATTATTTTCAAATGTGTTTGGCATGTTCTTGGCAGCAGCGAGCACTTTGCATGTATTTAGCGCCCACGGCGCACAGAGCGCTGAGAGTTGAAAATGTTTCATTGTTCTGTGCAGAACAGCGCCACGCTTCAGACGGGTTTTCGGGAGCGGCAATAATCACAACCAGAGATTTTCATATGCATGCGTCTAGTGCTGCTGGAGCTGAAAAAGAGGTGCTTGGTGGGCAAAAGCGTATCTCCCACATCTCTCTCTCTCGCTCTCTCTCTCTCTCTCTCTCTCGTCTCGCTCTGTCTCTCCCACAGTCTTTCCTTCTCCACATCCTCTCTTTGTTTCCCTCTGTCTCCTCCTCTTCTCTCATGCTGTCCTGTGTGAAGCCTCAAATCAACACCAGCAGCAAGACCGGGCAGAGCCGGCGTTGTCCTGCAGCAAGGCCACACAGCAGTGCGAGATTGACGGGCTGTGTAGCCAGATGTGTTCTGCTTCACTGGACTCTGTGCGTCTGAGTGCGTGTGTTTGAGATTTGCGGGATGGAGGCTGGATGTGGGGAAAGGCAATGAGAGAGGGAGAGCGAGCCAAACAGAGGCCAGGGGAACCGGCTTTGCTTTTGTCGAGTTTACATAATTAATGCTTTGTTAAACAGAACTGCGTCGACACACAGTATCAGCTCTGATCACAAATACAAATATTGTCAAGAGGATCAACGTGGAAAACTCTCAAAAATGCCTCACAATGGACTAAACAAAGCTTTCATATACATTAATTAAGCTGGTGGTTGGAGGTAATTAATTTCCAGGTAATGAAAAGCTGAAAACACTGATTACTTTTTTCTCAGAGTCATTCTGATGCTTTTGAATCCCTGGGTGAATTTATAACCAACTGAAAGGATGTGTTGTGACTGCACTAAATCATGTTTTATTGCTTTATCACTCTACTCCTCTCTTTCTCCCCCCACCTTGTGATAAACCTGTTTGTTAAAGGGATTTACAGACAAATTTGATGTGACTTAACTCGATCATTAACATTTGGGACAGTAGAAATTAAATCTTTGATATGAGTGTGTGTCTGTCTGTATGTGTGTGTGTGTGTGTGTGTGTGTGTGTGTCTGTGTGTGTGTGTGTGTGTGTGTGTGTGTGTTTGTTTCTGCTGACATGGGGTTACAGTTGTTGGCCATTCAGAAGCAGAAGGGCCCCAGAGAAACCACTGTGATTAGCCTCCCGCCCCTGGGACCGTATAGCTTTCCAGGACCTGCTCCGTCAGCACCAAACAGGACATTTATCACAAACTCCACCTGAATCCTGCTTCCCACACACAGCAGGGAGACAAGCTCATACCCCTATATATGTATATACAAACACAGAAAGACAAACACAGATGTACAGATAATGCATGTGTGCATGCATGGAGAAAGACAATAATGACAACAAACAGCAAACACAGGCAGCCATCCCAGTGGTGATTTTTTAATTAACACTAATCATACAAATACACAGATTTCCATAATAAAACATGCAGATGAGAACATAGATTATTTCTCAACTGAAAACATGCCCGAACCCATCCAAGAATACTACTGAAGTAATTTGGTTGACCTACGACTCGGTGCTATGGGGGGAGCAATCACAGTTGTGTGAGGCCTTCACAGGTCTCCGGTTACAGCATGACGGTTGTGTTTTCTACATTAATTTATTTTTTGGGCCATTTTTGTGGCAGTGCAACGAGATGTAAACGCAACACATATAAAGTTGACATTGCAAACTTGGAAGAAAATAGAAGCTTATTTACACATTCAGCGGATACAGAGCCACATTAACTTCAGTTGGAGTCGTGTTTCCGTCAACCTACTGTACGGATTTAAGGCCAATATTCAGCCTCCTTTTAGCTCTGTTTTGGTCTCTTCAGCTACTGAATGCTCCTACATTCAGTAGCCTGTTGCTAACTTAGTATTTCTACCATTGGGTGCTATGTAGGTGGTGTACTGTTGTTTTTTGTAGAACTTTTTCACTAAATAAAACTCTTGACAGTGAGAGTGAACCAGAGTAGTACAATTATGTGCTGTGCAGGGTTTACGCTAGACTTTTATTAAACGGCCAATATAATGATTTTTACAGAAATTCAGTCTTACAAGAATAACTACAAATTATTATTAATAACTAACAGAAACATTGCGTGCAATAGGACACGATACGCTCTTTCTCTCTCGCTCTCAAACACACACTCACACACAACCACAGCGAGCACTGCAGCACTCCCCGTTTCTGTAATTGTCTCAGTCATCTCAGTCTAGAAGTCGGAATTTATTGAAAAAAAAGGATAGATTTAATCATTTCCAAAATTCACAATGTGTTTTTTCGAACAAAAGGTTGTCCTTCGATCCATATTTGTTTGTATGTAGCCTTTCAAAGACAACATTTTCACTGCGGTAAAAAAATTGAATGCTACAAAAAAAAGGAAAAATAGAAAACGTCATTCAAAAACCTCAATAGAAACTTTGAATATAAAAAAAAGGACATTTGGAACCTAGCGGCTTGCTCTGAGCCACTTTGTTTGTCTCCCATTTACCAGAGCCAGCGCGGTGTATGAAATAATCCGTTATATCTCACACACGCACACGCACACGCACACACGCACACACACACACACACACACGCACACACACACACACACACACACACACACACACACACACACACACACACACACACACACACACACACACACAGGTACAAGTACATCCGGGCACATTGCAGCCTGACTCACTGGACTCTGTGGCATGTGACTGTAATTCAGCCTCGGAGCTCAATAAGTCATATCTATAATGCACGGCATGGAACTGTATAGCAGCAGTTAATATTACTGAATCACTTTGATGAATAACTGCAGATGAAATGGCTTTAATGTGGTCCTGACTTATTGTTGGTGGTTCATGATAACCCTCTAGGAAGCACTATAGAATTTAGTGCACTTTACAATTCTATCAGGAGCCAACACATTAATAATCTATCTGGAAGCAATTTGACCATTTTGTCTTCATTATTTGTAACTCATGTAGGTATACATTTATACACTACAAAAGCACTTATCATTAAATGAGTGTAATTTAAATTCATGAAGGAGTTATTTCAGTAACAAGAATCTGTGCTTCATTGTAAAGCTGAAACGATTAGTCGATTAATAGATTAGTCGATGGAGAGAAACATTTTCAAGCCAACATTTGTTGGCTGGAGGTAGGTTGAGTATTTGCTACATTTCCTCGTCTAACATTAAAGTAAATTGAATATGTTTTGGCTTTGGACTGCTGGTTGAACAAAACATGACATTTGACAACTTGACCTTAGGCACTATTAAATTGCGATAGCCATTAATTAATCAATTTTGATTAATATAATATTGTCATCAGTTGAAGTCCTTATTCAGTGTTCAAAAGTAGCATTATCCAGTATTCAGTAAATGCAAGCAGAGCAAAGAGTGGCTGTTGGGACAATTTATTTTCCATTTTGTAAAACATTTCAGTGTTTCTAATTGTATTTCTTCGGTTATTAGGAACTTCCCTCATACTAATGTCTAAAACATGTCCAAACAGTATGGCGGTTGAATTGTTCTAATGATTCCTCCGATGCTCAAGCTGTCACGCTGCTGCGTGTCAATTATGTCCTTGTCACTAGCTGGAGGGTATAAAGTGGATTGTATGATCGATACTTTAACCCGCTGCAGCAGTCTCTCATGTGTCATCTCTCACACTCTTCCACCCTCTCGGATACGGAGTGCGTTTCTGTGACTGGCTGCTGGTGTGAGGTCAATAACACATTTGTTAGAAGCAGGCTTGGCCCCACAAGAGGGACCTTTCTGGGTTCATCATTGGCTTATTAGACATACGTTTGTCTCCTATCGACCTGTTAGGCCTGCTGCATGATCCACAACGCTTCCTCTTCGCCCTCTTCTAGTTTTTTTTTTTTTTCTTTTTTTTTTATCTCTGCCCGTCCCGCTGACAGCTCGCTGTTCATACATAAAAGTGGGATGGCGACTGACGGCAAATTTGTTTCGCATAGGTTTTAGTTGTAATTGTGCCTGGAGATATGATGACCCAGTTTGGGGCAATGAAGTGATAACTGACTGCAAAACTGTTAATCAGTTTTATGGGAAGCAAGGATATATGCAAATAGCGATGCATAAAAGATTCCAACATTTTAAGGGACCTCTTTTGACATGGTAATGGTTTAATTAAGTATGCAAATAATTGTACAAAACTGTCGCCCATTAATTATTTTTGTATATTTCAGTTCTCATTAGCAGTAGGTAGAAGTGTCACTCCCACATAGGAATGAATCATCACGCTGGCTGTCTCCAACTCCAGTTGGTAATCCAGTCTGAGATTCTCTCTTAGACATTTGATGGGCAAAATGGCAAAGCCTCTGAAAGCTTAACAGGCTTGTAAATACACAACATTGAGCTGAGTGTTCATTATGCTTTATCTATGTATATTTGTCTGTGCAACTTATGTGCATGAATGCCTGCTTTTAAATGATCCAGTCCTGCCAAAAAGAGATTGGTCTTGATTCATTTTCTCTTTCATGCTTTGAGGACTGGCAAAAAACCCAGTAAAGCATTGTCAAAATATATTTACAAAAACTAAACAACTCACCATAATTATTGGAACTGTTTGGAAGTAATTTTTTGGGGCTATGTTTTCGGAACTGATGGGTGCATTAATGGCCAAATTGGCAGACGGGTATCTTCTTAAATGAAAGTGAGATATTGCTCTGAAGATGCATAAATGTTCTCGCTCAAAGTGGAACAGAGCTTAATGCAGCGACGAAGATCACATATAATGGCATAAATGTGGCAGTTATATCTTTTTTTTATATTCAAAAGCATGACTAAATCACAGTTAAATGCTGCAGTCATTTCTCCCGGGCTCTGTAATTTTCGTAGCTATTGCTAAAATTGCAGACAAGAAAAGAACAGACAAAGCTCTTCAGAACTAATTGCCTCTGGAGAAAGCTCCCTCTTCAATGTGCAGTTAGCGGAGTTGTTATTACTGTACCTCTGCAGGCCTGTGATGGGCTCAGGTCTCAGGTGAATAGCTGCAGTGTCTCTTTGTTGTCAACAGAAGAAAGGCATTGCTGGCTATCTGTGGCTGGCAGGGTACTAGTCAGGGTTAGTGGTGCTTTCACAGCCCTCTTCCACCCGCTAGACTTCTTCATTGCCTCATCGGGGCCTGGAAATAATGCTAATCATCTCTGATAATGAGTAGGAAGGAGAAGGAGGCAAAATACAAACCAATCAAGAGTGGAAAGTGTCAAATGGGGTGTGCATAAATTTGCATTTGTGAAGAATTCTGTCTCCCTCTCAAACAGACTGCCAAGTGCCTGTGTTTATAGTGAGCTGAAACTGCCACAGGCAAGATGGCTGCTGTTATTTATGTTCAAAGACTTCAGCTGTGATTGAAAAGGCACCCAGCTCTTTGATTTACCACTGTGTATCAATCAATCAATCATGAGTGTGTATGAGTGAGCTCGCCTCAGACTGCCGCGCTTCGACGTTTTACAACACTCGCATCATTAGAATTCATGTTGGAGGACGTTTCACGTGGGCCAAAAGGTGGAGAAGCTGCTTTACCGCTCTGTCTGCAGATACACCTTGATGATGTCTCAGTCGACTCCTTTAGCTGGCAAAAAGCAAAAATGAAGGCCTGCAATTGGACGCTAATGAGACATGAGTACTGCTTGTGATTGGTAAAATGAGACATCTGAGGTTACTATTGTTTAACACCCTACTGCTTGTATGAAAAATAATCCTGCTGTTCACTCCCGTGGTGTGATTTTCTCTCATAGAAATTGTACTGCTCACTCACTGCTCTAAATACCTTGGGTTTTTTATGCTCTCTTCTATTTGTAGAAAGACAGGAGGCACTCACACTGGGAAGAGCAAGGGTGCAAAAAGCTAAGTTAAATAGGTCAAGCAAATCACAAGTCTTTTGCACTTATAAATAGTCGTAATACATTTAAATTCAGACAGCTCCACTTTCTGGCTCACAACATTAGGTGCAAAAGCTAGCAGCTTTAAGACTCTGTAAATTAATTGGATGAAGTATCTTGTTCCAACATATCAGAATGTTTTTCGGGTGGCTTATTAAACACCTAAATTTGCATTTTGTATCTCTCTCTTTAAAAACAACTAATTAGTAATTTGTTGGGAGTATTTTAAAAGCCACAGCTCTGGGTGATAAATATGTATAAAGGTGAGGTTGTTTTGCCTCATGTCTGGATTGTTCCATGCATTTTTTGAATCAAAGCATCAAGCTTTTCTCCTCCAAATGTTGCTCCCACGCTCTTGGACACCATTGCGGTTGTCGTTCTGCTGATAGGCCTGTGCTCGCCTGTGCTCGCCTGTGCTCGCCTGTGACTGACAAACATCCCCTCTCTCATCCCTAAAGGCTTCTGGATGGGTTGAGAATAGAAATACCCAAGGACACATTTCTTCCACATTTGAATACAGTAATGTTCTCTCTGATCTTGATTATGAAACAGATTTTTTTCTTTTCTTACAAAAGCGCAATGTTAACGTTAATCTGAAGTGAAGGTTTGGACAGGCTGTTTATTGGGTATAAAGATCGGAGTGTTGCTGAAAGACTGATTTTGTCGATTAACTCTCAGCAGGAACATCAAACTGGAAACAAGAGTATAACCTTCCAGAATAGACTCATTCAAAGCAGTGACCAAACTGATTACCCTTGTGTTCACCTTGTCATCTGATAGCTCTCTGAAGAACGGAGGCGGAGAGGAGGAAAAAGCTGGTAATGCCTGACGAAAGATGGATACTTTTTATGCAGATTAGATGCAAAGCATTCTTAACCATACAAACTCTGGTGGATAACAAATTGTTTGTTTTGGGGCTTTGACCGTTTGTTTGAATACGTAGATACTACAGGGGAAACCGTGAGGAAGGTAGTGAGGGAAGGCAGGCAGAGATAACGCTGCTCATTTGTATCCAAGTCTTGAGATTAGATGGTACTTGTTGGTAGAGTTTTAAGCACTAAACCTTTTAATATGACTCAACATCCAAAGTTTCTTTTCCCTTTTTATTTCAATTTAAGTAGCTTTGATTTGGGAAATATCATGATGGTATCACGTATGATCTGTATTAGCTTGTAATCAAGCCGTGTGAGGTTCAATTTCATGAAATATTCAAAACCAAGACTAATAAAACTCATAGTTTTTCATAGCTGCACCATTTCATCAAAAGGAAATATTTTAAATGCATTATGCTGAATTTTATACACATTTCCCAAAATGTTGCTTTAGATATTTGTTTTCTTTGGAACCTTTGGGATCCACATTAATATTCAAAATAAACCTCTTCATGGTTTGAGATCCACAAGCATGTTGGACTGAAAGAGCTGAGCCGGAAGGCAAAGCTCTCAATTTACCAGTCGCTCTATACATGGATCTGATCCATGTGTGTTCTCATGCGAGCTCCTGTTGTCAGGTGAGGTCTTTGCTTGTTAAGACAACATTAGGAAATTGAAGAAAGTAGTGGCACTCAATAGTTTTCTCCTTTTTCAGTAACACAGCCATCTCCACCGCAAAACTTCTGCTCCCGGTGATCACTGTTTTCTATCACACTGAATTACAGATCAATGAGTAAATGTGTTGCTCTTCATCACGAGTAAACCAAACAATGCAAACACTGTAAATACGGCCTTTGGGGCGACATATGCTCAGTCTGCATAGACTTGGCTTGGGAACGGGAGGGTAGCCTGTTCAAGTTCCAAATGGACCAGTTTCTGAGGTGCCCTTGAGCAAGGCACTGAACCCCTAACTGCTCTGGGAGCTGTGCAACTCATCATTCTGCCATCCCTCCACATGTGTCTGTGTGAGTGTTAATTACGAAAAAAGGATTTCCCCAAGTGCACATTACCTTACATTTTGTAGAACAACATCAATCTAGTGTTGTGGTGGCGATATCAACAAATTAAATCTGTCAATCAAAATCCGCACTCTAGGTACTCAAGGCATGACTGCCTTTTTTGCCAAGTATGAATACAGCTTTAGATTGTGGACACAAGGGGCTGAAATTGGCCTGGACATTTAGAAGGAGCTCGGAGTAGAACCGCTGCTCCTTCTGATTAAAAGGTCTTCAGAGGTGGTTGGCAAGATTAAGGCATCTGTTTTGCATGCTGGGTTAGACCCAGAACACACTGTAGGGATTATTTATCCCACCTGCTTCTGGGAACACCTCCGCATCCCCCGGCAACAGCAGGAAGATACGGACAACCGTATCCTCAATACCATTCTCCCCAACTGGGTAAGTGGCAGAAAATGGATGGATGGTTTGAAAATGTTTTGAAGGAGGGGTTAAAACTGGACTGAACATAATGCCTGATTAGTTCTAGACTAGTCTTGCCTATCCCCAATTAATTTGATGTTGAGGTTATCACACATCTCCTCCCCCACCGGCCCCGCCTTATATCGCTCTCTTCTGCAGCATGTCATCCACTAACAGATGGCATAAATCATTCTCTTAAATGCTGCATTAAGTATTAATCATTCTCAGCGTTGTCACTGTCACACTGCTCGGTGGACCACTGCCGTGCAAAGTGTGATTAATGGAGGTGGAGATATAAGGAGCCACTTTTGAACCCCTCACACCTTTTACCCAGCATCCCCTATTGGCTGCGGCAGGGTTTACGGTGCACCTGGACTTCCACAACAATGACCTCGGTGAAGTTGCCAAATGGATCATTGAGGATAATTCGCTCTTTGGCTCAGCTGGGAAGGAGAACTCAGTAAAAGGGACCATTTTTAGATTGATGTAATATTATGTTTTATTTGACCTTGTAGACTCCATTTGCTTTTTTTCTGTGATTCTTCTTCCTTTTTTTTTAAGACAATGGGTTAAAAAAACAAAGGAGACATAGTTTAGTACGGTTGGAGGCCCATGATTATCCAGGGGAACAGTGTCTCCTTCTCTACACTATCACACTCTTGTTTTGTGGATATTACCTCTGTAATATTCAGCTATTTAGGTAAGATTAGTTTCATGGAATTGTCTTTCTAAAATAAGTTTCCATCAGGTTTGTGAACAGTGAAATATTTGACACTAGCAGGTGGTGACTGCAGATCATTTAGTTGCATTTTGACTGTTCTCTCATTTTTTGCTTGAATTTTCCAAACCTGTGAACTAAACTAGACAAGACAGTCCTCCCAAGAAAATCAAAAGCATCGACCAGTTCAGCAAATGCCGGACAACGAAATATGTTTGAAACTTTGTAGCAATTTTGACTCTTGTCTGTCAAAAGAAAGGAGCATGATATACAAACGTCATGTTTACAATGACAAACAGTAATATACAATTTATTTAGTATATTATTTATACAAAATAAATTGAATGATGACAACTTCACCAAATATTAGCCACTATAAGCAACTGGTCATATCAGACCATAGCAGCAAAATCACTGACTAGCGTATTAACAAAGACTAAATTGCGGCCACTCATTTCAACATGAATTGCACATCACTTGCAACCGCTAACTGCCCCGATTCACAAAAGATATTTCACTAATGATAGTACAACGTAAACATGCCCGTAATGTTTTGCAGTTGAGTGCAATTTCCCCTTTCATGCTTCTGAATGCAGTAATCCATGTGGCAACGTATATGTTGCCTTTGCAGGAAGAACACAGTAGGCAGAACAAAGGCAAAGGGAAAAATAAAGGTCAAATTGTCAGACTGCCAGCTACAGGTCTGGACCAACAAGTTACAGAGGCATTTCTCAAAACTTCAGGCAAGGAGTTTAAACGTGACAGAGAGAAACTATATTTGGGATTCAATATGCCAAGATCACTGGAATATTTGGGCGGGACGCTGCTTATGAATGCGCTTCAGTTACCACCACCTCTCTGAAGACCCTAGTATTGTCACTGCAACGGCATGTGGCTGTTAGTGCTAATCTTTGTGAATTGGACTGTTTTTGCAATGAGGCTCATTTGCCTAGAAAGGAGCCAATTTTGCTCCAAATTATGCATAATACCTAATTTAAAGTAATTCAAATAACACAGGAGCACAACGAAGCTTTTAGCTTGGTAGAGCTGCATGGTGCTTTTTTGAATTTGGCACGGAGTGTGTTGAATTGAGTTAGGGTGCGTTTTATAGCTTAGGAATTGCGTTGAATTGGACGATTGCATTTCTACTTCTTTCAGTAGTTATAGTCGTGTGTCATTTAGAGGACCTGTCTAATCCTGTCAATAAATATATAGTTGAGATACAAAGTATATCCCTATTTTATAGTCACTGCTCGTGTGCAGCAGCATACACAGTAGGTCACTATCAGCCTCACAGTCATCCATTGTTCTCCTTAATGTGGCTCCTAAGCAACAAAATGAAAATATCCAGGAAATGTGTTATATAGTACTTAGCAGTAATTGTAAAGCATGAGTCAAGCCTCCATTCTTATTTTTGATATTCTCATGGATTTCTGGTCAAGTATTTTTGGATATATGGCTTCTGCTCAAACTAACGAACTAACTAATACTGTTTGTCATTGTAAACATATAGTGCTTTTCAGTACAGGGCCAATCCTTTCTCTTAGGGGCAGATTTTCTCGTCATCATCTTTCATCATGTTTCCAGTCCCTAAAACGGTCTTCCAGTTATGTGCAGTGGCAGGGCTGGCTTCAAGATTAACGCTCTCCTCCCTTGCTTCCCGCACTCCTTTGCCACCCTTGCCCCTCGGTGCCTTAGCTCCTGCTCCTCTTGCCAGTACCCTTAATCTGACGATGATGCAAAGTGAAAGACCACTGGCGCTCCTCCGACATCCCTATTCAGGCCACTCTGCGTCTGGTCTCCAATCTACCGCCTTTGCATTCCATTTGCTTAGCGTAAGGCCCCGAGCTTCACCCCCCTCCCCCCCCCCACATCCTCCCCTGTAACCTCCTCTCCGCTGCTGCCGGGATGCTGAACTATGAGCTGCAGCTGATGTGGTTTGGCGAGCCGTGCGAAGTGAGATACAATGCATAATTATGTTGTCAGAGGACATCATGATGGAAACATCTCAGTCCAGGGACATCACGTTGGGATCCTATCATTTTGGATCCTGTTGAGTGCAATGTTAATACCATGGAGGCTCACACTGTCTGTGATGGCAGCTGGAGAGCTCCAACTTGTCAAAAAAGCTTGTTAGAGAGATTGTGACAGGAAGTCCTTTTGCTCTCATGACTACCACAGCGAAGGTATTTTTAGTCATATGCTTTTAGTCCCTTTGAATCTTCCGCTATCGAGCCAGGGTTCACCTGTAGGTTCACCCTCAAGCGGTGTTTACTGTATATGTTGAATCAAATGAACGTGATTTGAAGACATGTTCGACAAGACGTGCCCCAACTTTCCTAGAGCAATTAACCTTCAGAGATAACCCCTTGGGAAGTTATCTGACTTCACTTCTTTTTGTCAGCGTTTGCTCTGATAATTAGACCACAAAGATATGTATCAGTTTTCTTTTATGTAGTTACTTTTTCAACTTTCAGCTGAAAGAAATTGCAGTGTGTTTGTTGAATGATGTGTATTGATGAGTCATTACTGACAACCAATTATGTCCCCAGACGACAAGCACACCTCATTTGGACCAATAGGAGATAGAGATGGAGACACAGGACATAAACAATTAACACAAACAGAATGATTCCTTTGTTTATGAAAGACACATTCAAGCAACACCTGCATTCTGAGCAAAACTGCAATTTCATAGAACTTGCCAGATGTAACAATAGCAGTCCAATTTCAACATAATGAGGTTTTATAATTAGGACACAAATGGATCTTTCTGAACATTGTCCTGAGCATAAACTAGACAGACACATGCTGAGAAAATGTGGAGTGTACCATCAGGGCGTCTCCACATATACAGAAGACAATCGCATATCAAAAAAATGAAATCCACTCCGCCCCCCACTCCATTCTAATGCCAGGTGTTAGAGGTCTAAAACTACTTGAACTGTGATTAAAACTCAGAACTAATTTGACTTTGTCTCTGTAATGAGCCTGTAAATGTCCCAATGTGAAGTTTGGTAGGAAAATTAACCCTTCGATGATATCAGTATGTAGCTATGTTTGAAAATACTCTGAAACTCATCTCTAAAAGTCAAGACTTTGATCCCTATACTTGAATGCAAACTAAAAAATGTACACACCCTATAATACAAAATGACAATGTTTCCTTGCTCTCGACAATTCATTTCCCCTTTCAAGACCTTAAAAGAGACAAGTTTGCACCTTCATGGAAGATATTATTACACAAAAGTGCAGTTCTTATAGAAGGGTAAAAACCTCATGAAAGGATTGGATTATTTTCTGACCTTTTACTAAATCGAATAGGTCTTTGAAAGCAGCTAAAACCTTTTTACAACGTGCTACCGTGAAAATGTTTTTGAGGTGCATTTATGGCCTGTGGAAAAGGATCCCTCTTTTAAGCCGAGGTGTGGCAAAGGGAGTTTTAATTCGTTTTCTGTTAGCTTTTGAAACATTTTTAGGAAGAAAATGTCACATTTTTCCTCAGCTACTGATACCGTCACAAAGGATGAAGTCTCCTATTACATGAACAAAAACGAAGAATTTTGTTCTTTATTGCATTATTCGTAAAGAAAATGTAGTAAGAGTACGTTATAATTATTGCCTTTTGAGGATAAATAGCATAGCAGTCATCGTTCTGTTATCTGGATGACTCAGTATGCTACATATTTGATTGTGGGCATTTCATTCGGTGTTTGACATCTATGGTTGTCAGAGCTCAAAGAGAATACTGAGTACTTGGAGAACTAGGTCATCTTACATGAATTTAAGCTGTAAAGTAAAAAAAAATGGATACATACAGATACATTGGTTCGTAAAGACATGTATCATTATGCATATAATTGGCCCTGTATCATGACATCAATGTAGTCCAACACATCAAGTCTCCACAGCCCTCCCAATCTCTACTCTCAATTCTCAGTGTGTTGAGCTCGCAGCCATCTGTGGCTGCATTACCTCTAGTTCACTCTGCATGGGTCCCACAACTGTATCTGTGAGGAGGAGATGGAAGTAGCCTGTAGGGTCCTCCAGCAGGAGGGAAAACCAACTGGGGCAGAATTGCAACTAAGCCGCAGCAGGGCACAGATATATCTGAAGGCTCTGCATGCTCTCATGTTAGCTTGTTAATGTTCAGGGTTGTACCCTGCATTAACGCAGCTGATCAGAGAGTTGGCCACAGGCATGGGATATCTAAGAAATGTTTGCTGCTACAAATCATGGAACTCATGGGTTCATGTTTTACTATGAAGAGGCTAATTCGAGAAATATGTAGTGGAGCATAAAAGGTCTTTTAATGAACTGTTGTAGTATGTTTTTTTGGCGTTTGCATTGAATTAAAATACATTGTAAATATCAATCAACAATCGGCTGGAAGTAATGTGTTTCCTTTTCACGAGGAATCATGCACAGGGTTTGATCACCTAAACTTCAACAGTGAGGTAGAGTCAGACTCCACATGCTGCATTCACAGGAAATGAGGCAAACTGTAGACGCAAACTGGACAAGGGCATGATGGTACGAGGCAGACAGAGAATACCGGCAACAATTTACCGGTAAACGGCATTGCCGTCCAAATAAAAAAAATATGTTATCTCTTTGTCTCCCTACTTGACAGAATTCACAACGGGATGTCGAGTAGCTTCCTCACACCGGAGAGGTTTGTTTATGTTTGCAATCAAATAATAAGAGAAAGTTGCATTTTATATCTACATGCATTACTAGAATGATACAATTAGATCGTGGACATGACATAATTTTGTTTAATATATCTTTTTTACATCACCATAGCAACATATCGTGTTTTTATCATGTTTTGGTTTGCCGTCCTGCTATTCTTTCGGTGTGTTTCTTTATTTTCCCCGTGCCATCCAGAGGGTCTTGTCCGTCTGCCTGATTCCACGTGAATGCAGCTTTAATGTGCACAGTCCTTATTCCTCTGGCCAGCAGACATATATAACAAATGAACCTCTTGCTCACCCACTTTCACTGTTCCTCTGCCAGGAGAATGTCCATATTCTGCAGATTTCTTAGAAAGGGGCCAATGCTTCCCAGGCCCAATAGGGACCATTCTCTGTGTTCTTGGAGTGTTTTCATGTGGAATTTGATGTTCGGCGGAATAGTCTGACAAATGTGCTGAGTTCCTACCTGTAGAATTTCCCCTCTGCAGTGACTGTTTAAAGTTTGGAAGTAGAAGTATTTCAAAGCCTAGTACATATATTTCAATATTATTTATTAAAATAAATAAAAGAAAGGGCCAAGTCATCAAGTCATTTCATCTCCAGCCTCTCGTGTCACTTCTTCAAAGAGAGACAGCTGCTGCCGTCATTCAGGGTCGGTGGTAGACGCTCCCACTTTCATAGTCCAATAAAAACACAGATGCCTGCTACAAACAACACTGCTGGCTGTCAGTGCAATGCGAGCGTGGCCACCGATCTCTGGGCAGAATTTATTGTGTTGTGGTGCATTGTGTTCTCCTTTTTAACGTCTTCCACACACAAGAGGAACTCATCAGAGCTCCCACAGGGCCCAGGGATTGAAGCTGCAGAGGGATTTCTGGAATTTCTTTTTCTTTGGCAGAAGCTAATTCTGAACTGAAGGGAGAGAGAAGAGAGAGAGAGAGAGAGAGAGAGAGAGAGAGAGAGAGAGAGAGAGAGAGAGAGAGAGAGAGAGAGAGAGAGAGAGAGGCGATCAACAGAGAGAAGAGAGACAAACAGAGAGAGAGAGAGAGAGAGAGAGAGAGAGAGAGAGAGAGAGAGAGAGAGACGATCAACAGAGAGAAGAGAGACAGAGCGGAGTGATCGAAAGGCCGTCGGTGGCCTGTTTGTATGACTCAGTGGAAAATGTGCTTCAGTGAGTGCGGCCGCTCTGAAGCTACAGTGGTGCTTCCTGGGGCGGGCTGGAGCCCATTCTTCAACCCTCACCTCCCTCACAATGAGCCAATAGTTTAATTAGCTTTCTAACGGTGAAATGTTGGCAGCCTTCTCTCTCTCTGTTCCCCTCAGGACTTCTCACCTCAAACACTGTCCCCCACTGGTTGGCTGAAGTCCAATAGAAAGTACTATTTCTTATGATCTTTCTCTCTTTCGCTCTCTCGCTCTCACTTTAACAAACACACTCAGGTTTTATGCATTTGTTTTGCAGCAAGGCAATGAAATATTAAACATTTACATTCCATTATCAATGCTATTTGACTTGGCATTAATTAACAAGCATGTAGGTTTTCTTTTGAGGAAGCTTGTAACATTTTCCTTGTCCATGCAATTAATCATTTTTGGTAAAGTCTGACATGCGTCAGAGGGGAATTTGTTCAAAATGGTATTTTCCACTCGGAGAGCTTTGACTCTGTCTTCAAAGTGCTGCAACTGAGGCATTGCTAATGACTTCAAACAAGGCTTTTTGTTCCTGCTGTCTTCACTCGCCCGAACATGGCTGGAACATGGTTTTGCCCTCTTCTCGTTTCCGCTCGTCGCTGATGCACAGAGCCAGCTCTCTGCACCTCGATCCTCTCCTTTCTCTCTTCTCGTGGTGTCGACAGGAGACAGTCACTGATTAGTCCCCAAGAGACCAGTGGAAACACTCACACACGCTTCTTTATTATGTCTGATAACATACAGCGTGACCCAAAAATCAGCCGCGGCTTCTACGTAATGCTGGTGATTTTCTCATTGTGTATCTGGAACTCATCATGACTGAAAATTGAAACCACGGAATGATGTGGAGTATCAATGCGCTGCTAGGTTGGCCAGTGCTGGACTTGGCTCTGATTTTTACGCATTCCACGTCTCCTGCAAGGACCAGCTGAACTAACAAAGTCTCGTCTTTCAGTCTGGATCTTTCAGACATCGACGCCACAGTGCACAAGGACCAGTTCAGGGCAGGTTGGGTTGCAAAACACTAAACTAATAACAGTTGAAAGCCACAAACTCAAGGAGTGACATTTATCAGAACCCTCTTGGACTTGAGGTCAGTTTAATCACTTCCTTGCTTCAAATCTCAAGCATGGGGGAAGGAATACGAATTAACACAGAGTGCCATGACCATTGGGAGGTAAGGGGGGCAGTTTTAGGTTTATTTGGTGTCTCTTGTGGCCGTGTCTCCCCAGATTGAGTGTGAAAGCACATCCTCATGTGTGATTGCTGGATGTCTATTCCCATTTCTCTACGCGTCCATCTTTGTTTGAGTGACGGTCTGTCTGCGCCGTGTCTCTGCAGCAGCAGCAGCAGCAGCCTATATTGCACATATAAATGAATGCGTACAGACAGAAGCGCACGTGCATATATGAGCACACACTGGACTGACCACTTGGCTCCGGCTGCAGCGAGATTGATGCAAAAAACCACGCGACTGGGCAGGTGGCAGCTGCACCAGGAAGTAGGCCCACAGCAGGCCAAAGAAACGTGCTCATAAGAGCTGCCCGGATACTGGAAGATCAGGTGGACGTTGACGGCTGGCTGGGTGGCAGCCCAGAAAGGGTAGCAGAGCACTCGGATGCTGCAAGGAATGGAGGCTACTGTTAAAATGTGATAAAGCGTGTCTCTTTAGTTGAGTTTGACTTTTTTGCCTTTGATCCATTTTTCTGTAATTCGCTCCTTGTTGAAGTTGTTGTTAGGTAGATTAGCATTGCTGTTCAGAAGTTGCCCCACAGGACAGTTGCTGAGTGCATCGAGCCATCTGGAGCACCAGGTTGTCTGCATTCACAGGAACTGAAGTCGGTACCTCAGTGTGAGTTCACACAAACAAATCGGTGCGTTTCGGTAACTTTTTCTTTCTTTGCTTTTTAAATTTTCTCTTAGAGCTGCTTCAGCAACCGCACCTCTTTCGCACAATGGGCTACTGTAATGTTTTGTATCTATGAAATGTGACGTATTGCATTGCGGGATCTTCAGAACAAAGTATTGCCGTGGCCAATATTTTAGAAGAATGGCACTGTATAGGAATTTTAGACACAGCCCTGAGCCAAGGACTCAACTACGAAGATCAAATCTTTGTTTTTGTTCACTTGTAAATGTCACTAAATCTGTTGTAACACGGTGGTTTGTTTGCTTGATTTTACATATTTGCATTAGTGTTAGGTGGATATTTTCATGCACCTGCTTATTGCTGCTCAGACACGTGCCAGGCCACCCCTCTGTGCACCAGCAGCACAGATCTCACAACATTTCTTCACTGATAATCCCTTAAAATGTCATGCCTAAACAGGAGGATGCCCCTTTTCTGTTTGGCTTTGGAGTCGCCAGACTTATTTAAATACTCCTCAGCCTGTAAGCCAACACTATTGTGCAGTCTTTTTAATTAGCTGCATGTTTTTGACCTAACAATGAACACTTTTCTCTCGTTCTCTTGTTTCTTGCTTTCATGAATGTGATGGATCGACACGGGCGGTTGCTGTGTCAGTTAGCATTAGACTAGCTGTGGTTTAGAACAGGTCCTGTTAAACCTCTCGCCAGCAGGAACCTGAATGCTAAGTTTAATGTGATTTGTTATTTAAAGGCCCTGAACACATTTGTTGCCTTTCTCACTGGTTTGAACTGTGCAGGGCTCATTTAAAAAAAAAAAATCACGTTGTGTTTTCCCGTGCCCCAATGAAATGAGTTACTGGCAATCAAATGGGATCAAAATGCATCCTCGATGTCCGAATGTAGCAGATTTGCTTTTGAGTGTTAAACTGTTGATACGTGTTGCTCCCCCAAAACAACTTTTTTTTAACTTTGATTGCTGCCTATGTTGTGATGCATATTTAATTTTACACAGAAATCATTTTCAGAGAAAAAACTATAAATCAAATTAAAATATGCCAAAAATATACACAGGTTCAGCCGACACAAAGCTAAACTTCAGCTTCACTGTAAGCTGGTAATGAAACAATTAAAATCCTGGCTGCTTTAGAGGAAAAACTTGTGAATGCTTCATCATTTTCAATATTTATTTATTTTTCTAAAAAGTCACATGCAAATCACATTTGGTGTTTGTGTTTGACACAGCTTGTCGGGCTATATTATAGTATATTCCACAAAAGGAATATGCTACCATCCGTGTGTGCCTGTAGTGCTGTTGTTGGTGTTAAGGTGATAAATGGAGCACAACTTGTCATGTTTCTCAGTTGAGTAAATTTGGTTCCAGGGATTAATTACCCAGAAAAAAAAAAACTTTAAAAAGGGTAAAATAATTTGCCCTTGTCTCTTTCATATTGATGCCAAATGAAGAAAGAAGAGAAAGAAAGGGCATACACATGTTATGCTGCATAGACAACAGAAACAATGGGTTGTGAGGGAGAAAGAGAGAACTGAAATTCTCCCTTCTCTTTGTAGAATTGAAAGGCTGCAGGTTGTGGAGACAGCAATTGGCTGTCTTTGTGTTAGTGGAATTGACGGGCAGCAGAGCAGTGAAACTGCTACAGGGTATGTGGTTTAGCAGACTTGATAGACACCAGTTCTTTTTTTGTATTTCCCGGCGAGTCGGGACACTACAGGCAGTTTGATTAGGATGCACAGTCAAATTGAATTGGCTCAGCTGGTCAGGAGTTGCATGGAATTGGCCGAGGTCAGTCAGAATTGGAAATAAGAGTTCATATTTGCGTTGGAGACGGTTGTTTACCCAAAATACTTGTGAACGTTAAATTACGACTCATGACCTTTTTAAATGAACCCTGAGGTCGTCCCTTTTCTCGTATTGTGGTGATCGCAGCTCATTCCCACCGCAGGCGGTTTGATGGAAATCACACAAGAAAGAGTCATCTCTGAAAGTGTCTCCAACTGGAACTACTAAGCCAGGGAATTAATCAAATATTTACTTCAACTGTTCAGTTGTTACAACAACACACAGGAAGTGTGGACATTTACAAGTCAACACTCTCTTCAGTTAAGCATATTTTCCACTGCAACCCTTTAACCGAGGAACTGGAGGTGTGAGTAATACATTTATGATTAAATATGTGTTTTGTTTGACACATCATAATCACCGTTTAAGCACATTTCAACTGCATCATAGTTTAGAGAACATAATAATAACAATAATAATATGATTCATAACGCTAAGAGGGATTATGAATTATTATGATTAGGTCATAATGTATTAGTATGTAAATTAAAGACATAAATGATTTGACAAGTGAGGTGTGTCATAGTGTAGTATTTTTATCTCCCCACGTTTATTATTTATCTTTGCAAATTCTGTCCTGTGACATCTCGTTTTTCAGAGGAAATATCTTGGTTCAAGTTCTTACTTCTTCCATCAAAATAATTACTCTAGTTTACTCAACAGGACTCAAATATTACTTGTCATAGAAATCCAATTGGAATATTAACTGCTGCAAATGATCTTGAAATATGTGATAAGAAAAGAGATCAAAAGAAAAAAAGCCTTTTGTAGGTTAATTTAATAACTTTGTAAGTAAAAGTGAACCCATGGTCTTTACCTCTGGTCTTGGGTTTTCACACTCACCTTTATGAATCTTAAATACTGTTCAGGTGTTCAGTCTTTCCTTTTACCGGATGCATACGCTGTTAGAGCTGCTACTAACGAAGTTCATTGATGTATCAATCGTTTTTTATTTGATGAATTAAACCAGTCTATAAAATATCATTAAATGATGTAAAACAGCCATTGCAATTTCCAAGAGCCCAACGCACCATTACACTAACTATTATTTTCATTATGAACCAATCTGCTGTTTTTTTCTTGCATATATTTTCAGAAAATACTTAAAAATGTCCTTTACAAGTTCCCAGAGTTGGCATTCATCAGTTCAAAACCCTAAGGTATTCAGTTTACTATCATATGTGACAAGATAAGCTGAGATGAGACCATTTTAGCTTTTAAAATCCCCGATTAATGGATTATCAAAACATCTGCTGAATAATTTTCTGTAGATTGACGAACCAATTAATGCACTAATCATTTCATTTTAAGACTAAATCCAAAGAGTCTAAATATATAATAAATAAATAAACCAGAAAGAAGCAGCAAATCAGAGGCTGAAACCAGCGACTGTTTGGTATTTACTTAAACATTTAATTAATAATCAAACTTGTTGCCAATTAATTTCCAGTTGATCAACTAATAAGTACATCGACAGATCACTTCAACGTGCTGAATCAAAACAATGCAGTTTTTGGCTAAATTTTAAATCTCTTTACATGTTCACAATATTTGATATTCCATAAGAGCTCCTTCGCTGCAGTTGCCTCAGTCTCTCACTGAAGTAAAATGTGTGTTCTAGCCAAGAGACTCGTGTCTTATAGTCCTCCACTATGTCAAGGACCTCCTATTCTGCATTATAGTTATTATTTCTTTGCTTTGAACCTACATTTGCAAATTAGTTCTTTTATCTGTCTCTCGAATCTAAAAGAGTATTCATGGAACTAGAGCCTTGAATAAAACAGATGTTGGAAATGAAGCAGAGATTTCCTCCTGCTAATTAAACTGATTTCTTATATGAGCCTTAGCTGTAGCGAGCCACTTGTCTTTTGTCTTCTGAGGAAGTGAAGATAAATGCAAAGTGGAAATGAATGCACAGCAATCCAGTCCTACCTGAAAAAGACATCAACTCAAAATAGACCAACAATTTGAAATGAAAAAAGAATAAGTATGATAATTAACTCCTTATCAGCAGTGTGATCTGAGAAGTATTCTACTGTAGGGGGTAGGGTAGGATGCCCACAGGAACTGGGAAGTGGAATAATTGAGGTTTTATTTTTTTCTCTGAGAAGAAGAAACAGAAGACAACAAGCTCAGATTGCCTTTGTCTTAGCGTCTTTGTTTTCCCTTTGTGTTGCCCTCAGAATAGCACAGAAAGAGAGGAATAATATTTTTTGACTCTTTGCCTATTCTACTGACATCTGAGATACTTTTATCATCAACCCTCCGCAGAGGATGAAATATTGTAGCAACCCTTTAAAGTGAAGGCAAAATTAATTTCTAAGATGTATTGCGGCTGACTGGTATCTTAGGATTCAGTGTGAGCAAGCCTTTGTGTCATTGTTCACCATCAGAAGATGAAAAAGGAAATGTTCTTGAAAAATGTGGCTTTCCTTCATTTGAATTACTGTATGGAAATTATGGGGGAGGGTTATGTATCCTTTTCCTTTTGCTGAAGGCAGGGTAGGGCGATTTCACTTTTTCTCATTCGAGTTTGAGAAACAGAATAGACATGGATCTTTGTTATTTATTTAGTGTTTATTTAGCAGGGACATTGCACAATACACACATTGTATCAGTTATAGCTAAAAGCTCATTTTTTATCTGCAGTCAATGGGAGGCGGGTTATGAGCGTTGATTGAACGTTATATCTCCAGACAGTTATTTGTCACTAGCCTCCAATAGCTCCTTCAGTTTATCAGCTAAATGTAGTTAGTAGTTACATTTGTCAAGTGTTAAATGTGTCGTAAGTCCATTGACAGTTTTTGGGGAGTACTGCTGTATATGTGAGCTCAGAGAGGTCTTATAAAGTACCTTAAGTGACAAAAAGTACAGGTTTGAATATGTAAAAAAACAACAAAAAAGAACTGTGGTATTTAAAAGGAAGTGAGTTTACCAGACTTCTAGCCCCCGCTCATCTCCGCTTAAGGCTAGTAGCTCGAGGCTACATTAGCTGCTACTAGCATAACACACCCAAATCTCCAACCAAACTGTCAACGGTCAAGTTGCAATGTGGGAAATGTGGATGCCAGGTTTTGTCAATGAAGATTAATCCATGAAATAAAAAAGACAATATATCTGGTTCTGCTGCAAATCAATTTTTACTTATTTTAAAGTGTCCATCGACAACGTTACTCTTTAAGGGTTTATAGTACACCGATTTAATATGATTTACTGGCATGAATGTAACAGGGACAATATTGCCAAAGCGTCAAGTAGTAATGTTATTATATAGAAAAAAGGTAGAATTGATCAAATCAAGAAAATAGCAGAAAACAATTAACAATTCATTCTTGCTCTGTGTGTTTTGAGATTCTTAGTTATTGAGTCACCCATTCAATAGTGTCTTTTCATTTTGAGATATTGAGGGAAGGGTGTTGTTTCTTTGAAGTAAAGGGGAGAGTACAAAGAAAATATGAATAATGCTGAGGGCCATTTTTCCTTTAAAAAAAGGCAACCAGAAGGTTCGGTAATTTTAAGGTTTACTAATTGCATTTTTAATATCTTCTTACAGTATAAACATTCTACTGTACCTGTTCACCTTCTCCAACCCTTTTTTTTCTCAGTCTTCTTGGCCCTCTCTGTGTGACCGGGCCCATCCAGCCACCTGGGTTGAGTTATTAATGCCCGTGGAGGCAGAGAGAGGATTTCATTGCGTATTCAGGTGTGGGGATGGATGGCTTTCAGAGGCAGCCAAGGGAGTGCTGGGGAGGAGAGCCTCTGTAGAGAATAAATATACCTGTCTCCTGCTGATGCATCGGGCCACACTCAGTGCAATGCAAATCAGCCACTCTCCTCCCCCTAACTGCCTCCAGTATTACTCACCCGTTCCCACCTGGATCCCCACCAGCCAGACACTCTGAGGCTGTGGAAGTAGAAGAGCTCTCAAGTATGGACTGTTTTCGCAGCTTGGTTTGGTTCCCATTTGTTGATGTTGATACGTCAAGCCTCCGTGCCTCATCATCACGCTGCATTTCCCAGGTGACTTCGCAGGTTCTGGTGTTCATTACCCATCCTGGCTGCCAGATAATTAAGGGCAGAGGCTGAGTTGACATTAAAGCAAAGGTTGTGAGTGGTTTCTCATAGCACACTTATCGACTTCTACTATTTTTGTTATAAATGGGAGAAAGGGTTTTAAGTGTTTTGCTCTGAGTCTTGAAATTGGCTTTTTGGTTTCCATCTCTCAGACATTGTCTCAGACGGGAAAGACCAGAGGTTTTTATTTCCAGGGCACAGCTGTGAGTCATCACTCTTACGTTGTCTGATCTTTTTAATTTCCTCTGAACCTCTCATCTACATTATATTTTCCAACTTGGATCTTAATTTCCTTGATTTTTTATGTATTGTACTAAAAGCAGAGTTTGACATTTTCATAAATTCATGTATTCACTTTCTTGCCGAGAGTTTGATGAGAATCCAAGCAGCACTTTGTAACTTCTGTAATTCTGGCTGCAGGGACATAAAAGAGGATGCCATAAAAAAAGGTAAACACTACACATCCTGACCCATCATTGCTGAGTAGTGAAAGGTTAATTTCATGAAATTGAATATTTAACTTTTGTTCACTAGGGCCCAAAACACTTTTCTGCTGAATCGAGAGTTATTTTCCTTCTTCCATTCATGTGAATGAGCTCGAGAAGAGACTTGAACGAAGGCTGGGAGGCGGGGCTAAATGGACTGTACTTGTATAGTGCTTTTCTAGCCTTCCGACCACTCAAAGCACTTTAACACGACATGTCATCATTCACCCATTGATGGAAGACTAAGTAAGGTAACTAACATTCATACACTGTAGGCACAGCTACAGGAGCAGTTTGGGGTTAAGTGCCTTGCCCAAGGACACATCGATATGGACCAGCGGAGCTGGGGATCGAACTTCCGATCACCTGATTGAAGGACGACCACAGTCGTGAGCCACAGTCGCCCACTAAAGGAAACCCTAGTATGGATGGCCCAAGATCGATGAAAGATCCTGGACATTTTAGAGAACGTTTTCTTGCTTCATGCTCCACTGAGCAATATTCATAGCAATGAAGGAGGCCCCAGTTCTCTTTATACATCCATGCTAAGAATACAGCCAACAGCCAACATTAAAATGCATTCTATTAAACGGCATCACCACACTGTGATGGGACCTGCATACATTAAAATCAATTAATGCCTGAAACTTACAAACGAACAGATATGCAGCATGAGCTACAATACTCAATACCTCACTTACTCTAAAAACTTTCAGATGCTTCATACTGTATAGTCCAAGCCACTCACAGTGGAAACACATTCACATCAGAGTTTTGGTGGTAACTTGCAGAATTTGTGGAAGGTTTCTGCAGCAGGTATAGTGCATGTAGTAACTTAGAGCTACAGTATATGAAACTGAAGAGTGAAACCAAGGTCAATAAGGTCTTTGTTTAAAACCTCAGAAAGATCTTTTAAATTGATTGGCCGATTGAGACTAAACAGCAGCACATTACTAATCATGCTACTTTATTTCAAGGCACCATGAAGGACTCTGCTCACGACGATCAATTTACCAATACAGACTTACTAAAGTGGACACAGAGCAGATTATGGCACATCCTGTGTATATTATTTCATGTTTATGGCATTTACCTTTTTCCACATATTTGATAAAGAATGTAGGGTTGGAAGATATGATGATAAACAGTGTGAGACTATAAAAAGAAAAAGATATTTAGCTATAACATTATTACCATGGGGGGCTTTGCTGTAATATCTCTGATTGTATTGCGATGTTTTGGATCATTGAACAGAAATGATTTATCGTAATATTATATTCTTATATACAGTAGTTTTTGGACTACTGTGACGAAGCAGTTTCTCAATAAAAATTTTATTTTAGAAAATGTAATATTGAGATTGTGAAATAAAATTGTATAGTCCAGGTCTGGGGGCGCAGGGATGGAATATGATTTGAAAATGCAAAAATATAAATTACATGCAACTTACCCCATGTTGCATGTAATTTATATTTTTGAATTTTCAAATCATATTCCATCCCTGCGCCCCAGACCTGGATGGGTCTTCTAACATGCCAAAGTGTAAATATTAATTTTGTTATGCCCCCAATAAGATGTTTTGTTATACATTTTATCACTTGAGCAAATTTTCATTAGTTTTCTCACATACAGGTTTTTATTATCTCTTTGTGGAGCTGATTTGGTACTCAAACATGTACTACTAATTTACAATCTGTACAGGTATTGCACTGTAGTGTTTGACACTACTGTTTTATTTTGCTCACTCACTTGAAAAGCCAGTGAAAAGAATAACTGCAGTGTTTCAGATCAAAAGATTGCTTTCTGTATTTAATGACAGATCGTTCTTTTTCTTCGAAATATTAGAAAAAAAGAAGTGTACATTTTTTAAAATTACACTTTGATGTCAGTCCACACTTGACCATATAGATGGTCTTGACTGTATCTCTAATTTAAAATATCAAAAACTGTCGGTCGGCGCTCTGCCACTTCATAGGCTTCCTATTTTGCTGTGTTTGATTTATTCAAGTGAAAAGTTGTTGGAATAGAATAAATAAGCTTAGGCCAGCGTCCTTCTGCTTAAAACATGCAAATAAAGGGGATAAGCAGAGCCTCTGACAATATCCACCGTACATAGCTGACACTCCAATTAGATAGCAAGGCTAGGGATTATACAAGTAAACAAAGAGAGAGATACCAAATCTAACATGAAGGTCTACATGTGACACTAACAACTGATATGTGCCCAGGGAGATGCAAAGCCCTGATTAACTGCGCATATAAAACTAGGGAACATTTTATGTATCCCTTACAAATGTGGAAGCAAATTGGAGTGTATGGTAACCAAGTTGCCACTTTCTTTTATGTCCTCACAAAATCAAAGAGGAGCTACGGCATTCATCCTCCGACAGTGTGGCTCATCACTTCCACTGTGTAAATCTGAAGTTTATTTCGGTTTGCTATAAAGTCAGAGAGGTTGTGTATTCATTTATCGATTGACTGATCTGTGTTGATTCACTGTAAACACTGAGATTAGTGTTTAAACAGAGTGACAAAACCAAAAAGTGACAGAAATCCCTCTCACCCGAGTCTTTAAATCCCCCCCTCAACATCTCTAGACCCTTCTCATCTCGCTCCCTCGCGCTCTCAGGTGTTCATGTGAACAGTGCATGGCTGTGCTGCATGCAGAGCACCACAGCAGGCTGATTTGGCCCTGCCAAGCGGTTTGAACAATGTTTTCTACTACATCCTTGAAACTAGCTTGCTTCCTGGCTTGCTAGAAAATATTTTATTAATCAGTTCTTCTGTTTTGCTTCCAAGAAGAGGCACAGCATGTCCTCTTTGTAGGCTTATCTTACATATTCAAAATGATTGCAATCCTGGCAAGTAAATCAGACACATCGGTTAGCGGTCTCACAAACATTTTAATGATATGGGCCTTATAATTTGCATTAATGTATTTCCCAGAATTCATTCCTCCAAGCACAAAATAGTGACAATAAGTATATTTACAAAATAAATAAATATTGTTATGAAGTGTACAAAGCTATATATTTACAGTGGAGGTTGATTTATATCAGCTCACAGCAGATATTCACAGTTACCTCACAGATAACTGTGAAACATGTCTCAACCTCAGCCATAAAATCTTGGCAGTGTCTGACTTTGCACTGGTCGTTGCACTAAATTATGCTGTAATTATTCAGGTAAAAAATGGCCACTGACAAGCCACACACCCATTGGTCCTCCTGGAGGAGCTGAGGAGGGAGTGTGTTTTGTCATAATAGATTAGCTGCATCCCTCCCAGTGTGTTGTGAGGAGATGACATTCCCGGGCAGTGCTGGCCTCGCGTCCCGGCTTCCTTCCTCTGGATGATGAGTCTCTTGTAGGGAGGAGTTTGCAGGCTTCATTTACCGAAGCAGCAGGGAATAATATAGTGCCAGCTTTTGGATGTGTCAGGTCCCATATCTCTGGCTGTTCTATTAGAAATAGACCCCAGTGTGGGACAATTAACCCCTGGCCTCAGCAGCAGATCTGTGCAGTAACAGCCCTGCACGGGGCTATAAATCAAACCCAGAGGGAGAAACCCACACTCCCTGCCCTGCTGGTTGGCTGCTACAATCACCCAATGGACTGAGCTTACACGATGGTAGATATGCTCCGGTGTTATCGTATAATCACTGGAGGTGCAAGCGTGATGTAAAAGGTTGGCTGTAGGCAAGGGCACCCTGAGTGTGTTAGTGCTGCAGTGAATACACCATCTGGAGAAAGTCCAACACCTTAGAGCAACTGTAAACCTCTAAACCAAACAGCAACAACTATTTTGGTATCTCATGCTGCTTTCTTGGTTTTCTATCCGACAACCGTGTTGTCTCAAAGAGCACCCAGCAAGATCGTGTTCAGCTCTTCATATAACGAGCTCAATATTACTGTTTTTTTCTTCCTACAAATCCACTCATCAAATAGCGGCATATATATTCATAACTACCAATTTTTATGTCGCCGGAAGCCTTTTTGTTTTCAGGTTGTCCGTCCGTCAGTTTGCCTGGTAATATCTGAGGAATATATGGAAGGAATTTCTTAAAATTTGGCACAAGAATCCGCCCGCCTGTGCCCGAGGAGCAACTGATTAGAATCTGTAGGTCAAAGGTCACTGTGACTTGACTTAGTTTTCAGCTCCAGTGCATCCGGTTTGCACTGTGCTTGTGCATTAAAATGTATTCTATTAAACAGCAAAACCACACTGTGATGGGACCTGCGACAATCAAATTGAATTAATGCCTGAAACTTACAAACGAACAGATATGCAGCATGAGCTACAATACTCAATACCTCACTTACTTTAAAAACTTTCAGATGCTTCATACTGTATAGTCCAAGCCACTCACAGTGGAAACACATTCACATCAGAGTTTTGGTGGTAACTTGCAGAGTTTGTGGAAGGTTTCTGCTGCAGGTATAGTGCATGTAGTAACTTAGAGCTACAGTATATGAAACTGAAGAGTGAAACCAAGGTCAATAAGGTCTTTGTTTAAAACCTCAGAAAGATCTTTTAAATGCTGACACCTTTATGTGCAGAAACACCAGTCCAATCATTGATCGGCCGATTGAGACTAAACAGCAGCACATTACTAATCATGCTACTTTATTTCAAAGCACCATGAAGGACTCTGCTCATGACGATCGATTTACCAATACAGACTTACTAAAGTGGACACAGAGCAGATTATGGCACATCCTGTGTATATTATTTTATGTTTGCGGCATTTACCTTTTTCCACATATTTGATAAAGAATGTAGGGTTGGAAGATATGATGATAAACAGTGTGAGACTATAAAAAGGAAATATATTTTGCAATAACATTATTACCATGGGGGGCTTTGCTGTAATATCTCTGGTTGTATTGCAATGTTTCGGATCATTGAACAGGAATGATTTATGGTAATATTATATTCTTATATAGTTTTTGCACTAATGTGACAAAGCATCTGTATTTGTCAGGTATAACATTTTCTGGATTAGATATAAGGATGAACTGATTAGAATATGTTGGTCAAAGGTAACTGTAACCTCACAAACATGTTTTTTGCAATAACTGATTAATTCATATGCTAATTATGGCAGTTCCAACATAAATGCAAAATATGATAAAATGATGAAGTGAGGACATTTTGAAACGACACGGATGTAAACTTCAAACTTGACTGGCTGGCGGAGGCATACAACGGCAAACCGGTAATTGTGGTTATTGAAGGAAGTTCCGCTAATTCAGTGAAAAATACACTGCATTTTCTATAGCTGCTTCACAATAAAAGCCTAAAAAACTAATAGGCAGCAGCAGGAAACGTTCAGTTTGCAGTCATCAGTAACTAAAAGGCAGAATGAGTATGATTTTTTGGTTGCGGCTTGTTAACACAACATTCAAAATTGGATCCTCCTCTCCGCCTCAACCACACTAGAAGCGCAGACCCCTGGTTGCGGTCAGTGTTATGGCGGTCAGTGTTATGGCGGTCAGTGTTATGGTGGTCAGTGTTATGGCGGTCAGTGTTATGGCGGTCAGTGTTATGGCGGCCAGTGTTATGGTGGTCAGTGTTATGGTGGTCAGTGTTTTGGTGGTCATGGTGGTCAGTGTTATGGCGGCCAGTGTTATGGTGGTCATGGTGGTCAGTGTTATGGTGGTCAGTGTTTTGGTGGTCATGGTGGTCAGTGTTATGGCGGCCAGTGTTATGGTGGTCATGGTGGTCAGTGTTATGGTGGTCAGTGTTATGGTGCTCGGCAGCCAGTTAAAGCCAACCCCTGATTCACACTCATTTTGGGACAAGCTTTGTCCGCTTGATGATTTGCCTTGCTATATTTGTGGGTTTTTTTGTGCTGTGTCCGCCACTTTTATGTGTCTGTGACGAGATGGCGGACATCGCACCAAAAAAACCCATTACGCACACATGGCACATATGGAGTTTGGGGAAAAACCTCCAAAAAAAGAGAGCTGGGTTTAACCTTGATGCCTTTTGAGTATGAACCAACATCTGTTTGAAGCATAGAGTACAACGACCTATCAAATACCAAACGTGGCATCAAATGCTGAGTCTTACACTAATTCTTGAATCAGATATTTTCTCTACTACATTAGGAAACCGGGATACTTTAATTTATTTATCTTTATAGCTGTTTCGTTTTATAGGACAGCTTTAAAGGCGGATGCAAAGAAAAGATGACATTTCATTGAATTGTTTTGTTCTTTTATTTTTTACTGAAAGACATGATTGTCTTTTGAAAGAATGATTGTATTTTGCAACAATGCAACAATACATGGCATTGATGCCCAAACCTACATTTTGGCATAAAACAATTCTCAAACGGCACCCAGCTCTATCATAGTCTTAATTACGTCCTCCATTTTAATTTGGCCCATAACATACCAAACCAGCATTCGCAATAACCTGTTAATGACCGGAAGCTGTGGCTATCTTATACAACGGTAGTAAAAAAGAGAGTTATGAATCCTCACTACAGTTTAGCAGGCGTTTTTCTCTGCAGCCTGTCATATTGAGACCATTTGTTTAATGGCAGATTAGAGAAAAGTATGAGCAGCAATAAAGCTGCAGACCACATGGGTCACCTTCAGGAGCTTCTCATGGTTATGCCTATCATTAGCAACGTCGCGTCTCGTGCTGTCCTACTCCAATTATTACTGACACAGGCTCTGGTCTTATGGCTGCGCTGTTCAAACTGCCCGCTGTTAGACTGTAATTCTCACACCGATGGATTAATGTGAAATATGGCAACAGATGCAGAACTGAAGCACATTATTCAGGACCAAAGGACCATTAAAGCCATAGCTATTAAATATAATTTGAAAAAATTAGCTTTTTGGCGAGTGGAATAGCAGGTTGTGAGGTATTATGATAATCACTACATTCCCCAGGGTGCCTGCTTTCCCCAAATATTATTACTATTTGTATGCCTGTGTGCATGGGCTTTGGGATATGTAGTCTTGTTTGTGGATGCTTTATGAGAGGGGTTATTCTCCTCAGATGAAAGGGCAATTATTGCTTTTGCCAGGGATTTTGTTCCTTTGTGTTAGTCTGAAGTATTTATAGCTCATTGCTTGATTTGTAGTTGGTCTGAGAGCATATCTGCACATGTGAACATTGTTTATTGAATATATTGACTGTTCAAACTCATACTATACATTCATGTTAAAGCATCTCCACAAGTGCAAAGAGTGGACTATTCATCTTAGAGGGCCACACATTGCCTACTAGTCAGTGACTACAGTCAGGTTACTATAATAATCTATAACACTATATTTATAATAAGAACCCTTGTCCAACCTTTCATACCGGAGCTGAGCAGCACCAGTTCTGTTTAAAACACTGGTGGCAGCAGCATTGCAAAGCGTGGTTGGCTCAGTTGGGTTGAAAGGTTCCCATCAATAGTAAACACAAGTCATTGTTTTAGTCTGAAAGGGCAGCGAGGTGGTCAGTGTGGCTGCAGGCTACATTTCATTGTCAGTGGATCAAGTGTACATTTAGTGCAGAATAACTTTTATTCCAGTTTTCATAAGAGGAGGAGGTTCAGAGTGAATTAGAAAATAAAGCACCCTGTTATATTTAAGAAATGTTGAATGCAGCAACAATTGTGATTCATTTGATCATTTTCAAGCATAAATTCCAACATTCTTGCTCTTTTAAGGGGGGTGTAGGAGTGATGGTCAGACAAAACGAGCAATTTGAATGAAAATATAAAAGTGATTGCACCCCCAGTTTATTTCTGTCCTTAATGTGTCATCTGTGAGGTAAAGCTATCTCTTTGAAACTGAACAAACATGCTGTTTCCTCCCTTGATGGCCATTGTTTAAATTGTCCTCTTTTTTCTCAGCAGCTGGCTGCACGTTTGAAGAGGATTCAGACCCCAATCTGTGTGACTTCACCCAGGGGGAGGAGGATGACTTTGATTGGCTGCTGTTTCGGACGTACAGCTCACCTTATGCCAGCCCCGACCTCCTGCGAGGTGAGTGGTCCTCTCTTCTACAGTTCTGTACTTGACTGTTTTTCAGGCCGCAGCCATTTTGTGTAGTTGGATCAAATGTCTGTAGGCATGCAGATTAGACGGAGCAGACCAGGCGCACTTGGCTCACTATAAATCTGAAACGCATAAAGTTCGAGTTCATGGGGCACAATACTAGAGGCTATTTTTTGAGACGTGCCAGCAGTTGGTGTGGGCTTTGGTTTCTTATTCTATTGTCTGAGAAATAAAAGGACTTTTGTTTACGAGGCCAACATATCAGAAAAGTTAGACTATATGCAAATCAGCCTTTATAGATGTCCAGAGACCATTATGCTCCAGCTTTAATGAAGCACTCACCCCAATTTTGTCTGCTTTCTGCTAACCCCAAGGATAATTTTATGTTAACCAGCCTCACAGGACTAATAGAAACTAGCATTTTCCTGCCATCATGCTCTCTACTGGTGGTTGCCAGAGGGAGATGGCATGCATAGTTTATAATGCGCTCCACTATCTCTGCATTAACAAATACCTACAGGGATCTGACAAAGAGAAGAGTGCTGTTTCAGCTTCTCAGCAGAAATATCAGCGGGTTCTCTGCTGAAAATACTTTTACTGTGGAAACTTGCGTCCCTCGGGTAAAACCAATCAATCAATCTGTGATATGGTAATGAGAAATCGACCAATTCATGACATGACAAAACATACATTTAAAAGGGAGAGAAATAACTTGCATGTTCAGTGGCGGCAGTCATTTTACAAGTTTGGGAGAAAGGACTGACATTTAATGTGGCAGATATAAAGATAGATAAGCTAAGAGGAGCAGATGTAGCGATGACAAGATAGGATACAATCAGATACTGGAAATAATTGTAGGCCTCAGGAAATACTCCATCCTTTTGGAAAGTATCGACATGATTAGCCTTTGAACAAGTATAAATGGCGTTATGTTTAAAAGCTGTGTGGTTGTGATTTTGGTTTTTAGGACAAAAATGTGTTCATGTCCTCAGGCTTCTATCAAAATAGAATTGTGAACTTGATAAATCCCAAATTTAATCCTAAACTCTTAAAACTCACATCCACATCATCATTCGAGAAAGAATATGCCTCCAGCCACTAGCCAATTCACGGCAGGCGACGGGATAATTAATACTTTTCCCTTTGGGTTTAATTAAAAATGACTGCCATGGCATTTACAGTGATTGAGGGCCTTCAGTGAAACAGACTAACACAGGTGGAATGAGGCATGGACTGTAATCTGCACATGGCGAGAAGGCGAGAAGGCGAGAGAGGCTCCGGGCATCAACTCTCGATCGATCAGTTCTGATAACCAGGAGACAAATTCCGTTTAAATTATTATCTGCTCATTTTTCAGCCCCGCACTACAAGCAGTGTATTACCCATGTTATTCATGGGATGGATGTCATTGTAAAGTGACAGCAGTCAGAAATGTCTACTTGGTTGAACTAATTAGAGTTTGGTGGTCACTGTGACCTCAAGAACTCATATGCTAATTCTGACAATTTCACACAAATGTCTACTAGGATAAAAATAATGAAGTGATGACATTTTAAAAAGTCATGGATGTAAACTGCGACTTGACTGGTTGGCAGAGGCATACAGCCGCGAGGCAGGAATTCTAGTTATTCCCCATCTCTCTGGTTTAATCCCTGTGTTGATTTCTAACCATGTATCACATTGGGCAGCCAAGGTGTGTGTATGTGTGTGTGTGTGTGTGTGTGTGGGAAGGGGGGTGGGGGAGGAACAAGAGTTTATGAGATAAGGCTATTTACATTGGACCAGTATTAACTTTGTGGGGCTGAGAAACTGGTGTCGAGGGAAGATTAGTAAACACAGCTGAGATAGCTGCAGCTTGTGACTCCCAGGAGAAATTAGAGACTACATTTCCCATGAAAGAGAAAATAGTCGTGGGGAAAAAAGAAGATAAAATACAGTGAGGTCTTAATAGGAGTGGCCCATTTTTTAAATCACATTCTCCTTCATTTTGAATTTGATCCGAGATGTCGGGTTGCCATTGATGATTTTAAATTCTTTCGCTGTTTATGAATCTGTGCAGGATGATGACCTTGTAAAGAAGTATGTGTCTGCATGTCAAGTGTACCTCGTTTTGTGAAAGGCAGATTCATTATCTTGAAAAGTTATGGGTCTGCTGCAATATCCATTATAGTGTAGCAGAGTGGCCTTAAGGGAAAATCCATTTAAGACTTGATCAAGCTTAAAAAGCAGCTTATGGAAATGTATCTTGCTTTCTTCGTTCGCCTTGTTCTGTGCTGTAATTTGTATTTTCTTCGAACAGGTCAACAGATCAGACATGTTATAGATATTTCTTGCGTAACTGCAGTATTGACTAAAAGTATAACTTTTGATGTCTGAGACATCAACAGTAAAGATCAAGTTCTTTTCAGCTGACCAGAAGCAAATAGGCATCTATAAAGACCCAACTTTTGCCATCCATAAATGCAGTAAAGAAGAGGCAGAGATGACAACAGCAGCTTCAACAGTAAAAAATCAGGAACAAAAAGATGAATATGGGCGCCTGTTTGTGTTTTCACTGTATCCGAAAAAGATAGATTAGGTGAATTAGTTTGATTTAAAAAAATTACAGCATTGTTTGATATTTACTCAATATTTACACACATGGAAACAACAACAAAGAGTTTCCTTTTTCTTTATCTACTGCTGTGAAACTGATGTCTGAATGGAAAAGAAGACTGATAACTCCAATGGCGCATGTTTACAAAGTAGTGACAATCTGCTGAGAAACTGGAAAGTTTTACCCACAGCAGTCCTTGTCCAAACCTGGCGTCCACATTACCCACAAGGCAACTCGATCACAGACAGTTTTGGGAAGATTTGGATGTGGTGCTAGTTGTGTTTAATGTAGCCACGAACCTTTAGCCTCAAGCTGAGAGGAGGAGCTGGCCACAGAGGTCTGGGAAGCTCACTTCTTTCGTAACGTCCCAGATTGATTTATTTTTCTAATTTTTAGTCTTCAGCCCCAACCGACGCTGACTTAAGTGACATAACAGGCAGTTTATCAGAATTCACACAGCTCTGTCTGGAGCCAAAAAAGGCTTTATACATTTGTTTTCACATGTACATTAGTACTCCCCAAGACCTGTAAACAGACTTTGATATTTGCCTTTAAGTTCAGTGATTGGTATACTGGTATGTGAGAGCTGCTAAAAGGCTCCCTATTCAACCCTTTGCATAAGGTGTTCATTCTTGTTCACTAAGCACTGAGCACACAACATTCGCTAAGTAGTCCACCTCAGCGATGGCACAGACGGTGTCGCTTAGATATGCAGAAATTGGGGTTTTAGTTTCCAGCTGAGTTATACAGAAATTCTCTGACTGTACTGAAATAGAGTGTTGAAATTCTGCTTTTTTCCCCCTCACAATGTGTTGCAGTTTCTTTATCTTTTCTTTTTTTTTCTTTTGTAAAAGTCTCCTGTGTTGTCCAGCTTTACACATACAATGAAGGTAACTTTTAAATATGGGTCCTGCTGCAGGCTCGGATCCCGCTCCAGCTTGTATTTGTACATCACATTGCAATAAGCTACTGAGTCAATTGATTGGCTGTTTTATTAGCTACTAGCAATGTAGATCGTTACATAAATACCCACATACATTTTTAATAGACTCTAAAGTTGGATGGGACCTCAGACGTCTAAGGAAGGTTAGGACTTAAATGTAGCATGGCTTTGAGCATGTTCCTGGGGTCATGACCAGGTCAGTTGGCGCATACTGTAGCAGCAGGCTCAATGTAATGACCTTAAACAGAGCTAATCCATACTGTAAAACACACAGACCTCCATCTGTATCTTCGGCACCCTCTAACAGTCGGCTATGGAGGGCAATGTCATATCTTCTGCCTTTTCATATCTGTCACCTCTCACCCCTGCCTGTCCCCGGGCGCACACTGCAGACCAGCTGCACACGAGTGCGTGTGTGTCATTGACAGCGACCCGAGATTCATCTGCGTCTGTGAAAGGATGAGGCAGAGCGAGGAGACGGATACATCTACTGTAGGAGAGGCATTGTTATCAGAGCTGACCAGCCATCCTCACTGGTTTAATACTCTATTACACTGCCTTCCTCCACCTCTCCCCTCTAGCAGTCTGCATTCTCAATATATATGCTGTATATATCATCTCATTTATAAGGTCTCCATTTATTGTAGGCTCCAAATTCAGTTAGTTTTGCTCGTATAACTTTTCATTTTTGGACAGATAATATACTTTATAGCTTATAAATTAGTAGCTTGTATTGAAACAGTGCAATGTGTTATAGATATCTGTCTGCTGTTATACGTCATATTTGACCAATATTGCAATTGTGATTTAGGTTGTGTTTATTTTCTATAAATGAAACTACAGGATGGAACTGTATGATTGTACCAAGCACAATCAGAGATTTAACTTATGTCTACATAAATATATCTGAATATATTCACGTATTTATATGTTTATAAATAGTGAAGTCGCTTGTTGTGATGGACCAGTCAGAGAAAAGTCAACTTGTGAGTAAACCTGCCTAGTTTTCTATGGAAACATTGACATTTTAGTTAGAATGTGCTTGTTATTAACAATTAGATGACGTTATTGTGTATCATGAAATCTTGATATATGATTTCATCACGATATGATTCCATCGAAAGACGATAAATTATCCCACTGAAATATTGCCCAGCCCTAACTCGCACAATTAACGCGTAGAGTATGCAAGGAAATCAGCAAGAGTAAGCTAGATTTTGAAAATATCTAACTGAAAAAATTTCAGCCCATCCCTTCAGGCCTCCCCTAAAGCACCTCCCCCAAAACACATGAAAGCACACTGCCTGACTCCTGCTGGAGGACAAGTCCACGAGAGAGCATTCGGGAGAGGAATGCAGGAGATCGTTGTCAGCACTAACCTCCTCCAACTACCTCATGTCTCATTCATATGCAAGAGAACGCCGAACATTATGAGCGGAAACAACAAACACGTCTATTGTTAGTACTCACAGCTGTCAAGCTAGCATGGTAGTATTACGACAGCCACAGATACCAGATTGTTTTTATTTTTTGTGTCAGAGTATTTGCTCTTGGGATGGAAAGAGAATTCCAAGAAGTATAACATTCTTTATAAATGGGGAAATCAACAGTTGCCAGCTTAAATTTTCACTTGCGACAGCTCTATAAGACACGGTTAATTATGTAAGTAGTGAGATTTTCTCATTTTTAAGTTGCATTCTTTCAAATAGCAATTTTGATATCATATTACTGTGTCATAGCATGTCATAGGACAACAACCTGTTTTTCAGAAACTTTTTCCAGAAACGTTTCTCTCTAAAGTGATGAATATATTTCAAATAATGTTTTAAAAAAAAAAATTGAGGACCTGAAAGGGTGAGCACAGATATGGAGCTTGAAGACACGGTAAATAAAAAGTAATATAATGGCTTCAGCAATGTATCAGCTTCAAGGCTAAAACTGATTAACTGATGAAAATAAAGATGAGATAAAATGGTCTGCTGTGTACTTTTAGGGATGGTATTGCCTCTTTTGTTCATGACAAGGAGAGGAACCTTTTCACGTCTTCTTGCTACAGAGTTATATTTATCATTTAACTTGGGTTACAGAGGACAATTATTCCCTTGAAGAGCGTTGTGTCCGGTTATGTGCTGTTGAAGAGTCTGCAGGGTTTTGTTCCAGCCAAACGTTCCACCAGCTGATTTCACTAATTAACCTACCTTCGGTCAGAGAGGGAGGAACTAATTAGTGAAATCGGCAGCTGTAGTATTAGGTGGGAATAAGAACCTGCAATCTTCCGTGGCTCAGGACCGGACCCCCGTGGCTCGCAGGGATAATTGCTCACGACTCATTACCTCAAGGCAAAGAAGATCATGTTTATTGATCACTGATGTATAATATAAATGTCCTTAAAGCTCAGTCTTCTTTTAAGCCATCTGAGAAATGCCCGTCACAGCTTTTAAAATATAGCAAATTAATTAAATTGTTATTCTGGGAAGCGGTCGCCAGCTCCCTTTATGCCTTCTCAACAAGATAGAGAGGAATCATTAATGTGAATGATAGAGACACAGTTGGGAAGGGCTTCCAGAGCGGACATTGAGCCGCAGCCTGCATTCTAACTGGTGTATGCTCTACCACCAGTTCTTTTGTTCTCCATGTTTCGCTCGCCCACACACATACTGTACGCCCAGGTGATGGGTAGGTATGGTAATGCAACGCCAATTTGGCTGTAGTTCCCAGTCTAATTAGTGTCGCTTTAGAGGGACAGCGAGAGGGCTTTCATGTGTAAGGTTGCGGGTTTAACAACATAATTAAGGCTCGGGAAGCACACTCAGGATTGTAGCCAAATTGACTTTCTTGGTTAGTCACCTTAACTCAGGTGAGATGAAGTGGTCGGTCACTTAAAGCATAACGGTTCAGCTCATGAAAAAGTGGTTGACAACTACAAAATACATCGCAGCATCTTTGCTGCATGAATTGGGAATTTTGTATTTTGCTCATAATTGGGAATTTTGTATTTTGCTTATAATTGGCAGTTTTTCTTGCTGTTTAAACAATTTCAGCACAGTTTGTAGAGGAATTAATAGTAAAGCAAGCTGGAGGGTTATAACATGGAGGGTTATAACATCGGCATGTGAGTAGTGTAGCTGTTCTAATATTTTCTAAATGGTTGGTTGGTTTGCAACTCCAATATAAGTGATTTATAAGCGATTTAAAAAAATGTAATTAATTTGAGCAATTACATTTTTGTTTGTAGATTTGGAAACTTGGCAGTCCTTCGTTATTAAACCTTGGTGAAATCCTTTGGATAAAATCTAACAAAAGTCCACAGCTAACGCTAGTGGCTCTGTGAAGCTGTATACTTTTTAACCACTTTACTTTTTTAAACGTGTTAACGTGCTAATATTAGCGAATACGCACTAAACACTAACTACAGCTAAGGCTGATGGGAATGTCAGTTGTTTTGCAGGTGTTTGGTCCCCACTGAAATTTTGACCTGATGCTGGCGCTGGATGAAAGGTCAGGGATTACCACAGTTACTACAACTCATCACAAGGTGGCCATAAATGCTTGATACATTGCCTGAAGTTTGATTTGCTACACACAGTTGTGAGATTGGTGGGGTGGCTATGGCAGCAAAAAGTCAGAGGACAAAGACATTAGGATTCATGCTCTGGGGACCATGAATGCCTGATTAAAATTGCATGGTAATTCATCCAGTAATTGTCGAGGAATTGTCAACCATGTTGGCGTTAGAGGACATTTCTGTGGATCACTAAAGTCAGTAAGCGTTATCTTCTGAGGACTATGAATGTCTGTACAACATTTTTGTGCCAATCCATTCAAAAGATGTTCAGATATTTCAGTCTTGACCAAAGCCTCTGACCAGCTGAGTGGCAGACTGACATTGCCATCCATAAAGACATGCTGCTTGTGTATTCAATGTTTCTTCTTCCTTTGCAAAAGTTAAGGTTTCAACCAAATACAGAGCTATGCTAGTGTGAGACTCTACAGAATTTAATTCAGATAAGTTGTCCGATACAATGTTCAAACAAATAAATGCATAAAAATACACAAAAACAAATCCAACTAAATCCATTTAGATATGCACAAAAGATCAAATCGTAATTTCAGTGTGCACTAATTTCTCCACTGTCACCAATAGCTTCTAATGCGTAGAGCTAATATTGATCTGCAAGTTAGTTTAAGCTCAGAGCTCAGCGCTTTTGGTCACAGGGATGTTTGCAAAAATGTCTTAATCCAACCTCGGCTCTCGGTTCCTTTCTTTGTTAGCAAAAGATTAAAAGAATTAAAGCATCTTTGTGAATTAAATGTAAACACTTGAATTAACTTTAAAGACATGTCTACTCCTGCCTGCTGGCTTTGAACATGTTGAACATTTGAAGTGTTCTTTCTTCTTCTGATATCCTCCTTCTTTCTGCTAATCACACATTCCCTTTGTGGCGATCTTGAGATTGGAATAAGCTCTGTATCTGTGCCTGGTGTAGGTTTAGTATGTGTATTTGGACATTTCCCAACTTCTGTGCACTCCTCCTCTCCTCTGTGGCCACACTTTGCTCCAGCTCTCTCGAAATGTTCACAGATCAAAGGCTTGTGGGCCCTGACATGTTGTCAAACCAACACAAATAGATTCCATGTACTTTTTAAATTTTTGTTTGTGTATGTATATAGGAAATGGAGGAAAAAAAGTTCTGCATTCATATATCGCAACAACTCATTCATGACCCATTCTGGGCTACATTAGTTTTAAAAGAGGGAAAAGCATCTCTTCTGTGAGTACTTGAACACAGCAGATAAGATGTCAGAACAAGATACATGAAGATTTGTTACTCTGATAGTGTTTCATTCATATAAAAGATATTCACATTTTTGACGGCTCCTGTGGCTCATCTTTGCTCAAGCAGAGCAGTTAAGGATGGTCACCCTAATGTTCACTTATTTTCATACTATCAACCGTTTTGCTTTTGTTTTTGCACTTAATCATTATGTGCGTTGATTGATTGATTACCACTTTATCTTTTCCCCCAAACATTAGCTATCCATGATCATAAAGTTCCCAATTTCCGTAATATGCATGATGCATTTCATGCCTTGGAAATAAATTACACTGGAGTTAGAAGATAGTTTATTGGTTACATCAAGGTCATCTTGGCTTGGATGTGACTCAGTGGCCACAAGGTAGCACAGCTGATTTTGTTCAAAGGAAATAATTATTGCAGGGTCAAGCAGGGTAATCAAGTTTTGGTCAGATCTTATTACTTACAATGTATTGTTGTTGGGTCATTGTAATGTCTTGCATTTGGTTGTTGGGCTGCATATAAAGTGTGTTTTTTTTAGATTGTGCTCCTTAAATCAATATTACATAAAACAGATTTCCTTTGCATGTAGCACTGCAATTAAAGATTAGCCATATGGTGCTTTAATAAAGTAAATAATTGCTTAATAAACTAAGTTAAGTTAAGCTTTACATATCTTAGAATAGACAGCAGCCAGGGCTTAGTGTGCACTCTTAGGAATTATGTTCCTCTTGGATGGTTCTGCTTGTCAACAATGCTAATGCAGGATGCAGCGTGCCGTTTATGAAGCAAGATGCGAATGTAGTGAAGTGATGGTGGATGGGCTTTTAACATGTTCGACTGAGATCAAAAATATTGTTTTAAATACTAAGTATTAGCAATCCACTTTTCTAACAATGATGACAAGGTGGCATCAATAAAATGGAAACACCCTTATGTTGCAGAAAAAACAAACAGTAAAAGGCATAATAGGAAATGTTAGGGAAAGTAGAAGATATCAGCAGCAAGAATGGTAAGATGGTGTATGTAGAAGCCTTATCGTGAGATATAAATACAGTGAGCCTCCACAGAAAGTTCTAATGTCAATGTCAAAGTGCCGGGGGTACTTTAATGACGAAAGGTTAATACTTAATATTGCCAAATTCCTGACTTGCTATTTGGATGATATTATTCTTCAGCGCTATGCTTTATTTCATTGTTAGGCTGGTGGCTTTTCTAAGGGGAAATAAAATGTTATAGTGTACTCCTGTGGGAGTGGGAAGTAACCACCGTCTGCTTATAAATGCAGTGCCCTGTGTCTCTCTGGGACCACGATTCATACTCCAGAAGTCCCACTGGGAAAACTGGTTGTGCCTTGAAGGATTCACAAAGTGGCCTCAGCTGTGCAACAGCTCTTTCAAAGCATCTACACAACCAAGCACCATCACACTTTACATTTCACAACCATAAAGCATTTGATAAAAATCTGTCTGAGTTATAAAACATTTACAAGCTTTGTTTTGAAACGCATATCATTGAATCCTCTAAAAAGTAACTATCTGTTCCATATTTATATCAGCTGTCACTGTGGCTGAGTATGTGATGGATGTGTCATTTAGATGGAAACTTCCACATATGCTCAAGGTATCCTCGCCATAATCGTTGTGACAAGTGCTAAATAATGGCAAAGATAAACATCCCTGTGAATTGCATGAGCTGAATTTGTATGCAGTCTGCTGTGAGACTTAATGATTTCAGTGTATTTTCCTCTGCAGACGTAGTGGGTGGCAATCCAGTTGCCAGGAGGGGTTCTGAGTGTCAGTTATTTCATCTCCATTTGTTGGAATAACATTGATTTGAGACGTAGGATCCTCTTGAGTTGGCATCTGGTATCGAGACTCATGAAGTGCCTTAAGGGAGGGTCCTTCAGGGAAAAAAAGGTGGGGGACAAAACATTTCATTCCCCTTCCTCATGTTCCTTCCTCATCTCTCATCCATTCCTGCCATTCTCATTCACACACTTCCTCTCAGGTGCAATTTAATTCAGCAGTGTTACCATCATAAGTCTTGTCGTGCACAACACTCTGTCAGTAATTGATATGTAGGCACTGCTTCTGGGTGGAGCCATTTGCATTAAATCGTGTTAACTGATATGATAATGAATGTGAGAGGCCTGATGCAAGCAGAATGTGTAACTGGAGATGGATGGCTATTTGAATTATTAACAATAAGTAATATATTATATCAGGTCCCAGGGGTCCACGGCTCTGTCTGCATTTGTTGCCTGTCTTTATACTGGGATCGGCCCGGCTGCCTGGATATGAATAGTCTGTATTACATCTGGCATCTCCTTCTTTATCTTCCTCTTTACCATCCTCATGCCCACTGTTCTTTTTTTTTCCCTTTTACGTCCGTTGGTATTTCAGTTAGCAAACAAATAGTAAACACTTCCTACCAATTATATAAGGTATTACAAAAAACATTAGAGAATTTACACAGACACTAAAACAATAGGACACGTATATACAGTATAAATATTAACCAAATACAGAGCTGCCTGACATGGTGATTATTACCGTCTGACTTTAGGTCTTACCTAGTAATCGTCGTAAAAAATAATAGGATATTTATTGTCTAGCCTCTACATAATCAATAAAGGGTGTTATGGAAAATCTCAATGGAACTTAATGGAGTTTTTCTAGTTTAAATCGTTGCATAACATCTTTGATCAACGGGAATTAGGAGACAATGCAACTCCCTGAACTGTATAAGACCGTGCCTGATACACATAGATGCTGAGTGCACACCCTTCTGTGCACCTATCAGCTGCACCTCCGTTAAGCCAATGGCCAGGTCCTCATCCCAAGCAGATTTCAGAAAATGTAGGGATAAATCAAATTGATTAGACATATATTTAAAGATGTTTGATATTACCTCCCTAGACGAAGGATTAAGAGAAAACAAAGACTCCATCTGGGTGCTATGAGGTGCACTAGGAATTGTGGTCATATTGGATCTAATACAGTTTGAAATTGTAGAAGTCAAAAGAAGGTTTGAGGCAGGTTCAATTTATTGCACAGTAATTCAAAAGAGGGAAACGTGCAATTAATATGACGATCGTTCATTTTTATAATGCCATTATTCAGTCCATAATTCAAAGAAGCTTTCTAATAGAGAGGGATGGAAATGGTGGTTTGCACACAGAGGAGCAAGGAGAGAATTTCCATGCCATACAAAATGCTGTCATATTTTAGTCCAGTTTATAAGGGACTGTTTTACAACAGGTTTAGCAGGAGGGAGGAGAAAAACAGTGCACCAGGAAAGGAAGAATAACATGAGGCCTGCGCAATTTGCATCCAGGCAGGTTGATCATGTAATTCAATGGCCTGACCCCAGAAAGAGAGAGCTGGCCCATTACAGGCCCATTCATCTTTATTTATTTACATTTATTTACCATATAAGTCAATAGAGAACCAGTTCTCATTTACAAAGGCGACCTGACCTAATAGGACTGTAAATGAAGCATTCCCATGCCTTCGATCTCTGTTGGTATTTGTTACAAGTCCTTTCTAGTTAGGGGGTTTCTTATTCCAATTGAAACGGTTGATTTCTCTATCTAGTCGTATAAAAAAAAATGTATTAATGACAATGACGAAGCATTCAATACATTTGGGGAGAATATATATTTTCACATGAACTATCTATTGATAGAGGGAGATTGAACCACTGACTGAAATCATTGATGATTTGTTCAAATAGAGGTTTGAAGTTCAACTTAATGAACAAGTCAAAGACAGACCTACTCACGACCACGCCCAGGTATTATGGAGGACCTTTCAACCAACTTGAATGGAAATTGTGAGTATGATAAATTCTGTGCGACATTGTCGATGGGGAACAGTTCACTCTGCGATAAGTTAAGCTTGTACCCAGAAATCCTTCCGAACATCCTCAGCACAGACATGATACTTGAAATTGATTCAATGGAATTTCTCACATACAAAAGTAGGTCGTATGAGGAGCGAGCTAGAAATATGTGTAAATAGGTTGGAGAGGTGAGACGAAATGAAACGTACTCTGAGTTGTGTTAGGAGGGTGATATTTCCGACATGGTTTTACCAAAGGTATCGTAAAAGGATCGAAGTGACAAAATGCCTGTTATGTGTCTGTCTATCATGTGCCAATCTGTTTAGTATGCTCTCCATCTCTTTGCTTTTTACCAGACTGCAGACAATTAGCTTCTCAAGCTTCGCCAAACTTTATTATTCTCCATTTACTCATATGAAAGGCTCATTGCCTTTCAAATGAGTTATTACTGTATGAAGGGCTTGGATGAAGAAGGGACACCACAGTGGACTGAAACAAAGATGAATTAACTGCAGTGAAGTTAGGACTTTCTAAAAATTCAAATGAATCTTTTTCTTCAGAAAATGATCATTCTTCATAAAAACTATCTTAATTGACTTAGAGAATGCATGATCATCCTATCATAAGTATTCCAATGGTTGTTCCAGAAGCCTCCGAAATGAGAGATATTCATTTTAAGAAATAGCTTGTGTGCTTTCATGGGTTCTGTAGGATTACTTCATTATATTCCTCTATCACAGTCGCAGTCATTACTGTTTTTACTGCCTCCATCAAATATGTTCAGTACCTCCTACCTTCAGAAATATTGACTGCAATTATCCAGTGAGAATGGCATAAAACAGCGAATGTCTTTTGCGATCAGGATCGAAATGCGGCTGCAGATGCCTGCGCTAGCCACAGCTTGAAGCCTCAAAATTGCTCTGAAAAAAAAAACCACCTCTCAGTATTTGTAGCATAACAAAAAAACATCAGAGATGCTGAAGAGGTGGCTCCATCGTGGCGTCATGGTCCCCGCTTTCTCTCTGTTGTTTGTAATTGCAGCGAAGAGCATGTCCCTCCGAGGAACACTCCCAGGTTGTTACGGCTAATGACTGCTGGGGATTCTCCACTAGGAGCTGTCTCACAACATTTCCTCAGATATTAATATTGGACGATGAGAACGAGGATGATGGCACGCGCTGTAACGCACACACAAACGCAACACACGCATGAATAAACTTGGCGCGCGCACTCGGATGCACACCATCACGCATTCATAGTATGCTGACTTTGGTTTTGCATATACAGTAATTGATTAATGTAAGGAAACATGAGGCTGCTTTGCCTCCGTGCCAGTTTATAGGAGTTTTCAGGCAATGCCATAAAGTGAAATCTGGAAGCTCTGCATCAGTTTTATTGTGACAGTACAATTATGAAGTTCCATCTCCCACTGCTATGTGAGCTGCTTCCTTGTCACCTTGCTATGGGCCATGCTCTCTAAAGGGAGCTATAGAAAAAGCCATAATCATAACTTCAGTGGAAACTCATATTCTTTTATACGCTTTGCTCGTTGTGTTTTCATTGCAGAGAAAACAGAGAATTTCAGAATCCAACTTGTGGGAAACATAACCTTTCAAAGGCTTTCTCATGAACACGATTCCTGAAGGGAGACGAAGCCGCTCCTTTCGTCTTCTGATGTGTTCCCTTTGAGGTGTCAGGGACGGTCTGTGATGCTCAGCTGGATGCCCCCTGCACCGCTGCAAAACGCTCCCACAAACAGCTGCGGGATTTGCACATCGCTTAACCTAATTTATTTGAGGCCTCTTTGGGAGCAGAGGAGACCGATCAGATGCACTTATTTTTACACACACACACACACAAACGCACGCACACACGCATTTCCCATTTCACAGAGTCTCAGGCTGTCCTCGAACTACACATTTGCACTTATATCTCTGCTCTTCCACAGATTATCTCTCTCACTCATTTGCTCACTTCTTTTTTTCTGTCTCTGCCTAACTCTTTGACTTTTAGTTCACACCCAGCTGTAGCACGGTATTGAGAATAAGATGACATGGCAGTTCTGGTTGGTGCATTATAAATGCCACACAGACATCTTGCAATAGATATTGAGTGCTAGACTGAAATCTTCGTCTGCAACTCTCTAGAGAGGCAAGCTGTCTGTGTCGGGGCAGGAGCATGCGAACACCAGCTACCGCTATCTCACAACCTGTGATCACTGTCGGCATGTGTGCCTCTGGGTGTGAGGACGTCAATTTTCTACTCAAATGTCTGCTAGTATGCCGGTCTCAAGACACTCCAGCTACAGTACGCTACTATGTGTACCTCTTCAGTCGAACTTCAGGTGTTCTGCAGTCAGATAATCCCTCACTTTACTTTTTTTGTATTAGGGTTACTGTCTCTCCTCATAATCCTCTCCTCGCGTACCCCGTGTCAAGAAAAGTTCTTAAAAACACACACACACACCTACACACACACACACACACACACACACACACACACACACAGCCAAACTTACTGCAGAATACTGCCAGCCAATTAGAGCCTAATCTAACGATGCACAACAATTTCCGCAATGCACTGGCCTATCTTTTTTTAATTGAATTAGGAGGAGAGAAAAAAAATAAAGCAGATATTCCCTCCACATTCCTCCGAGCTTGATTACAGAAAGCACAGACTGTTCAAAATTCCAGCGGCTGGGTCAGAATCGTGCCCCTTCCTCTACGATTAGAGGACCAGATAACCAAGATTTATTAGCCAAACACCTCGATAATTAATTAGGAAGTGGGCCTAGACTAATCCTGTTTCCATGGGCTTTTGCGGGTCGAACCTCTTTACAGTACCGAAAGGAGCAGAGGAGCACTTCAAAGACGAGGAAAGGCTTAAATAAGCTCCGACATATAAGCGTGTGAGCTGAATACAGTATAATGAATGTGTTCATGCGTGCATGTGTGTGAGAATGTGACACAGTGTGTGTGTTAGAATAATACCCTGCAGGAGATATTATTAATATATATACAGTAGGTGGATGGACACATGGTCCATGCCCGGTTGTTTACAGTGGCAGGATGCCGCTTTAAATCCTCCCTCTGACGTCTTAGGCGTGAAGGTTTAGCCCACTCCCCAGTTCAAAGGCTTGTCTCTAATGCTGCTGGCTTTCAGGCCTGTCCTTTTCTGCTATTCTTCCCTGCGGCTCTGTTGTGCTTCATCTCATGGAGACCTCACGCCCCGGGATGCTTGGCAGGTCGCGGCACCACACAGAAATGTACAGTCTGTTCTCTTTCGGGCGCGCTTGGCATTTGGTCTCACAAGACCTCCAGCTCTTTAAATCCAAAACACACGAGCAAGCAGATGGAGTTACGAAAAAATAACCATACAAAGCTTTTAGAAATCTTTGTCTCACACAGTGTCATACATTAATCGTAAAATAGACCAGCGTTGCATCAGACTGGACCACACAGAATCCTTCTGCCTCCAGCATCCATCAAAATATATACAGTCCTTTGGTTTATGTTTGACCCTTCCACACTGAGAGACTGCAGTGAATTAATTAACATTTTTAATTAACTATCTCATGTGACATTTCATATTTTATTAACATCTTGTCACGATAAAAGTGATTTCTCTAAGACTTAATTATACACATATTGCCATTAATAAGAGGGTGAAATACTGTATCTTCAGCTTCTCTTACATGCTCAGAATCAATGTACTGCATAAAATGGTATCGTAGAGAGTTTAATCAATGTCCTGGTGAAGTGCTGGAAACGTCATTGTAGCGAGGAGGTCTATAGCCTGGCTTTGGAAATTTGAACAGGCAATATAACGCTTTGGTCCACCGTGGACTGTGATTGTACTGTGAAGCATCCAGGTGTGAACAAGGGTCATGGTTTCAAAGTGAAAGAGCATATGTGTGTGAGTGTGCCCTTAAAAAGCACATGTATGCTCAGCAAACTTCTTCTGAATAGAAACGAGCACCAGGAAGATGGAGCCTGAGCACCTGTTCAAACCCGTGAAACTAAGGTCTTCCCGGCTCAACAAAGTTATCTCTTTACTTAAGCGCTGCATATTCTGGAGAGTCAGCCGACGGGTCCTTCGGTCGCTGTCCATCTGGCTCTATTGTTGATTGCAGACACACTGGCTGATGAGCGCAGCCTAGATGTTGAGGCAGAAGTAGGGCCCTGAGCTTGCAGGAGCTCCCTTAGGCTGCGGCTTGGCAGGGCTTTTCAGAGCTGCTCTCTCGCAAACCCTCTTGAAGCGAGCACAGTAGTCTCCACGGTTGCCTAATGGCCTTGCTGCTGCTCTTCAGAGTTTGGCAGTTGACAGTTTCTGATCCTTTTAAGCAAGAGATAAAGCCCTGGCAGACAACGAGGAGAAATAGAGTCTGAGATGTCTGTAGAGATTTAGAAACTAGGAGAGTTTCAGAGAAGAAAAAAAAACAGTTTTGTGTGATTTCATTTATTGATTATTTTAAAGTGATCCTTTTAAAAACTACCAGAGTGCCACAGTTGAGCTGACGAAACCGACATTCTGTAAATGTATCACAAGTTTGCGTGCATGAAATTTCCGACAGAAAACGGATGCACAGGATACTTACAGAGCAAGAGAAATGCAATATGCTCATGTTCAGAAGTGATTGTTTTCTTATTTCTCTGTGGTTCATTTTCCGAGACACAGGTTAAATAAATAACCGTTTGTTTCACCATGACTTGACTGTATTGTCAGTCCAATGGTCGGGTGCCATGCTGGAGGACAGACAGCCCAACAATACTGGACCCTGCCTAGCCCATCATCTGTGACCAGCTCTAATTATTTCCCTCAAGGTAGACAGATAAAAGAGAAATAAATCGAGAATAAGACCGCAAAACTGAATTAAATTTTGGGAGAAGAATACAAAAAAGATAACTGGAAGAAAAACTGAAGAAAAAAAGAAGGGCAACAGATTACATGCAGCAAAGGGAGCAGAAAGCAAGAGAGAGTCATGAGGAAAATGGAGTCCAAATTTGTCTTCTCTGTTCTCTGTTTAATCACGCTTCATTGTATTTAGTGTGCATAGTTGCGTGTGTGTGATGACAAACAAAGGCTCAGTGAGTACTTGGCTCCGCGGCTTTGCTGCCTTTGTTTTTTTTCTGGCGTTTTTTTTTAACCTCTCACATAGTCTCCTTGTCAGGACAAGGATGTCACACCACAGACAGGCACCACAAAGAGGGCCAGAAAAAAAACAACTCTTTCTGCTCTCAGCCGGCAAAGGTAATCGATGGGACCGTAAACAGAAACGGTTGAAGAAAAGCACACTTTCTGCTAAGCTTTGAAAAACCAAAAACACTTTCACGTAGAAAAAAAAGTGTGTCTCAACCGGCTCAGCTTTTCTTTTGTATACAGATGGGTTTTTCAAGCAAGGGAGAAACTTGATAGCTAACAACAGACGATGGCCATTTATGTCCATAGATACATATTGCAAAGGTTCTATACTATTTTTCTATTGTTTTTAAAGATGGTGGTGAAATTAGTGGTCACAGTTTACATAGTATTAGTACCAGGCTTTTCTCATCAAGTGGCCATCACCGTCACTGAGCAGTGCGCGTCTCGAGAATACTACGGTATGAATATTGAATTCCTTACTATATCTTCATATGCAGGGACTTATTTTCTCCTCTGCTGGTGTTAACTGGCAGCACAGTGGCTATAGTGGTCAACGCTGTCATTTCACAGTAGGAGTTCAAACATTAACATTTTCTGTGTGGAGCTTGGGTGTTGGGAGCAATCCTGCCCGGCGGTTAGGATGGGTCACAAGCATTGGTCAATTTTTCATCTGAGGGTCGATAAAGTATAACTTAATAGGCCCTATTCAAAGCAGACATTTTGACATGGCCAAGAAGGAAAAGCACAGGTTTAATTAATTACTGTTAAATGGCTGTCTTCCACTTAGTTAAGTGAGTTAAAAAGGCACTGCTATTGTACATCCTGGCTCACTGCCACATGGCATGTTGGGACACTTCAATGGAACAGAGGCAATGTTAAAAAAGGTTCAGTATGATGCCCGTGTATAATGGTTAAGGTTCATACCACACAACTACAATGCCCATTATTTGATTTTGACCGGGGACTTCTGTTGCATGTCTTCCTCCCAATGTTTCCTGTCTCTCTTCACTGTTGGCTCTCAATGAAATGCATTCAAAAGATTCAGTTCACCGAAATTTCAATGAAACTAGTTTCTCACTTACCTTTGGAGGTATCAAGCCATGCACATAGTTTTGGTATTATTAGCTCAGGTTTGGACAAACATCTGAACTTTTTTGCCTCTACCCTAATCTTTATACATGACAACGAGACAATTTTAGCTTGAAACGTTATACTTTTTCAATTGTAATGAAATAGATTAAAAAAGGAAATGGATCATTCTACAATATTGCAAATCCGTGGCGAGCCTAAATCACAGTTACAGTTCTGAGCTCAGCACCTGGACAATATAATATTTATGTATTTTTACACTAATTGCTTTCATTCCCACAATAGTAGTATAATTCTGTTTGTGGAGCTCACAGCAATGAGAACAAATTTTTCATTTTATAGGGACTACTTCTTCAGCAGAAAATGGTTTCAATGGAAATGTGTGACAGTGAGGTTTGACATTGTTTTTAGAAAGAGGTGTCAGCTAAAAGCAGTTAGGTTACCGGTTGACTGGAGGGGTTGTATGGGATTGTGAGAAAGAATCCTTGAACTATAGAACCTTTTTTTCACAGCAGATATTTTGACTTGTCACCGTAAAAAATAAATAAAGAATGCACAGGTGTTATGTTCTATTCAGTCCCAGTGAGCCATGAGTGTGACAGTGAGCCAGCATGCGGTATACCAGCAAGAAGACAAAAATATTTCTGCTGGAGCTGAGCGGTTGGACGTGGTTGCTCAGAAGACATGCTTTTTTTGTTTCGGTTTGAAATGCTTAATTTAAACTTAATTTACCCCCGAATTCACAGCAAATGAGTTACACCTGTGCTTTTCATACTGTGACAAGTCAAATTGTCTTCCATAAAAAAGCCTAAATAGTCCTCCAGGGTACTGCACCCGACTGATCTGTACCTGCACTTCTATATATTTGTCTCAGATGAAAACAAAAACAAAAAAAAACATTTCAAATGCGTCTGTTTTATTGTTTATATCGCTGGAAATTTCTTAGAAAATGTCTGCAGCATTCTTGATGGAGGCCAAGGTCAGGGCTACAGTAGCTGTCACAATGACGAGTGGTTCTTACTGAGATAGAACGTCTGCCCACCAAAACGGGGGGGTGGTGGGGGATTGACAGTTAATCACAAGCACATTACACCTCTGGGATGGGCGTAACTGCAGCCTCCTGCCTTTGGCTTCAGCCTGCCTGTCATTATGATGACTCTGCGGCCTATCAGTGTCGGGCCCCAGATTTATCTATCCCACACTAGACTGTGGCCTCGTCTTGGACTGAGCTTGGCACCTGTCCATCTATCAGCTTCTAAAGTCCTCCTGTGACGCAGTGGACACAATCTCTATTTCTATACAGCTCCATGCCACCGCATGGCAATGATATTGTTCACAGCGCTCATTCAGGGAGTACAACTAAATAAATGCCACGCGGTGTTTGCAGACGTGGTAACTTGCTCCTACAATACAAATCTGCAGAGCCGGAGAGACGCTTTGTCATTGTTGGAGCATTGTAACTGTGTTTACATCCACCAGGGAAAAAGCTGGCAGACTTTATTGGGACTTAAGTGTTTTTGGAGGGACAGTGTGGGTGGACAACTTTGCTGATGGTGCTGGTGAAGGCTCTTTTAAACAAGCCGAGTAATTACTAAAAAGCATGCTGAAGGCCCTTTAAGCTGCATCTGTTGACACCACTGTGACACGAATTTCAAGATTAGGTGTATAAGTGTGTGCGCAAACTGTGTGTTTGCATGTCCGTGTGGAGAGAAAACGAGCAGATTGTGTATAGGGTTGTTTTGCTTGAATGGCTTATTATGCAGATTTATCACTGTTGAGTCTAATATCCTGGGATATTGTGTGCCTAGAGCCATACAATTAAATCACTACAATGTTGACTTCGAGTGGAGCTCTAGAAACTACAAATATCTTTCAAGTACACGTAGTATGACAATAATGTTTTTCTCAGGAAGTGTTTTGGAATGGACTTTCAAGACTGTCAGCATTCGCCAACTGCCATTCATTTCCTCTCGTGACTATCTCATTAGCTTCGTGTCAAGACAGATGACCAAACCATGGCGTGCGTTATTATGCGGCTGCGCCCACCATCCCTGGGGGCCTCTCAGTTTACCACAGGGGCATGTCGCCATGCTGACTTGTTAATGGGATCAGTCATTGATAACAAGGGGCTAATGAAAATCTAATCAGAAAAGCCTGTCGCTGGATTGTCTTCTCCTTCTCTGAATGTCGCAGACACAAAGCTGCTCTGCCCGTCCTCTATGTCCAGTGAGGAAAACTTCTATCTCAGGTCTCATTAGCCGTTATGATTTGCAGTGTCATCCTCGAGAAATTTAATATTCATTTATTTATTTATTCGCGCATTCATTTTCTTTACCCTGTTTTAAGGTCTTAGGGGCTAGAAATGACCCCAGATATCCTTTCATATCAGAAAGAGACGGGAATACACTTTGAACAGGTTGTCTTCCATTGCAGCAATGTTAAATTTAGCTTTTCTGTTCGAAGGAGGCATACAGGAAATGAATAAATGGAGCCCCATTAATTTGTTCTATTTTATCTTCTTCCTCCTGGGGTGCTGAGAGGCAGGACAAAGAGTAGGTCAAAGCTGAGGCCAGGATCATGTTTTAAGCATCCCAGCAGAGAAGGTCAGATGATCTCTAGACTAAAACTATACTCATTCAACAGTTGAGGGGATATAAAAAATTCAGATTTGCATATAGCTGCACTGTGTGGATGGGAGACAATATGTTTTCTCATCTCTATACAGGGGAACTGCTAACTGGGATGAAGCCCTCAAGGCCTGGATGCTGCAGTAAAACTAAATGGGCAGGCTTTACAGAGGAATGTGTGAATACCCTGTAGGCGTTAAATGTAGGGCAGCGATGGGGAGCCATATGTGTATTGTCTGGAGCCGTAACCTCGGAGAGTTGCACCTGAGTTTGAACATATGCTCAGTAGTTAATCTAACATGCATATAATTAGATATTATGTAAATATTAATTCATGAATGTGTCCACAAACACTAGATTTTTATGCAAAACCAAGTAGTTAAAGAATCCATTAAGTGCATGGATTATGTCTGAGCTCTTACAGATACAAAAACATTGCCGTTCACAAGTTTGAATCACCTGTTATATTGGTGTTTTTCTTCTTTTACTTGAATAATTGCAATTTTAACATACTGTAGATGAAAAAAGAATAATGCAGACACCAAATGAAGAAAACCCTGTCTGCCATCTGGCTGTACCCAATCAAGCTTTTGTGGCAGGCGATTGCAAACTTTGAAATGGCATTTCACTCACCTAATGCAGAAAATACGATCTATTGATTGTGATGGATGGGGATATAAAAAGGCATGAACCACAGAGAATCCAGCACTTATCGATATTATATTTTCTGTTTTGGAAGCTCCGAGCTAATTGCGCTATAGGGAGGAAGCGTGTCTTTCAGGGCTGTGTGATGTGTTCTCCGAGGGTGATGACTAGCTGATAAAGTGCTGTTGAGTGCTAAAGGGCGAGGTTTATGGATTTCTGCAACACCCGGGAGCCACAGCTCAGCAGGGCTACAACAAGGTCCCTGCCTCTTTCTCCACATGTTTAGAGTGTGGTTTTTTTCTCAGCTTTCCTGGCCTCCAGAATGTTCTAGAAGGAGGCAGCTATCCAGTGTGGGTCATCACAGCAGCCCGTCAGCTGCATGCTCCCAAATGTGAACCACAATTAATCAAATTCCTATAACAGCGTAGCACAGATGCAAAACAAAAGATATTTGCAGGTGATTGCTGTCCTGCAAAACACCACTGGAGCAATAAACCTGAACATCAAAAATGCATCTCCATAGTCTTTCCATTTTCTCAATTATAAACACTTCCCTTTTGATTATCGTACAGTTAATTTATGCTGCCAGTCTCAATGGGCTAAACACCGTTTATTGCTGACCTGAAGGGCTCTATAACATGTTCATTCTGCAGAACAGCAGTATGGGCTTGCACTTTGACCAGACTGCTAATGGTGATGCATGGCTCATTGGTGAGCAACTTTCTTTTTTTTACAGACTGAATGGAGACAAAATTAATCGGGGCCTATTGGTTATCCAGTTTGTCTGTCTGCTATAGAGGTTATAGCCGGACCACATGGTTGATTACATCGCTGACCAACCTTAAGAGCCGCCAGGGGTGACCTTTTCCTGGTTGTGGTGTGTGCACTCACACTGACATAGAGCACACTAAGCTTTACAGGAGCTTGCTACCTTTTGTTGCACTGAGTATAAGCTCTTTGTTATCCTTTTTGAATTACACTCAATCACTACTAATCAAAAATATTTGCGCCAGCGCCAGCTGTGGACAGAGGATGTTTTCTGGTTGTCCGTGCGCTCTTATGTATGTCCGATCCATTCTTGTGGACACGGTATCTCAGAAACACCTGGAAGGAACTTCCAAACATTTTGCACAAACATCCATCTGGACTCAAGGATGAAATTATTAGATTTTCGAGGTCAAAGGTGAAGGATCAAGGTCATCTCAGGAACGCCTTGAGCAAATGTCTTCAGATTTGGTGCAAACGTCCACTTGCATTCAAGGTTGAACGGATTAGAATGGTGTTCAAAGGTTTTGGGCCATTACTCAAGAATTAATATGCTAATCATGACAATTTCACACAAGTATCTAAGAGGATAAAAATATGAAGTGATGACATTCTGCAGAGGCATTGATGCAAAAATGACTGGTTAGTGGAGGCATAGAAACACGAGGTGGTAATTCAATTATTTTTTTAGGTGCTTGATTTGACCAAATATTACAGGTGTTTATGGCCCATTGTTTCTGCTCGTTGGAGTGCCTCTGCTGCAGAAACCTGCCCTACAAAATCACTTCTTTGACCGATCAGAAAAGTTGAAGTTACAGTTCAACTGTGTCTTAACAGCTCAGTTTTGAGGCGGTGTTATGAATTCCAACAATCCAGAATGCATTAAACAACCAAAATTGCAATTATTCTATTAATTTGCATCTCTGGAAGGCTGAACTAATCTCTTTTAATGAGTTACTAATTTCAGTCATATGGTAAAAATCTGGGCAAATATGTAAAGGATTTTCTTCTGGTGCTTTCCGGTCTGCAGCAGACATTACCTCTGTCTGTCTGGCTGTGGTTCGGATGGACAGCTGGTGCTGCACAGGAAATATTTTTGCTAATCCTGAGTGATTCTTGTGTTGATTTGGCTTGACACTTAGAAATAAGTAGTTCTACTATTTCCAAAAGGCTTTGTCCTTATTAGGACTTGCATATGGTTTAGTCTACAGCACGGTTGGCCAACCATGCCCCATGCAGTGCTGAGAGTATGCAGGAATACAGTGGGTGATTTTACTGATTAGCACAGGTTCCTTCAAGTGCTCTTTGAAAGTTTCCACACAAATAATGACATACTAAGGATTTGACAACTCGGTCTTACGATATCAGAAATACTTTACATATATAATATAATATAATATCACGGAAAGAATGCACAAAACTGAGGACATTGTGGTTCATAGTCAGTGCCTCGAACCCTCGGCCACCATTGCACGATTAACGTTGTGGTTACTCGTAACGGTATCCAATCCTATTAGAGGTATACTCTTTGTGTGCAGCAGTTTGTGTGTAAGGGGAATTAGAAGCTCAACTGTGTGGATTTATTATATAGTGCACTATAATAACTTATGCCATTTTATTAGAGTGTCTATTATTGGAGTGAATTGTGTGAATTTCATGCTCGATATAGTGCCCTCAGAAATTCCCACAATGGAACTAAAAAAGGCAGTGGCCATGCCATGCACACTACTTACCACTAACAATGAGTCCGTGAAACACCTGTCAGTCAGACACAAAATGGTAATGGTTAAGCGTCTAAAATCGCAATTTACTGCTCAGTATAGAGTACTACAGTAATACTATACTACAGCCACTGAGTGTATATGACTGTGTATAGTGTGTGGTGAATGAGGCAGATTTTTTTGACACAGACCATATAATGTGTGTTTTTTATGAAAGTTGTATTGAGGATGACAGACTGGGGCATACTAAAAGTGTACATATTACTTCCTTCTTTCCTTCCTCTTGTCATGTGTCCACTCATCCGCCTCTCTCCTGGGCAAATCTGCCAGTTGATCCTGAACTGCCTGGAGGACAATTCAAAAGGTCAATGCAAGCAGACTGTTGAGAAATTGCACCTTTCCTCTTTCCCCCACTCTCTTCTTGGAAAAAAGACAACAGCATTTGCTGACATGGCCTCATCTCTCTCAAATGCTGGAAGGCACAGGCTACTTCGACAATAGCAACACTTGTATTTCATTTATGTTGTGCTCGAACATCAGTACTCAGATGGCCCCCCTACTCTATCTCACTCTCCATTTCTATCCTGTGCGCGCCAGGTTGTCCCCAGAGGCGTTGGTAATGGTCTACTGGCCCTCTCTACTTAAGGCGATAAAGACCGGCAGAGAAAACAGTCACAGCTCTGGGTTAGAATGATAAGACAAAGTTAAAAGCCGAAAGTGAGGATGGGTTGTTCGGACTGTAGACAAAGGAAATGTACTGGTAAAAGGTTAAGAGTGCCCCGTGGCGCCATACAGTCTAATTCAATATTTTCCTTTCTGTCACTTGTTGGTCTGTTTTTAAATTTAAAATGAGAGTTTAGGAGAATAGTGAAGTCAGAAAATGAGAACATAGGGTGTGATGTCCCAAAATGCTATAAAGTAAAGTCCAGTCAGGACAGACACACTGTGCAGTGATGAAAAACAATAATTTGATGAAGTGACTACTGTTTCGTTATTAATGTTTAGAAATAAATGACTGAGGAGATGTCATTTGAAATTGATCTCTAATCAATAAGAAATACCAGAGCCAGAGGGGTGGATAGTTCCAAAGAACAGAACATGTCAATACCTATTGTACACTTTGAATATTTTAAAGTTGCAGGATAGAGGAGCTGCTTGATGGATGACGGCGATGATAATGAAAAATGATTTGAATGGGAGAGAACGAGTATGACGGAGGTGGAGCTGTGAATGATAGTATGAGTGAGGGGGTGAAAATGAGATTAGGTTACACTCTTCAGGTGGTGTGTCAGCCTTGGGAATGAAAAACCTGTCAGTCCTTAATGCCCTTATGCAAAGCTGGTAGGGTGCTCTATTGATCCAGCTGCTATGGAGAGGGGTCCTACGCAGCTAACACCAATGTTCTCAATTGTCTAACATTGTCTGTGTGTGTGACCAGACATGTAATTTGTTAGTTAATGTTACATTTTCATTCATAAAATTCATATATTTGATTAACGTGAGCTTTCGCAACGTCACAGAATTGAACGGTTGCTGAACCCCTCCCCCGAACAGTGATTGTCCAGTCATAGCTTAGCAACGGTAACTCGGCATGGCAGGTCTGTCAAGTTTTGGATTTCTTGACAAGTTGAGGCGACGTGCCAGGCGTTGTTATAAGAGTAATTTTATAAATTTGTCGTCTGGTGTCTTTTGAATCTTTCCAAAACCAAAAACACATCAGCAAAAGTGCCTCATGGAGCCAACGTTGGCTTGGTAAACTAGCTAACTACAGCTAAGAAAATCTGCCAACAAAATGACTGCTGATGTTTAGAGGAAACTGTTCTGCTGATTTCTTTTTGAGTATAAGGTCAGCCCCAGATTCCCAGTAGGAACGCTGTCATTGTGTGTCATTGTGATAAGTCGATTAAGTCTGTGCGATGTCTTGTTATTGCACTGTCCCTGTGTGAGTTCTTCCATTAGGAGGGGAACTTGTCTCTCCTCTCAACGGGTTTCTTTTTATCTAGTCCTCTGTTTATGTTTTTATTTTTCTTCTTTTTTTTTTACATACCTACAGGCTTGCCTTAAATTATCCATGAGGTCAGACAGGCAAAAAAACACACCAAAGAATGATTTGTTTAGTCATTTACTTTGAACAGTGATGGGCAGTAAACACATTAATGTCTGATGTTAGCGAGGTGTTTATGTCTGTGATTGCAGTGTCTTTTACTGAGAGCTCTTATTGCTCTGTGAACAATTTCACTACATGATGAGGCAATTTTACATTTGTGAGCCAGTTTTCCCAGAGGGAGACCAAACATCAGGAAAATGACAACACTAATGTGCCTTTCAGGGCATTGGCCAGAGCTCTACTTTATTTATTTATTTGTACTGAAGGTTATTGTGGACAGCAGAAAATATACAGACAGTTTTGGGACATCAGAACCTCAGAGATTGAGTCTGAAATCCCACATGACCTTCTCAGAACAGAGTACAGGGCAGAATGAAGGCGCCTGGTGAAAAACGAGCATCAAGGCCAATGTGCTGAGAGCTGGCCAGTAATGATACGGCAAGCATCAAGGACGCCTCTTAAACCCTAACACAGCCATTGATCCCATTATATTCAGACCTCTGCTCTCTGTAGTTTCTTGTGTAGCTGAGATTTCTTGGACTCTGGCCTTGGATGTCAGGGGAACAAAGTTTTACTGAATGGGTCATAAAGAGAAATGCTCCGTACATTTTACACAAGAGGAAAATAAATAATTAAATGATGCGTTAGCCTTCTACTTTCATATTGTTTCCCCTGCTTTATTTTCACATCTCCCATGTCAACAACTCTGCGTCTTATTTGCACTTTCCCTGTTTGTGACCTTATCACCTTATCTATCAATGCCGCACAACTCAAACCCCACCCTCTATTTATGACTCTCTACCTTTTAGATCTGTTGTGGCTTGCCACAGATAGTGTCACCTACAGCCTGTGACCAGGTTGTAGTCCAGCCGTGCTCCTTATGAATTATGATGTGCTGGATCAGTCCTAATCTTGTTATGGATGTTCTTTTGCCCTTGGGAGTGGCATCAATAGATGGATGGAACTTTATCAGATTTCACAGTGCTTTGGAGGATTATTTATGAAAGGTGCTGCCTTGTGTGTAGGGTGAATGCACGGTGGCTCTAAACACTAAAGTTTGATCTGATTTAGTTTACATTTATTTTCCAGCATTTACCTTTTAATGAAAATGTAAACATGGAAAGTTATTTACATGAAAAAAAGAAGAGGATTACAAATATGAAAAATAAAAGAACAATAAAAATTTGCTACACAGAGACGGTAACCTAATAAATCCAGGTGAACAATCAGATACAATTCAGATTCTTTTGGTTATAGCCTGATGTCCCCATGTATCTAGTTTTAAATCTTAGGGCCCGTGATTGAAAAGGCCACTCTTGGTAATCAGGCAATTTGTTGGAACAAACAGAAGACCTCTATCTATAGGCTTCCCTGCGACTCTTGTGGGATTGACATATCTATAATGTACCTGGGAGTCTGACCATGTAGGATGTTAAAAGTTATCAGTCACATCTTAAAATCAATTCTAATACGTACAGCAGGAGGCAAGAGTGGTGGGGTTGTCCTCTATCTACATTTTTAATGAGTTAGAAGTGGGCGATTTTCATTGGGCTGAAGCCTTAATAAGTTGCACTGTTGTCTAGTCAAGAGGAGATGAGAGCATGTATGACTTCATGTAAATCTGTGAGAAAATGGCAAAAAATTCAATACCTATGTATTTTGGAATGTTAGTCGAACAAAAACAATGTCAAATTTATTTTATTAACTACACAATTAATTACTTAATCGAAATAGTTACAGCCCAATGTAGAACATTTGACAGGAAAAAGAAAAAATTGCAAGAAAAATGTCCTTTTTCTACATTATGTAGTATTGAAACCAAGATATTCCATTTTGTCTATCATCCTCAGCTGGAGCAACCAGGAATATGCTACTTAAGTGAAAAAAAAAAAAGTATGAGCAGTTTGTTTTCTAATGGATAATAAATGGCACAAGAACATTATTCTATGAAAATTTGTATATGGACAGTAAATAGCAGCGGCCCTAACATTGACTCTGGGGTAACACCACAGGTGAGAGAAGCAGATGTGGAAAAACGTCTTAGAGAACAACTGAAAAGCTTCTGCTAGCATAGTAGCAAGCTCAGCCAAGCTATTTTTTTGTACTGGCAACTTAAATAGAGTGGTCAACCACATCAAAGGAGGAGATTCAATCGAGCAGAAGGGTCCTGAACCAGCACCAAGCAAGTTTTAGTGACATGGATGAGAGCAGTTTGGGTGCTTTTAAATATACAGGAAATATCTTTTCCCCAAATATATCTTCCTTGGAAGGTATACAGTGAATATTAGAGCATCCCATTCCACAGTGACATATGTTTTAGATTTCTTCAAGTCACTATTATTTTTAAAAGGAACAAGGTCTACGGGTTTATGTCTCAGAAGCAATATAAAGAAAAAAAATCAGAGCAATATCTTATTGTTAGAGTTAAAAGTCTTTACCCTAAGCAAAAATATTGCCGTTATTGACATCAGTTTTCAAATGAACACTGATATACCTTTTACACAAGAAGGTAATTGAACTTATTGCAAGCATGAGTGCCACTGAACTCTCCTACAAGACAAACGTATGGAGTCTAGTGCTGATGACATACTGAAAGTTACAGTCAAAGTGCACAATCATGGAATAAATGAGAATAACTTTCAGTTGAGGAGTTTGTAAGAATAGAACGTCATTACTTGGTGCACGCAAGTCAGCAAGTCAGCAAGTCACCCTGACTTCTTCTTTACTTTATCTTAACAAGTTCTTAATCACTCCAGCTTTTTTAAAGATAGTTATTCAGAGTGTCCCTATCTCAAGGTTGAGATAAATTGACTGACCTTAAGGTTAATATTCACTAGTCCTTCATTGAAGGAAGGTTCAGTCTCTCAAATGTGAGGATTTGCTGCTTTTACCTGTTTTGTATCATTGAAATAGCAAAAAATCCAATACCTAAAATGTTCCTAAAATATATATGTATTGAAACCAAGAATACAAAGACATATTCTCTATTAAATTATACAATTATTTATATATATATTGAATTAAGGTAACTCTTCTCAATAATTTGTTTGTTTTTTATTTATTACCCTTTTTCACTACTCGGGTAGAAACATTTCATGTAAGACGTTGCCAAATTACATGAACCAAAATGATGCATAATGTCATTGTTGAATGGAGTGCTGAGGATTATCTCATAATATATCCAGATTACTGCACAGAATGTGTCCAGACCATCAATTTATTTTGCCACAATGTTTAATTCATGCACATTTTCATTTTCATACATTATATGCACTCACATACAGCCCCCTATTAATTAAATGACTTCACCTATCTTCAATTTGAATCTCAAATGAGGTTAGAGGGCGGCAGAATAACTGCTTCACGTGTCCCCACGTGATATTTTAGTAACTTGCAAAGTCAACAGAAAGGTGTTAATGATGTCTATATATAAAACAAGGGTCACGTATTCAGAAAATAACCAGCATCGAGGACAGTACGGCTGAAGCACTTTAGCCCCTTGCTATTATTTTATGAGTCTCTCGGGAGCCTGGAGGGTGCAGGAGAGGAGACCGATTCTGAAAGATCTAATTAAGCAATGCGAAATGAGAGTGCAGAGATCCTCAGCCCGGGATAAGACACAAATCAGGGGCTGTTGACAGTGGGCTGCAGGGCAATAGGGCTTTGCAGTAAAGGCCGCTACTCTAGCCTCCAGCTAATGACTGTCCCTACTTCTCTTTGCTTCTCAGTTTAACTTCCTTTATAGCGTGGGGTTAAAGGTTGTGGATCTCATTTTCATTATGTAAAACATCAGCCTGTGAATTTAGGTGCTTTGTCTTATTTGCACTTTAAGAGGTAATTAGTATTTTCTCAATAGTGCTGGTAAAAAAGCAGATGACTCGATCACTTGTCCTGTTTTGCACACGGTCAATGGAGAGGAAGACAAGAGCGAGTTTTTTTCTTCCTTCTGCAAATACAAGTTCTCTACTCATAATTCGTACTACTGTACTTGTGTTTGCATGGCGAGTAGTTGGGAAGGCGTGAAAACATTGAGTAGTATAGTCTGTGTGTTGAGGATGCTTCCCAGTTGAGAGGCGCACACTGTGTGGGATGTTAAGAATTATCTGCCTGACAATCCAGCATTCACATGCTATTCCACCGGAGATAAATGTCTTCAGGACACCTGGTGCCGAGGCTGTGACTGTCTGGTCTCTCGGGCTCATTTCTGACTGAGAACAGAAAGACCTTGGCATACAAAGACAACAGCCTTGATTATGTGAGTACACAGGAAGGTCTCCCAACATTGTTGTGCTAATCACGTTAGCGGGCACAGACTCAAGGCGGGACAGATGCTAGGCAAAGGGCAATGGGGTTATGTTATCCTGATTAGAGGAGGCTTGGGGGGGCGGGGGGGGTATGGGGGGCTTGTGAATCTCGTTTCCTACCTCGGCGTCACCTTGCAGAGGGAATAACTTTCTCTTGCTTAGTCTGTCGGCTATTTCTTCTATCTCTCACCTGTTCTCTGTGTCTCCCTCCAGTATTCACATATAGTGCCTTAGCGAGCACAGATCGTATCTTTTTATTCAACAGGGCACATTTCTTTTCCGGTTATCAACCGCATACACGTTACACAATGAGTTGGGGGAGAATACCTTCACTTTTCCTTCTTGTGGATTCACCCTACTTAAAGTGGTTAACTGCAGATTTGTTCCTTTGTGACAAGTTCGCCTTGGTTCATATACGTCTGCTTAAAACAAATCCCTCAATGGCTCATATACAAACCGTCAACAGTTATCTGTAAATCTAGTAACATGTGCTATGGACATATTCACAATATAAAAACTGGTGTAATTTATAAATGTTTACATTAAATACATTTCCTGTTTTTTTCTCACTGTATTGATCATAATTAATTGTATCTCTTTTTTCAAGTTTAAATTGAGGTTAAATTACTAACTGATTAATTTAATAATCAATGTATATTAATGAACTCCAGTCCCTTTCAGATATGTACATCTTACTACATAATGCACAGTGCACACTTCTAGTACATTATGTCTCTCATTTTGAAAGAAAACAACACAATAAATAAATAGTAAAATACCCCAAATGTTTCTTTATATATAAGCCTTGAATAATAAAACACTGAAAAAGTTATTACTGCCTGAGGAAAAGATGGGCATTGCAGATGCAGTGCTGGTTTCTGTTTGGCTGCTTTCAATTTCCAATTTAAGATGATTCAACACCGCAGGCATTTAAGCTGCTTGGTAACTTTTTAAAATGTATGCTTAATTGCCACAACTTATTCATGACGTCTGTTTCTGACTCATACGTGAAAGGTGGTGAAGAGGGAACGCAATGATTTAAAAAAACAAACAAAGATTAAAGCTGCGAGCAGCGATGAACGGGTCCTCGCACCTCTGCGTGCGTCGGGGGCGCTGGCGGGACGCCAGCTCGCCCGGCCGAGAACGTTCGATCGCCAGTCAGACGTGTTTTTCCGGCGTGGAGTGCGTGACGCAGGATGTTACGCTTTGCAAATACTTCACCAGTTCCTGTATCCGCTGTGAGCCACGAGCCGACACGCTCAACAACATGCATCATGTTTCTCTATGTGAAGAGTAGAGTCATAATGTCATGTAAATGTCATGTAAATCCGATGTTGTTAGTCATGTAATGCTGATTTCCTTTCGCCAGTAGGTGACTTTTTGACCTTGAGTTAAAATAGGCTTGTCGATATCCTCAGGCCCTTAATTTTATCAGGCATGACAAGTTTGGGGCAGATTAGAGGAAGTCCAGTGGAATTACATGAGCTTGTTTAATGAGGATTCAGGTAAAATGTCCGCCACGCCACAGTCACACTGTGATAACTTTTATTCACAAAGTTCTTTAGATTATACTGACCAAATTTGAAGCTGATCGGAGTTCGTAAAAGTAAAGCGCTTAGAAAAGGGTACAAAAATAATGAAAGAAATCACACCAAAATACAAATGTCCGACTTCCGGTACGGTTTAGAGCATGGTGCCAGGAGACTTTTTTTTAAATCTCCATCTGATTCATGTGCCTACCAAATTTTATATATGTAGGGCAAACGCAGCGCCGGGGCTGCTCTTTTGAAAATTTGTAGGGGGCGCTATTCAGGGGATTTAGAACAAGCAAGGCAAAAATCCACATGAATTATTGAGTTCGTAAGAGCACAAAGGCTGAAAACGCCGAAAAATGACAAAAAAGCCCAAATTGGCAAATTACTGTAGCGCCCCCTAGTGTCTCAATGGCATACAAATTCCAGGGCATGTTACAGAATGCAATGGGCACATATGCTGCAAATCTTGTGACACTAGGCCCAATGGTTTTGAAGTTATAAGTATTGATGCACAAGCCACGTCCCTGAGAAGTTCATTGGTCCCTATCTTATGAATGCAATAAGATATCAACTATCTTTTTATAATTGTTAATGATCTAGGTCTAATAATGATCTACAGCACAATTGGTATGAATCGGACCCAGCGTATAGGAGGAGTTTGCAAGAATAGGTTTTTCACATAATTCAAAATGGCGGAAAATCTAAGTAGGCGGAGCTTAGGGGTCTGAGAGGCTTTTTTGTAGAACAGCTGGAGATGGACATTTGTGTAAAATTTCAATTTTCAATTGGACAAACTGGCTGAGGTGCGTCGCCAGTGCAACTTCTAGGGGGCGCTAGAGAGCAATTTTTTAATACACAAATATGACACCTATATCACATGTCTATTTTCACCAAGCCTGACAAGCGTGCCAAATTTGGTGAGTTTTCGAGCATGACAAGTACCCCCAATATGCGCCCAATTGCGTGCTTTGAATTTCAATAGGGTCCTTCCGGACTGACTAAGTCAGTGCTTGGACCGTAATTACAATGTTTTGGCCTAAAATTGACGATACCTCCCAGTGAAGATATACATAGATTGTCTTCAAAACCAACCGTCCTGACTTTTAAAACCTGTAATATTTGGCATACAGAACATGAGTTCTTCTCTGAAGCTTTAGCCTTAGCATTCAGGAAATGGCAACAGGTATGGAACTGTTAACAGATGGCAGAAGTGATAAACTGTTGCGATGACCCATTAAGTTGGAATACTAAAATTAACTGATGCATTTCTTCTGCTCCTTCCAGGATCCTATATGTTGGTGAACTCTTCCCAGCATGCCGTGGGTCATCGTGCTCAGCTGCTGCTGCAGACTCTGAGTGAAAATGACACGCACTGCGTCCAGTTCAGCTACTTCCTGTACAGTCGTGATGGCCACAGCCCAGGGGCCCTACGGGCGTATGTTCGAGTCAACGGGGGTCCGCTTGGCAGTGCAGTTTGGAACACGTCTGGGTCTCATGCCAAGCAGTGGCACCAGGTTGAGCTGGCAGTCAGCACCTTCTGGCCTAATGAATACCAGGTACAAACTCCGTCACTCTCAGGTCGAGATTCTTTACTCTTACATGTGATGAAGTGACCAATTGGTCCTTGATTTCATGATGTGTTAACGAAAAAAGATACTCCTCTGGCACTGCGGAGTTTAACAGTCAAGAGAGGTTTCATTTCCGTGATTAAGATCTGCACACCCATTTACCGACATCTTGTTCAGATGAAAAATGGTACACAGTAAGGCTCTGTTGATCACCACTCGTTTAAGCCTCGAGGTGAATCTGGTGTTAATTACTTGCATTTGCAATTTAATTAGCATGGATTCCCTTGTGAATCTAGCCAACGTTAGTGCTCGAGGGCCTTAACTAGTTCTCTTGTGGGCATGCCTGGTAGATATTTCACCTATGTACCGTGTATTCAGCCGACTCCCAACAATTTGCTCGACATGTCACTGCCTACTTGTCGTAGACAGACATTGACTGGCATCTACTGTTGGGGCCTGATGTGCTGTGGTCTGTAGATGGTATAGTCAGGTGAGCACAAGGGATATCCATCTATTAATCCAATTCCTTTTTTCTGCAAACGCTGCGGAGCTGTCAAAAAGCAATTAAGTTGACTACTGTGCATTTGATCAAGAACTGTCAATCCCACCAACTTAATTAAATTCTATTCTGCTCTGCAAGATCTGACCTTCACTATGTTAAAGAAAAGAGAGTCCTTTGTATAAACAGAGGGCTAGACGTAGGCTTGTACTGTTCTACCAACATCACCTGATCTTAAAATACGATTAGACATACAATATACATACAGAAGCACACAAACATCTTAGTAGAATATTTGAACACCTTGGCACTTTGATCAAGGTACAGTGGAGATCACTTTGTTTCAACCACTAGTACACCGTCAAAGCCTAATAGGATTTGTTGTGAAAAATAAGTCAGACACTTTTGTAAATATGCTTATTTGCTTTCTTGCTGACAGTTGGATGAGAATATTCTCATATCCACACACTGGTGCCAAGAAACCTTAGCACAGCTTAGCATTAAGACTAGAAACAGGTAGAAAAAAAAGCCTACCAGTACCTCTAAAGCTTATTAATTATATAAAATGTATTTAATCTTTACAAAACAACAAGTTGTGGTTTTACAGGGTTATTAGCTGGACTATTTCTTGGCTGGAAGCAGTGACTTCCTGGACGCTGGAGGTCTCTGTGAGGTTGACAGGCAGCTGTTTTAGAATACATTTAAACAAACTAGATACAACATGTTGATTAGTGAGCTTTAGAGATGCTGGTAGAGACAGGTTAGTGGTTTTCCCCTGTTTCCAGTGCTTATGCTATGATCAGCTAATCCCCTCCTGGCTCTCACTTCATATCTAGCGTACAGACATGAGAATGCTATCGATCTGGATGTTTACGTCGGTGTTTCTTTCATCTGTGGGCCAGCTACCTGCTGTGGTCTATATAGCACTTTGGTCGACGTGGGTTGTTTTTATATGTGCTTTAGAAATACATTTGATTGATTCTCTTCTACTGTAAGTCTTGAAGTAAATCAGTGTATTTAGAGAGATGTTTATGTTGTTCATTGAAATGCAGACAACACAATCCTGTTGACAGTCCTACTAAGGCAGTGGTTCTCAACTGGTCTGGCTGTGGGACCCACCATCACCCCTTAATGACAAGCCGCGACCCAAATCGAGGAACATTTTCGTACTTACGTTTCGCCATGTTTGATTAGAAAACTAATTTCGCGGGTCACGGTGTTCTTCTATGCTGTAAAATGGCAGGGGTACGTGAAGATTTAAAAATATATATATATTTAAAATTAGCATCGATTCAAAAATCCTTTAAAAATATTTAATACATTGTCAATAAAATATAAGTGTAAGTTCATAAGCTGAATTTTATATTCAGTAGGCTATTCAATTTAATTATCTTAAAAACCCAGAGTCTCCCCCATATCAGGATGGTTTGACCCAACCTGGCACACGCCACCTGTCATCACCTGTCAATCACTGCCGCCTTGAAAAACTCAAACAACGAGTGGCTGAAACGTAGCAGCAATGCTGCTGAAAACTTGGAGGGACAAGTGCAAAACAAGTCCAAACTAGAGCCGGCAGAAAAATGTGAATAGACGACACTCCGCTGCATAAGAAATCCCCTTCAAAATAAAACCACAGGATAAAAAAGAAGATTTTAATCCAATTTTTTTTGCCCAGGCAAAGGCCCGTGAAAACGGGTCCGCGACACCACCAGTTGAGAATCACTGTACTAAGGCACCCGGGGTCTTTTAGAAATACCTTTGAAAAAAAAAACTTTATGGAGAAAACCCATTACGTTACAGATGCTAGTGGAGCTGAGAGTACAGACTTTGGATTTTCAGGTCTCATCTCACTAGCTACAAATCAGTATACAAGAGGATTGCGAGCTCTACTAATCAATGCTACTGGCAGTCACACCTTCTGTTGAGCTTTGCCCCTCATAAACAAGCCAACAAGGACCCCTGCCAATAAAACTGTTCATTAGCTCAATGGTGCAACAAAAATAATGAGGTTCTCACTGTCTGTTCTTTTCTTTTAATGGCATTTTCGGTGTGAATCATTACTTTTACAGTACCCCAATTAAATGTATTAAATAGCTGTCTCTCTTATGATGAATGTTTAACAATGAGTGAGCCGAAAATGGTCGAGTGTTTTTGCTAAGCAGCGCTTCGCTGCTGATGGATGCAGTTAGAGCTGAGCTGTGATCTCTCTGTTATAAAGCCGCCTCAACCACCATGCTGCCGTAGTATCACCACATCAGGACAGATACTTCACAAACAATAATAACAAGTTTAAACTTGCCTTCTCTTGTTCTGTCAACTACTGTTGAATGTGCCCGTGTACTTATACCAGTTCTGTTCTCCTCAACCGCCCTTCCACTTTACCCGGTGGAGTTGTGCACTTTCTTGTACTGGAAGCATCCCAGTAAACAATGATGGCCAATAGGTGAGTCAGAATTGTTCTGCGGCGTCCGATGAGAGGCTCCTTTTAGGAGAAGGAGGTTTTGACAGGACTTATGAGGAGGAGATGACTCTGAAGACAGGACAAATAAGAGAAAGAAATGCTTAACACTTAAATTAGTATTGACGGTACAACTTTTTCATAGAACATCTTAAACAACCACACTTTTATCTCATGTGTGGGAAAACACAGTGTTCAAATGTATTGGATTTAAACAGGTTTTGACACCATTATAGAAAATGTATCTTATCGTAAGGATTCAAAGCTTTTCCTCTTTGCTTCCTCTCTCATTCCACAATTTGACTTTTACTCAGCTGAGCTTGCCTCTCAGTACAAAGAGAGCAAAACAAACTGCCCCCTCAAAGTCACATATACCACAGCTTACATTGCTAATCCCTCTGCAGTCAAAGAGCTCATCACTGTGCAATGACACAAGGTCTTGCCTTGCCTCACGTCACTGCTCTCTTTTATAAAGACAAAACAGAAAAGGGTAAATATGGAGGTGTCAGGCTGGATGTTTTCTTTAAGAGCATCTTAATGCTAGCTATCCTCTGTTGTAAACCATCAACAGTGCAATGAAAACAGAACAACAAAAAGGAGCGTAACGGGACTCTGTTGCAGCCTGTTTTGCTTCAACAAAGGTTTCTTGAAATTCACCCGAGACTTTTAGCTCTAAAGCACGTTAGCTGAAGCTTGTGTGACTTTAAATAGTAAAGGGTTTGGGTTATATCAGCTCCATAGCAAGTCTAATACAATCACTTTGGATTTTAAGTGATAGGTAGGCAGATTTACCATGTCATTAAACTAGTAAAGCACTCGTTTGAAGCAGAGGTGGAGAAGAGGCACTTCTTATCTTTGTCTCTGAATAAAATAAATCCCAGGAGAACACACATCATTTCAGAGAGGGTTTTCAAATCCGCAGGTTTTTCCGTCTTATTAGATTTCAGGTCATATTAGAGCTCCTAGTTTCTTGCCTACAGCACAGGGATACAAAATGTCAGTTTAGCCTTTTGCACTGCACAGATATAGATGTGAGATTACTATCAAGGTTGCTCATTTCTGAGTTAGAGTGTAATGAATCACCTTGTTTACGGCACATGTAAGACACTGTTTACGTTTTGAGAAAGTAATTGTGGAATGTAATTAAAAAAACAGTCAAAGCAGTTCTCTTGTAATCACTAAAACGAATAATTAACATGCCAGAAACCAAAATCAACACAGTCTTCTTGCTCTGTGATCAGGCTGCTGTTTGTATTATCCATTGAAGAAGCATTACACACACATCATTTTCTCCTATCACAGTTGGGAAATTGGGATTTGGAGTGCAATGGATTTTGGAGGTGAAATCTAACAGAACAAGATCACCTTGAGATATCTCGATTGAAGATGTGTTTGGTCTGGTGTACATTGCCATATTTCTATTTCTGACTCTTACTGGTAGAAGTGTTTGCAATAGCTGAAGAACCTTGTTATCAAATATTAAAGATGTTATCTAGCTGCCAACTACAGCAGGAGACATGTCCCCCTCCCCTCTTTACCGTCTCTCACTTTCTTCTCTCTACTTTGTCTCCTTCCAAATGTCAGAATCTTCTTCAGACCTGCTTTTCTTCTGCCTCCACTTGGTGTTATTGCATATATGATATTCATCGCCTCGTTCAATACACCCTCCCCGTTGAAGGTGTTGTTGCTTTTAGGATAGATCTGATCTTAATACAATATTCACATGTCATGTCAGACGCACATTGATACATGAAAAAAACACTGTCTGGTAACCTCTCAGTGATGGCATGCCTTCAGGAAATCATTGTGCCTGACAGGAAACAATCCAGCCCATAACTCCTCGTGTAGCGATGTGTTTTTTTTATGAAGGAGATACAATGTGTTAGTGATCTTAAGGGGTGCTGTTTGTTTGTTGTTTTTGTGTTACCTTTGGACATAGTCTGGCTCGCTGTTTCCCCCTGCTTCCACTCTCTATGCTATACAAGCTAGCCGAGGCTAACCAGTTCTGTACTTAACAAATGACACATGTGAGTGGTATCGATCTTCTCAGGAAGCATGTCAACGAGCGTGTTTTCGAACATTTTGAATATCTTAAGGAGAAACAAACATTGTAGATGCATAGATGTGATCATCACGCTCTGTGCACATCTAGTCCGTTTTGTTTGACCTCTTAAACCTGAGTAGCCCACTTCGTAACGTTTCCCATGATTCCATCTTGTTTCCTTATTAGACTAGTTTCTTTAAGGTAAAGGAACAAGTTGGATTGTGGTCGGCACAACAAAGACTTGTAAATGAGAATCCTCATGTCTCCGCTTTGTCTGATAATATCTTCTATTTCCCCTACTTCAGTCTAATGAGAGTGGTGCCAGCTGAGCCTTTGGCTATGGAAAAGACATACTGTGAAATACTGTGGAGAGTAAATTGAGACTCCGAAGATTTAAACCATATTGTCAGACACATACTGTTATCCTTTGGCATTTTCCACCTGACCAGATTTACTTCAACGTGTGACCTTTTGTCTGTGAATATTTAAGAAGTTATTTATATATGACTGTGTCTAATGGTGAGTGAAAGCCCTGTGTCTAATGGTGTCTCCTGACTGGAGTGGGGAAGGTAGAAGCTTGTTTATAGGGACAGATAAATCATCTCTTGATTTGTATACATAACAATTGCTTCTAAAAGCCAATAATGCAGGGTAATGTAATATGTTCTCCTAATGTGCATTTTATATCAGTCATAAATCACTGCGCGTCACGCTTTTATTTTTTTCTTCAGAAGCCGGTTCCTGCATTTTTATATATTTTAGAAGTAAAGTAGCCATTCATTAGAATAAAGTACAGGCATATAGAAAGTTTCTTTGGGAAAGTGGCTTTCAATAAAAAATATGGGAAGGTTGTTTATTGAAACAAATGCTCTGAATGTCTCCCTCTTAATAACCTCCGATCCTAATGGCTAAGAAGAGTGAGGATTAACGAGTAATCAATCTCTTATTGAGTGTTTTAGCTCAGCAGAGAGTAATAGCACCTTCAATTAGACTTTCAAGACATTTTTCTCTCTTCCGTGTGTACCATTAAGGCTAATCAGTGTTTCTGGATAATTTTGATGTCAGTCTGATGGCATGGCGGTGTGCGCTTACACAGCTAATTCAGGTCAACATATTGAAGGATATTGTGCTTTAATCATTGCTATAAATATTGTATGTCTAGGCAGCTGCAGAATAGAAGGGAAGGAGGGAGGGAAGGCAGCCAGAGAAAAAGATGGACAGCAAAAGAAATAAAGCACGACAATGAACAATTGAAGGATAGGAAGAGTGAAATGAGGGAAGAGGTTCCCGCACAGGCTTTAAAAGAAAATAAACCACTTGAAACAGGGGGAAAGTGGAAATGATGAAAAGTGGAAATGTTAATTTTCCCATTTTAAAAGCAGTGGCCTTTTCCGGCTCAGGGTCCAGTGGTGTCTGGGAACAAACAGGAAAATTGACTCTGGCAGAAGAAGATTAGCCTGAGTGTCCCTCCCTGAGCGGGAGGAGAGCAACCAGTTATAGGCAGAGCAGGGTTACTCTCCAACAGTGGGACCCAGCAGCCAGGACCTTTTCCCCTGCTTCCTTCTCACCTCTGCCTCTGTCAACCTTCTAGCCTCTCCTCTCTTCTCTCTGCATGCTTGGCTTTCTGTGCCTCTTTCTGTCGGGAGTCTTTTAGCTGACCCAAATCTCCCCACATCCCATCATGATGTGTCAGTGCAGGTGCCTTCAGGGGTCATGCATGGCCAGGGATGTTGTCACACCAATTTTTGCTATAATCACACGTGTTCCCTCCCAAGTCCAGGGAGGTGGAGATGGAATTTGGGCCAGAGGTCCTGGAGATGTTATTGTCACTCTTGAATGAGGTGTGCAAACACAAGCAGGTTGTGTTGGTGAAGATAAACTGGGTGTCTTTTTGATCAGGGAATGTTTCTACTTTTTGCCTGAAATGTGTCTTCAGCAACATGTAAAAATTGCTCGATGCCAAAAGTTGGCATTAGATGTTTGATACTGTCCTACATGTCATGCAATTTCTGTACAACACAGATTACCATTGGTTGGAAGGTACTATAACTTGTCTTGATGTGATTTAATTATATGACTGATGCATTTGAAAAGTTTGGCTTATTTTGTGAAAAAGAGAAAGGGTTTTGTAGAAATTGCTCTTCATATTCCACAAAGCGAGTTGTATCCTGACTTTCAGGTCCACTTTCTTGCTTTTGTCTGAGCTTTTTTGAACTATATCTCAAGGTTTTCTTCAGTGGATCTAGTTTGAAAAATAACTCCATCCTCTCCCAAAAATCTTTGGACATGCTAATTTGTGGACCTTATGTTTTTGGCACTGAAACTGAAGTATCATACTGGCACCGATACAAAAAAAATTCAAACACCCAGTTCTATCGTCATACAGTGCAGAAAAAGTACAGTCAAAAGGCACTCTAATCTGTCTTGATGTAATGTAGTTATATGATTGATGCATTTGAGAATAATTTTGTAGAAAATCCTTTTAATATCACTCAAAGTGAGGTGTCAAAAAGAAATATCTTAGCTCACTTTTTTTCTTTTTCCCTGAACCTTCAATCACATCTCAAGGTTTTCCTCTGTGGATGGAGTTTGAAACATGGTTTGGATGGAGTTGAAGAACTCCATCCTTGAGATGTGCCTAAAATCTCCCAAAAAGTATTTTACCGCCCACTTACAGTTTTTTTTCCAGAGCTCTCAACCTTATCATCATCCTATGAAAGATAATAAGAAAACTGGATTATCTGAGATAGACTATGGGATGCAGTTAACATTTTTTAACAAGCTTTTTTGAGGACCTTCAGATGTTTGGGTTAAACTACTGTCTCCAACGTAAAGTATTAACTTACATGTTCTTTCTGTTTTGGCACTGAAACATCAGTATCACATTTCAGGTACCCGGCCTCAGTGTATTAATTCTGAAACACAAAAAGTCACTGGTGAAGCTACAACTTGATTCAGTTCCATAACTTTGAAAAGTATGAGCTTCACTCTTGTATAACCCATGTCAGCTACACCTGCGTGTAAACACACACACCAGACACACACACACATTTAAAGTAGCTCCATGGTCTGAGTATGGGTGTTGCGGTCTCAGTAAAAATCAAGACCCAGTTATAGGAAACATGTTGTAATCATTTGGTCAGAGGATTATGAGAAACAATAACTCAAAGCCGGCCTTCGATCAAACGTGTGGATGGAAGACTGTCCTTGGTGCTGTGAAAACAAACATCACCCCTGTGTCTCATAACTCTCTCACTATTACTGAGGATGGTGATTTGATATTGATTAGGTTTCATGAGAGCCTGCTGCTCATCCAGCTTATTGTTCCATAGGACGGTATGGAGCTGTGTCCTCCCTTGAGTCTCGTGGCCCTGTGCAAGCTGTATTATCTGCTGTTATGGCTTCACAGCAGCCTGTGCTCTGAATGTAGAATAGAGCTCATGAGTCAGGCGCCACATTGTGTGCCTCCTGATAAAGCCATTATTTCTCTTGGCCCTGCGGACTAAGACAAAACTTATCCATCTTCCTATTTTTATGCTTCTGTCTTTCTCTTGTTTCTCTCATTGTCTAGCTTTCTGTTTTGGGTCAGCAGATGTGCAACCATGTGGTGACGGGCTTGTTTGTAAATAATGCGTCTGTCACCGAAAGCGCGACGGGAGCATTAGAATTCATACAGCCCTCAATGTTCTTCAGAAAATTGCTTGTACACTTCAGCTCTGAGAGCATTAGGTTAATCGCGAGTGTATGCTTTAGCTGTTCTGGTTATGAATTAAATCTGTTCATCACGTATTCACGTTCGCTTCACTTTCGCAGGTCCTGATTGAGGCAACCGTTTCCAGAGAGCGGCGGGGCTACATTGCCATAGATGACATCATGGTGCTCAACTACCCCTGCTGTAAGTGCCACTTCTGACAATGAATTGCAATTAGAGGAGGTGCTGGAGGGGAAAAAAAAGTTTTGTGCTTTTGAGGGAAATATGTATTTCAATAGGATACGGAGAAGAGTGATGGCTGATCGACCTTTTATATTAGTATTGCAGGTTGTCCTGAGGCGTCCAGCGACAACAGAAGTGCTATTAAAACACTGTGACACACAAATGCCAACACTCCCCACCTGAAGACACACCTGCCGTTCCTGCCTCCAGCCTCGTTTGACAACCAAATCTATTTGTTAATCGGTCAAATCTTTAATTCTCTCTCTGAAGGTTCATGTTCTCTGGCCTGACTGGAAGCACGGTGTAGCTTTTTGTCATAAGTCACTGTGCACAGCGGGGGGTTTCCCCATCAAGCACTGCATTTCAAAGCTTTATGAGAATGTTCATGTTGGGTTTTTTTTTTTTGTAACCAATGGCTGCCAGCAGCGGAGCTCTTTTTGTGTCAGTGAAGGTGGCGGTTCAATGTGTTGTTATCCCCTGAGGACCTTGTGTAAAACATATTCACTGAGTCCCTTAATACCTGGACAAAGTCTTTCAGTGTGACACTCTGTGGCGTGTACAACCCACTGCTGAACACGAGGGCTCAAGGCACATTAAATGCCATTGGTCCACACTGCTTTCAGATGACATATAACTGGCACAGGCTTGATGGATATTTTTTTACTGTCACAGAGATTCAGCGTTATCTCCGCATCAATATTTACACATCCCCTACTGTTATGACAATGATGTTTGGAGACTTATCATGGATGTCATGTCATATAGGATACCACAAATGATTTTAATAAATGAACACCGGCTGTGAGATTGGTCGTACCCGCGCTTTATGCGTACCACCCAGTCAGTCACCCTGTTTCTCCCCGAGACAGCAGATGGCATCTTCTGAATGCTCCCACTGTGGCCATTAAATAATTAAGACTCTCATCAAGACCTGAACATGCCTTATGATGTGGCACATGGCCAGCCTGCATTAGTTGGCAGCTAACGGTGCGAGGGAAGAAGACGGAATGAAAACCCAAATTGAAGTGTCGCATAGAGGAAGAGAAAATAGAAGTAAATGAAAAATGAATAAAAGCTCAACAAGTTCCTTTTTGTAAATTCTGGTTAAAGCAAGATTTACTTTTCTGTTTTCTTTCTCCTGAGTCTTAGTCTTTCACTCTGGAACCAGTGTTACACTCCAATTAAATATTTATCATGCTAAAGAGTCCTGAGGATAAAATCTGACACATTTAGCTGTACAACACAGCAGTTATTGCCAACTGTGGGGCCACAGTTTTTTTTCCCATTCACACTCATTTCAGTGTTTGTTTATGTTTGGCTCTAAAGCATGAATTATGAATTAACCTTAAGAGGGAGAGTCACTCAAAGGAAACATGGCCACCTGCGGGGGGCAGATCCGAGCACTCCCCCCATACTACTTATTGTAAACAAACAAGATCAACACTTTGTCCCCCCCCCCCCTCTCCCCCCTGCTGCATAACAACATAATGTTATGCAGCAAACTAAGCAGGATGTGAGTGGGACCAAAACATTTGCTTTACTGTTGCTCTGCCATCTCTTCCTGTCAATCATCCAGAGTGACATGTTGACTTGTCCTACCCCCATTTCTCAGGGATTGCAGGCAGTGCTGCCGGCATTTACCCAGTGATTTGGCTCTGTAGGGGTCTGGTTCTCACAGCACTATGGTTAATCACGGAGTTGGGGGAGAGGGCTACTCCCACACACTGACTCATTGGCAGCTTCGCTCAGCATGCTGGGACATTATTAGTCGAGATGTGGAGGACTGATGCTTACTCCGTGGCTTTTCTTCTGCAGATTCACTCCCACATTCTGCTCATATCGCCTCTATTCTCATTTTGTTCACGGTGTGTGACCCTCTCAACACATATATTTACACACTTTGTGTCTTATTCAAACAGTATGTTTCAGTATTTTTATTGTATTATTTAAATTGATTTCAATGTTACCATGGGCATACAGTACATGTCCACAATAAGTTCTGATGTGTCTGGCGAATCTGGAAGTGGAAAGCAATGCAATATCTTTTATCCTCCACTGTCAACACAAATACACCAACACATACCCAAAAAGCTAAAAGATAAACTTTTTGTTACTTTTTTTATTTTTTTATTTTGTTATTTAACTTTTATATACTTTGCCTGTTTTAGTTTTTTCCTGCAACTTCATTTGTAAATACATTTTTGCAAACTGCTATGAGCAATCAAAAAAGAAATACATAGTTAGTTAAAGCATAAATTAATTTTAATATTAAGTGAAGCACAATTAATGGAATACAAAATTTGAATAGAAAGTCATTACTCTAGTTTAGTGCTGCTTCAAACCGCCAACTGAAAGAAACTGTTGCTGCTTTTTGTTTTTAATGCACGTTTGTGATATTGAATTAATTTTGGGCAAACATTGGATGATGCCTGAAATTCTTGTTTATGTATTTAAAAAAAAGAAAAACCTTGATAAAATGTTCTGTTCTGTAACTGACCGTCATTGTGAACTAGCTGAATGGTAATGGAGTATTTTGATCTCACTGTGTTTCTCTCTCTGTCTGTCTCTTTAGATAAGGCGCCGCACTTCTCCAGGCTCGGGGATGAGGAGGTCAATGCTGGGCAAAATGCTACTTTTCAGTGTGTTGCTGCTGGAAGAGCATCAGAGGCTGAGAAGTTCCTGCTGGAGGTCAGTGGTTTAATGGTGGAGTTTATAGAAGTTTGTGAGTGTTGTATTCTGTACCTCCAAAACCATCAACAGTACAAAAGGAAAATAACCGGTTTAGACTGGACCCTCTATATTTGTGAGGTACTTCAGTTCATGGATAGATTTGACATTGGCCCCTGGGCACGGACATGTGAAAGGCCCCTCACCTCTCCTAAAAAGTAGCAATACACCCAGACTGAAAGAGACACAAAACAACTATTTCTTTTTTTAGGTTGTTTGCTGTCTCCTTGCTGTAGTTTTGAGTGTCTTGGTGGTTGTTTTGTGTGTTTTTGTAGTTCATGTGCATCATTTTGTGTTTCTCTGAGGTCATTTAGCCTCTGTATGGTTTGTTTTTTACTCTTATTTAGCATTTCTTTCTGGTTGTTTTGTGTTTCTTTGTGCTTGTTTTGCTGCTCTTTGTGGTCATTTTGCATCTTTTTGTGGTCGTTTTGTTTATTTTTGTGGTTGTTCTTTGTAGTCTTTTTGACTCTCTGTAGTCTTTTGATTACTCATACCTCATTGAAGACTTAATTCCATTTAAAGTATCTGAACTCTCTACATACACCACTGCATTTTAAGTGGAGGGTGTTACCCTAAATAACCATTGCAACAAGGTTTTCTCTGTTTTTGAATGATTATGTGTCCCAAACGTGCTTGTGCTAAATAAGGATTGCAGACAAAGTTTTTGCTGTGAAGGCCATGAAGGCCTTGAAGCCTCCTTACTTCGTTGCCTTTGAAAAGTTGCATTGCTTATGGGATCATAGTATCCACTGCTTTCTTCACTGCCTCCTGTTTTTATTCAAATCATGTGCTGTGTTTTATATATCTGTCTTTTCATCTAGAATGGCTTTATTCTGTGAAGGTCAGACGGGCCACACAGGTCTTCCTCTGGTGGGGAATAACTCTGTGGTCTTGAAATCCCCCTCTTTATGTTGCCCTGATTAAAGGACCAGACATCATAATGCTGTAGGGCTAAAAAGGTTTTCATCTCATGCTGCAGATGCTCTGCAGCCACACAATCTCTACTTTTTCCAACATCTTACCCCTCACTTCAGCGAGTGTTAATCATGGTTGACCTCAGCCACCCTACTGTATTGTTTGAAACTGGGATGTGTGATGTATGTAATTGAAGCATCCTCATTCCCAACCTCTCTGAACGCTCAATCAAACCAGCCATTTGGTCACAACACAAGGATGAAGACAAATACTTTGGGTAATCAGCTGGCATAACCATACAGGCGCCTGCTGTAATGAGATCTCCAGGCCATGGGAATGCTCCTTCTCTTTCTCTCCTCTGCCTTTTACTGTCCTCTTCACCAGACCTCCGTCTGCTCCGTCTGCGTCACACGTGTCTGTCCGACCCGTTTTCTTCATATAAACTCGTATCACTGTTGTTTTCTGTTGTTGTGCCCTTTTGTGTTTATTGTGTCTGCCGTACCAGCTGCGGCGCGGTCTTGGCGGCACACGCCTGCCAGATTAACTGATCGTTTTGTTGTTTCCTCGCCAATTAGCCACAGCCAGATTGTTTACGTAACATGAAGTGATCTCATGCTTATTTGATTCATCCTGATTTACCCTGCCTCCTTTCTGTAATCCACATGCACATCCACATGAAAAATACTGTAAAAGGAAACGGGGAGGATGCAGCAGAGTATGATTGAGAGCTTTTTTATTTCTTCGCGGTCACAAGATTAATTGCCTGTTTAGCCCTAATCAGAGGGTGTGTGTTTATGTGTTTGTTTGCGAAGGCTCAACTCGAGGTTTGTGTGGTCTGTGGTTTTTGAAAGGAACCAAATCAGAAGCACAACAGAGGCCGAGATGGCCGAGCATAACCGAAAGGCTTCCTTGTTAATCCCAGCATCCTCACATTCTTTGGATTCTGTTCAAAATGGCAGATCATAAGGATACGTTTCAAGATTTATGTCCACCATTTCACACAAAGAGAATGGCCTGAAAACATGGGAAGAAAAATGTCAGACCCAACGTGTTTAGTTGAGACTATGTGGACTTGGCACATGCTCGTGGTTTTAATGGTGTGGAACAATGTGAGAAATGCCTCTCACAGTGCAACAGCAAGGTGCATCATGCAACATTCATTTGAATCACACTTTTTCTCTTGCACTATTTTCCTCTGGATCCTACTTTCTGCCCCAACTCACTTTTGTTTATGTTCTGTTTCTGCTTTGAGACTCTCTTTTTATGCTGAAACCAGCAGTTGTTTCACAGCCATTTCTACGGTCTCTTTTTTTCGACAAAAAAACAGTCTGCATGCTGCTACTCATCCGTTAGCCTATTTACTAAACTGATTAAACCTTAATGCATCAAAGCCCATCTGTCTCCCAATTCGAACTGCTGAGCAGTTAAATGTTTTGGTTCAATAACACTGCACACCAAGGACGGCTATGGTTGTAGATGGGCTCCATTAAGGGACAACACTCATGACATGTATTACCCTCATAATCACTATTATTTTAACAAGATTTCATTTGTTTTATTAAAGCATATCCGATCGTCATATTGCGTGATTAAATCAGAGACATGGTCCTGCCATTCTAATTAAATTGCACACAATTGGACGATCCTCCTTTTTAATCACACAGCTCGAATAAGAACTGACCCAAATAGCAATCATTTAAGCATGTTTTGCTACATTATTGACTATGTATCTCAGGGGTTTACTGAGCAATAACTGCATACACGGGGTAGTTAATAGGCATTTAATGTGTGTGTGTGTGTGTGTGTGTGTGTGTGTGTGTGTGTGTGTGTGTGTGTGTGCGTGTAACAGGGGAGATTGGATAATGTGTGTCTGTGGATGTTTTTAATAGTCATACAGAATTACTACTTTTAGTTGATTTTTGGTCTTATATTTCTTTAGTTGATTAGTCTTTTCTTTTCTTTTTTAAAGCTTTTCATGCTTAGTGACTTATTTCAAAGAAACTCATGAGCACATCTCTGGTGAACACAATATTTAAAGTTGTGCTTTTGCAGAATTATTTGTGGAGTACTCAGTTTAACAGATCTGTTGATTAAATCAACTAATCGATTAGTTGACAAAATGATGTGTCTTAGTAGATTTAAGAATTTCTTGGGTTGAGGGCAGATATATGTATATCTTTAGTCTCAGTGGATAAGGAAGGAAGGAAAAAAAGAAAGTTTGGACACGAAAATGGAAAAAGGGAAAAGGGAAAAGGGAAACATACACTTGTACTTCACTAGGGTCATCGGGTGTCCTTCTCTGTGATATATTTTCCTGTCACATAGTCTTCTTTTACAATATTAACAATTAATTAGAATATTCAGAACAATGGTGTTCAATTACTTTTATAGAAATAGAATTTCACCTGTTTTAACAAGTTTAATTGGTACAAAGAACACCGGTTACACCACATTAACAGTTTCACAATCATCCCCCAAATATTCTATTAAAATTAATTAAAACCAATCTTTACAGCATACGACATCCTCTGTCCCAGGATCTTCGCATCGGAAAAAGAAAAACTCCCCCCAAAAAGTGATGATGGTCAAAAAAGAATTGTGTCAAGTTATTGAGCCATATACAGATATTTGATAAACATAAAACAAACAATTATTCTTGAGAATAATTAAAATATATATTTTTAAAGTCCAAAAAACAACAATCAAAATAAAATTTGCATCAATCTTTTTTCTTTTTTTTCAAATCTTTACATAACATTTGACCAACCATGTTTAACATCTCTGTTCTTCCTATGTCTTTTATTAACAAAGATTTGATAAGAAACTTTTTTAGTTAATGAATGCTTCTAAGACTGTAAACATACTTGTATAATGTTTTACAAGCTGGGGGCATGGCGTTTGAAAGATGTGGGCATTTACCTGGCAGGTAGGGTCTAATGAAGAAAGTTGCATCATTGGGAAGTGATCCAGGGTTTGGGAGCTTGACCCATACTAGGGACTATACGACAACAGCTAATATTTCTTGGCCTCTGCTGCTTATTTTTCTAGCTGTGTGTTCATGTGTATGTTTGTGTGTGTAGCTGTGGTACACAATACACTGAAGGAAATGACATGTACCTGTGTGTGTGTTAGAGAGAGGGACACGGTGACCCATTCGGTTTTCTCTGACCCTGTCCTTTCCTGCTTTTCAGAGACACAATGGGGACATTTTTACAACGGCATCAGTCAAGCACTTGAGTCACCGGCGCTTTGTGGTATCCTTCCAGCTAGACGGCGTCCAGCGAACGGATCAAGACCTTTACCGCTGTGTCACTCAGTCCCCCAGGGGCTCTGGGGTCTCAAACTTTGCTGAACTCGTTGTCAAAGGTAAACACTCTCTCTTTATTTGTCTTGTACATGTTCTCTTTTTGGTCTTTCTCTCCCCTTTTGTTTCTTTCATCCCGACCATCAGTTTTCCTGCTGTTTTTTTTTTTTTTTATCATAACATGATTTTCTGCTCTTCTCGGTCACAGTAGATTACTGCGTGTGACTCGAAGGAGAATTAAAAATGAAATTGATCACACTAGCCCCTCGTCTGAACACATTTAAAATCACCCCGAGGATATCTTTTGTGCATAATGGGTGAAATCACAGACACTTCACTGATTTCCATAAAATTCACAAAACCCAAATTGTACGTTGCTCGACACACATAAAGGCCCTTTGGATGGCAAATGCAATCTCCCCGACATGTGTTGTTTTCTGAGTTAAAGTTGTCAAATAGGCTGCTATACTCAGCTTTTCAGCTCTCTGTCAAAGAGCTGTTCACTTGACTTGGACTCCTGCAGCCCCTGTCATATCACATACCACAGATGGTGACCTCACGCCCATTACTCACTCCAACTCCACAGCCTGACACCACTTTGACAGCATAGTAATGACATGGCTGTGGGATGGTTTGATGGCATAACAAACTCTAGCCCTCAGCAAAGGGAAGGTTGAGAAGGGGAAATAAGAATATGAGAGATTCCCAATCTTCTTGTCCTCTACTGTATGTTCCCCCTGATATTACGTTTTTTAAACGACACGCTGTATTAATGGCAATATCAGTCTCTACGTTGTCGGTCTGTTGATCAATTGGTCGGTCCCTTTATCACTTTGGTCCAGACTGAGATAGCTCAACACCTGTCTCGTGGATTGCCATCAAATTGTGGACAGACATTCATGATCCCCAGATGATGTATCTGAATGATTGGACGATCCCTTTACTTTCCTTGAACACCAATAGCAGGTTGACATTTGTGGTTGTTTTTGAAATGTCTCAACAGCAATTAGATGGCTTGCCATTAAAATCTGGTACGAACATGCATGTTCCCCATCAGAATCCATTGTAACAACTTTTTCTCTCATGGCATTATCTACTTAGAATTTCTCTTTGTGCAATACTTTGTTTTATGACTAAATACCTGAAACACTAATGACATTCCCATCAGCCTCATCTGTAATTTGTGTTTGACTGTGTCTGAGTGGGTAGAGCAGGTCATCCTTTAACCACAAGGCTGTGTCCCTGAGTGAGACACTGAACCAAAAGTTTCTCCAAGGCCGCTTCACATCAGCCCACTGCTCCTTAATGCTTAAATACAAAAGGTCAAATTTCAGGTAAATACCTGTATATATGACGATTTGTAATAAAGTTTAAGTAATGATAATGTTGTGGAAAAACACTTTTCTGGCCATTATTCCATGTCGTAACTCAGCAACAGAAGGGAAGATTGTGACCATATTTCACCTGTGATCAAATAATGAATTGGTGACCTTAATCTTGGTGCAGCACAGACGATCTATACAATCACCACCTTAAAACTGTGGTGATTATATAGATCGTCTACGCTGCCTGGTAGAAGATTTGTGTCTGAAGCATCCATGTTTTAGCATTTGTAGCTTCTTTGCAGCTACATCTATATTTGAAGCACTGTCTACTGTCATGGCTACAACTTTGTAGTCTGTCATAATCAACTTTTTAGGCCAAGCATGTGAACACGTACAAGAACCATGACTGTGTTTCTTGTTTCTCTCAATGAACTTACACACTTTAAGACATACAGCCGAACAAGAATAACAAAGCTAAACAAAATCAAGTCAAACCATTTATATTTATATTTCCCTCCTTCACAAATCCTCAAGGGGCTTCAAATTCTGTACAGCAAACACCATCCTCCATCCTTAGACCCTTGACTCGGATGAGGAACAGCTCGCAGCCTTCAATCTTGTCACTCTTACTCTTTGCAACGAACTGCCAATCTGCCACAGCTCGTTGTAGAGAGGGTGAGAAGGGTTATCCAAGATGGCTCTGATTTTTTTCCTTGTGCTCATCTACACTACTGCCTCCGCACTCTCCAGTTTCAACTCAATCACTTAGCTGGCCTTCCTTAACAGCTTGTTGAGACTGCTGACCTCCGAGCCTCAATGCCAACACCCCAGCACACCACTGCGAAGAACAGAGCACTGGCTACTATAGACTGATAGAAGATCTGCAGCACCCTGTTTTTTATTGAGTTGGACCCCAAGGTACTTGTATGAGTCAACCCTCTTCACTTTCTCTCCCTGGATGACAACCAGGACTGGGGGCCACCTGATCCTCTGGTAGTCCACAACAAGCCCATTGGTTTTGCTGACATTGAGCTTCAGGTGATTGTCGTTGCACCATGTGACGTCCTCCACCAGTCCTTTGTACTCCTCTGAAAACAATTGTCCAAGTGAAGACAGCATGTTTTTCATTGGACTTCCATTTCACCAAAACAAATACACCTAATACCTTTTATTAAATTCCTTCAACGTTTTCACGACATATGTTACATGAGTATATGTAAACAACAACTTGACTGGTTGACGGAAGCATACAACGGCGAGGCAATAATTCTAGTTTTTAATCAGGACAAAGATGTTATTTATGACAAAGTTCATTCTGCACCACGAGTAGGTGTGATGGCCGGTTGTAAGTCATGTTCAAGTAGACTGCTGGTGACCCTGTAATCTGTTTCACAGGAGCTGAGACCTTAACGAGACATTTATGAATTCCTTTTCCCATACTGCCCCGCTAAGAATAGCCTAATCATTCCCTTAATGAGTTGGAACCACTAATTTTAACTTCGTAGATTGAATGCAGGAATCATGATGAAGCTCTCTTATTGCCCCATAGAGGACAGCTACGTGCCCACATAATGAATAAAACATTCTCATATTTCTCCTTAAGGTACTGTATGAATGTGCCTTTTGTTTTGGCCCCATATTAGAGTTTGATCCTGAGCACATTTGAAGAGGTGTTTTCAGGGATTTACCCCCTTTTAAAGCATGAGTCTCACTGCAAAGAAATCCTTAATTAACCAGAGAGCAATGTTTAGTTTGAGAATAGAGTTCTGCAGGAATGAGTCCTAAAACCTGGAAATGAGTTAACATTTTAGCACTTCCAGTTCCCTCCTCTGGAAGTCATTGGTTTTTTTTAATAGTTTTTTTGGTTAGATTCCTGAAATAGGTTCTGTGGTTAACACGAGTTTAAGAGACAATAAAAAGGACAACTAATAATATACTGAGAAAAAATAAAGCGTAAAATGAACAAAATAAAGCTGAGCTGTGAACTTACAAAATAAATAAGTGAGTTATTTAAAATTTGGCCCCACTGGCTGCTTACCCTAAATTTGGCCTTTCATTATGAATGCAGTCATTGACATCCCAAAGATGAGCTGCTGCAGGCTAAGTCAAGGCAAAGAGAAGCAGCTGGGAGTAGAGGTGAGGGGCTAGTAATGTTGAAAGCTTACAGAGAGGAGCGCCATAAAAGACAGAGGCGCCTGTGCCGGATGAAGGATTAGTCACAGCCACAGATCTAACTCTGATCTTTTCTCATGCTTTGTCCTCATTTCTTTTGCATTCCCTTCCCTCCCTCACACTGTTGCCCGTGTAATTGTTCAGTGACTTGGATCTGCCAGTAAGTGACATTTGACCGGTGGGCTCTGGAATTAATCCTTGGTTTGGCAATCTTTTCCGACAGTGATGCAGAATCTCCTCTTTCATCATGGTTACCAGCTCTGAGGACTGAACACTCAGTCAGAGAAAAAGATATACACCACTTAATCCTTCAGCTACAAAGATCATACACATTCAATGCACTGCATGCATGTTTTTTTCTCCCACTACTTTGCTAAAAATGTATGTGGGGCTTTGAATGCCTTGTTAATAGGTATGACTAATCTGCTATTTGGACGCAGTTTGACCTGCTCACATCCTGCAGTCTCTGGGGACTCATTTAAGTTTCAGTGGGCTTTAAAAATAGTGAGAAATCTGTTTGCTTTCAACTAATTAATAAAATGAATACCACAACTTTACCTTCCTAGACTGTGAGCAGTGCTATGGGCCCGCCAGCAAATGCCTTTCACAATATAAACTTGTGTTTGAACAGGAAAACGAAAAACACTGCTTTTCATTTCTTCCGACAGTACCTCCATCCCCCATTGCGCCACCCCAGCTGCTGCGCGCCGGCTCAACTTACCTAATCATCCAGCTCAACACCAACTCCATCCTGGGAGATGGCCCCATTATCAGGAAGGAGATTGAGTACCGCGCCAACCAGTCTCCGTGGTCAGAGGTGCACGGAGTCAACATGGTCACCTATAAGCTGTGGCACCTGGATCCAGACACAGAGTACCACATCAGTGTGCTGTTGACTCGGCCTGGAGAGGGGGGAACTGGCCCACCTGGACCGCCTCTCGTGAGCAGGACCAAGTGTGCAGGTGAGCTTGTAACACACTGTCAAAACTGGACAGGGCGTGGCCGCATTAATGCTGTTATGGTGGGTTATGGGGTTAGTGTACAAGTGTTCAAGAATTTTTAGAGGTGAAAGTATTTTATTTCCCAAGAAAAAAGAAAAATCAGAAAGAAATATACATGATTTAGTTTTCTTTCTTATCCCTCTAATCCTCTTGTGACCCCTCAGACTCTTGTCAGTACTATTGCTACTGCAAACTGCTGTTCGCTGGTCAGTTGCTTCTGCTGCTGCATTATCAGCTGAAAACGCACCACCCAGCTTTTATTATTGTAACAAATGTTTTAAGCTGAATTATGGAGTACTGTTTACTTTAACACGTACATGTCTTGTATGGCAGGCATTTTCAGCTGTATCTGAAAGTCATGTTGTCATGTTTGCAGAGAAAACAGGCTATTCACTCTATTCCCGTTTGGGCTTTTGTTTGTCTTGCCAAATATGAGATTTTTTGGCCAGAGACAATCCTCTGAAAGGACCCATTATGCAATGTGTAGTGCTTAGGGGAATTACAGTGTGCACTGTTAAGGTGCTGCAGTCCCCCAAAGCTCCGGATAAGGGAATTCAGTGTGTTGAACACCTGGCTGTGTGGTAGAAACCGCAAGCATGGGGCAGCAGGTTCTTCAATACAACCTGTACCAGGACGCTGCTCTGTGATTTTCTAAATTGCACAGGCTTATAGATTTAATCTAGATTAAAATAATACCGATAACTATGTCTTCTTTGCACTTAATTAATTAATTCTGTGAAAAATCCACAGCTCAAAGTACAAATGCCCAACAGCAACACCCTGAAAGTTCAGAGAGTTATACATTATGGGGCTGTATCTGTCACGATAATCTGCTAAAATTCAATCAGAGAGGAGCTGTTAGACAAACTGTGACCCGGTCGCTGCATATACTTATCTCTTAAGAAAAAACACATTTGCTATCAATAGCGTTCTCTGAACTCAAGAGCTGAGGAGACTGAAAGGAAGACTTTTTTGCTGCCAGCACTGCAATATTGGTTTGACTGTTATTTAAAAGATAACAGCTGGCTGACTACAGTGACTAGCCTAAAGCAGGCTTTTTTGGTATCTACTGAAGAGGATAGACATTTTTGGCACGAACAGAAGACAAGAAATAAATGGACAAGAATTTGTAGGTGACGGTGGACGAGACATATCAATTCCAGTTAACACAGATATGAGCTGTAAATGGTTTTAAAATAAATTATGACTTATGGTCATTCATTTGTAGGTTATATTCTATATTAATAAATTATTGAAAATTATAAATTCCAAAAGCCCAACGTAATTTCAAATTTCTTGTTTTATGCGAACAACAGTCCAATTTGTAAGCTTACTGTCATACATGAGAAGAGAAAAGAAACAAATCCTCACATCTGACAACCTGGAACCAGGTTGGTTTGCCACTTTTGCTTGAAAAATGACAATGAACCAATTATCAAAAATACAGTAGTTTCTTATAAATATTCTGCCAATCAACTAATTATAAAATAGACTAACTGTTTAAGCTCTGTTCTCTTAAACTAAAAAAACAGCAACATTCCAGATGCAGATTTAACTTACTTATCACTCAAGTAAAGTTTTTTTTTCAACATTTTGTATTCCCTGCTCTCATCTGTGCACCCCCGTCATGTGTCAGTGTGCAGACAGCGAACACCCACGAAGATGAGTGGGATACCAGCAAGCCACTCCCGTGCTTAATTTAAAATATACACATATACACATATATAGCATATATATATAAAAGAGTACTGTGTTGATGCAGATGCACAGAGTCATTACCGCTGCCTGCATCTGCAATGTGTGCACAGCGCTCACAGGCACACAAAATGAAGAGCTTTGTGTTACCCAAAGGCAGTCTGTGGATTTGAGTCTTCCATGGTCATCACTCTTTTCTATGCCCAACGGTCTCTTCCTGCCACACACCATCCCTCACATATCTCCCTACACTGCTTCAGTAGAGGCTCCATGGCCCCCTCTCCAATGACATATTAAAGCTACTCTCCTCTCTCAACAGCCAAAGACACCCCCCATTCATCAGGGCGCCATGAGTGAGCTCACAGCTCTCCCTCCCCAATCCCTGCACCTCCCGCCCCAACCCAAGAGACACAGAAAATTCACAATAAAAAAAGTCGATAGCAAGAGTAGTAAGAGTGGAGGGAAGGCTGCGGCTTGGGAGAGAGGTAGTTTTTCAAAGTGAGAGAGTGAAACAGTAAAAACGAAGAGAGTGGATGTGCGAGAGGTGAAGCGAGAGGAGATTCACGGCGTACAGAAATTGCTTTCACAGTTGCTGGTATCGGTGTTTGTGAAAGTCACTAAACTCAGCCTTTAATGATGTATTTACATTTCAACCACTGTGACATTAGCTTGTTCAACCATGTGTGGGATAAATAATGCTGCTGTGTTTGCTGAGCTCTTAAACGGGGCATTTAGATGCAGTAGTTCAATGCAGAGGAAGTATAGGTGAAATTAATTTTGCTAATCGTTCTGTCTTGTAGTTTTTCCTTCAGTGTTCACAGCTCTTACCTGGGCATATTGATGTGTTATACACTTTACAGTAAGCTGCAACACTGTAAACCTCTTCCACCTGGTGTATCTCACCTGCTTGACCCTGCAGGACACAACAGAGCTCCCCCTGGTCAGCCTCCAAACCATCTGGTCTCCGCTAACCCTGCTGACCCCACGTTCCATCGCTGAATCCTAATTGTCCAACCTTGCTGTTGGCCTGATTAGGTTTAAGGAGGAGAAAATAGATAGTGGGGGTGCTGCGGTGAATTCAGGGAGGTGGTAATTATCCAGCGAACAGAAGGGAAATTTGGAACCTTCGCTGCATTTAGGAGGGAAGTGAATTTCCTCTCCAGGAGCTGTGTCTCGCCACCGTGACTAATCTCACTCTTCCATGGTCATGCTGAACATTTCCCTCCTTCCCAAACATGTTGGCTAGCCGGCGTACACATACACATCCTCGCGGAGTCGAGCTGTCCTCGTACGGCTGCTGTAAAACTAATGACCGTGAATGTGAACATGGTCTCTGCCTGGCTCTGATGGCCGTCCAGGTGTGCTTGATGAGCCATTGCTGTGATTATCAGCACGGTGCATTAGCACAGCTTGAAGCCCCTCAAGTAAATCACAGAGGAGAGGCGGGCATTTATACTGCAGGTGGTCCCCAAACTACGGTAATGGGCTTCCACCTGCCGCTGGGTCACTGAACCTTCTGGAAAGCCCCTGCCCATGATGCTCTTGATCTGTTAGAGGGAGCCAACACTGGAGCCTGACTAAAATTAGACACATTAGGAACACAAGTGCTTTGCCTTTCTTGACATGTCGTCCATCATGTCTTCCATTTTGAGGCAGAATTCCCCGTATGTTTACATCTGGGGTGCTTGGATTTATGTGTGCTTGTGTTTTTGCTCGCACATGGGTAAAGGCGTGCATGTCTGTATCAATTTGGTTTTCCCGTCTGACACAGTCAGTGCAGATACCCTCCACCGATGCATGCAATCTAAGGCAACTCTGCTCTGTCCTGCTGCTGTCCCATCTCACAGTTTTAGGGGAGATAATAAACCAGAACCTGTCACATCTACTCTAACTTCCAATCTCCAAGGATCAACATGGTGCTCTGGGCTTTTGGCCATGTTGGGGTGGCTGCAGTTTTCGCGCCACAGGGTGCCAGAGAATGGGTGCCCGTGGCATACACACAAATAGGCAAAGGGAAGGGGCTGGCACAAATGTCCACTTTGAGAAAAGCCACAATGAGCACACTGTGGCCTCTTTGGCGGCGCTTTCATCAACTCAGCAGTTAAATGCCTCTCTTTATTTAGCTCTCAGACTGTGCAGACTATCAATTGCACCATTAAGACAATCCTCAGTCACACTGAACAATGGAACATTAACATTTCTCGCTAGCTGCAGTGTACTACTTTGCGATTACTGTGCCCACCCATTTATCTGCCGTCACATTAGTCTGGATGAGGTTCTGATCAATGCTCTGGTCATATTTCCATCTAATATGAGATGCCTGACAGCAAAATAAAAGAGAAAGCTGGTAACTGCAGAAACCTTCAGTATAGATTGGGCGTGTCATAAAATTTCACTTTAAAATAATTGCGCTACCATAGGCAGTAATACGTGTGTAAGAATCTGGGCATAGGGCTGCTGTATCTTATAGTACAATAGCATGTAAATGTCTGTGTGTTTGAACATGTGTACATGTAAAATAGATGGAAAGAAATGGAAGTTGAAAAAGGATATACAAAAAAGATAAAGAGACGAGGCTTAATAGTTATTTTACACCGCAAATGTGTGTGTATCTATGTGTCCTTGCACAGCTACTTTCAAATCCATTTTCTGAGATAATTCTTGTTTTAGCGCATTAGCCCCCGCTAAGTGATGCATTAGCTGCCTTATTTAAGTTCCTTGCACTAATCTGTGCTGCAGTGAGGATCCCACTGAGTGCACGAGTCTGTACAGGAACGAAGACCTTGGCCAGTAACCTCAAACTCCAATGATCTCTCCCTGTACCCCATATCTCTGCTGTCATTACCTGCCTCCCTGGCCCATTACTCAACATGCCCTATTAAAAGAATAAAGCAATACAATACATTATGTAGCATATTGCTTGACAAAAAGGAATTGACTGTGTTAATAATGGCCACTGATAAATGCCTCCATTGATACTGAGGATGTCCTTGGCTTAATGCAGCGTCTCTTCAGTTTTTGGACATCCCCCTGAACACTGGCTGGTCTGTGCTTCTGTGTATAGAGACTCTCTTTATCTTTCAGCTAGCCTTTACATTTGAGGGGGATATCAAAGACAGAGCTGTTGTTCTTTTAGTCAGAGAAAGTCAGGGTTAACCCGGCAGTGACCAGAATTAACTTGGTGCCTTCTAAAAATACAACTGGCTATCGCAATGACCCAGAAGTAAAAGTGACCATCGGAAGTGAGTGCCCTTGTAAAGTACTGCCATTTTTTGTGTGTGGATAAACCTCAGGGCAAAGAAGTATAACTATTGGATAGTCAATTTGCTCAGCGACACGGAGGCGGGGACTGGTGGGAGTGCGACAGCAACCCACAGCCTGTCCAATTAATTAGCACAATTGGCAGAAGTTCTTGCTCTGCCATGGGGGATGTGGGTGTGTTCCGCTGGCAGCAAACTGTCAACCTCCATGTTGTGGCGGGGCAATATGGCGGCATCTAGTAGGGAAACAAGTGAAAAACTGCTAGGGTAGTCCTGGGATCAGTGACAGTGTTATATTCTGGGTATGCCAGGAAATCACATATTTCACAATAAAATGACGTCACCTGTGGTTTAATTTTCTAGAATTCAGTATTATAATGCCTTCAGAACTTCCCAAATGTCATTGCTTGTTTTTGTCTCTGCTTTCTTTATTACTCAATTTTCTTTTTTTTCTTCTTCAATCTTCCTCCCTCCCAGAGCCTACGCGTGCATTGCGGGGCCTCGCAGCCACAGATATCCAGTCCAGGCAGTTGTCCCTGCAGTGGGAGAATCTGGCGTTCAACCTGACACGCTGCCACACCTACTCAGTGTCCCTGTGCTACCGCTACACCACGGCGGGAGGCGGCGGAGGCCACAACACCACCGTGCGCGAGTGCCTGGCAGTGGAACACAACGCGTCACGCTTCACACTGCGTGATCTGCCACCCTACCACGGCATCCATGTCCGTCTGTCACTGGCCAACCCTGATGGAAAGAAAGAGGGCAGAGAGGTCACCTTCCAGACTGAGGAAGACAGTAAGTCTCTTGTGGAAGTTACAGAAAAGATAGTATGGAAGCAGAGGCCAGGGAAACTAAAAATTGAAAGTGTCAGAATTGATCACCTTTTAACATTAATATACATTCAGTTACCAGTGTGTTAGGCACACCAAGCTAAAACCAATGCAGTTTATTAACACATTGCAATCAATCCTACTTTCATCAGGAGATATAAAATAAAAATATGTCTTTTCTCTAATTTAGCCTCTCTTCATTGATATTATTGGGGTTGACAAAATAATAGAAACAAAGTCAGTCATTATAATGCAATACAGTTCAACAGCACCACAATCTGTATCCTGCAATGACATTACTACTTTACTGTCACATTTATGCTATAATGGTTGGTTTTGAGGTTTTATGATGTTATTCAACATAAATTGAATAGGTAAGTGGGTACATGTGGGTAAAACATACAAATTCATATATGAAACAGTTTTCTTTCCTAACTGGTAAATTTGTTACATATTTTAAAACATTAATAGCAGCTCCTACGCATATCCTTAAACACAATACAGAGAGGGTGTCCATCTGACTGAGGCGGAATCAGCATTACAAAAGATCCATTTCATTTTTAGACAAAAATAACATAACAGAGAAAACATTATATCTGAGTCTCTGGCAAGCCTGAGATAGGATTTTGTGCTTATTTCTTATCTCCTATTATTCCTTTGTGCCGCAGCACATCGTCTGCATGGCAGTTGAGGGAGAAATCAATTCTGCCGTGAAAAAAAATCAAAACAAACAAGATTTTCAGAAAAAGATCTATACAGTATGGGGAAAGATATAAAAAAAAGATCAAGAGAAAATTAAAATGCAATTGAAATATTTTTTTTCCTGAAGTGATTGAATATATATATATATATACACACACACAAACAGTACATGTCAATTATGAACGCTTCTTCCAAAAGCCTTAATAAGCAACTCTCTCCTCCAGACTAACTCAATTCAGAGAATAACAGTTGACTCAGCTGTTTGGGTCTCGCTTTAGCCTCAGGCCTGAATCTCACATAACAGTCTTTCTCTGTACAGCGCTCACACAGACCATGGGGACTGGGGCTGCAACCAAATGGTCCAAAAAACTGTTAACAGAGGCTAATGTTGAATGTTCACACATTGCCAGTCTTCTCACTGCCATTTAGAAACAAGTGTACCAGCAAGTGTCTGACATATTCATCAATATATTTCAACTGGAGACTGATATAAAATGATCGTATCCTTCTTAGAGTTTATTCCTCTTGTCTGTGTTGTGGTTACATAATTAACTGTGTCCTTATCTGATGTTCTGTGCCTGCTGCTTTCTCATCTGAGTGTCTCATGTGGTGCATTGTTCTGAGCTACTGTGACATTCACTCCTGTGATATTGACAGGAAAAGCTCGCTGAGGGATTAGCACTTCAATTTCCCTGACAAATGTTTGTTCTGTCAATTTCTTATAGTTCCCGGAGGCATAGCGCCAGAGTCGCTCACCTTTACCCCGCTGGATGACATGATCTTCCTGAAGTGGGAGGAGCCCGTTGAGCCCAATGGCCTTATTACCCAATATGAGGTGAGCTCAGAGAGACATTCTGTCTTGCACTTTAAAGGTTGTCAGCATGGTTAGCTTAATTGTTAGTTGAGTTGACTTACTTGGACGAGCAAGGCAGATGTTTAGATTTATGCTTCACTGTTTTATGAAACAGTATTTCTGACTTTTAACGTTACTAAAGGGACTAACGCTATCTTTGATAAGGAGTTTGTCTGGGGCTAGCATTACTGGACTGTTAAGTTTCCTCTAATACAATAACGTGCAGTACAGAACCGCTAATGTACTCTGATATAAAGTAGTAGCATTCAGTACTGTGTCTTTAACAGTTGGAAAATACTTCACAATGCTATTATGACTTTTTTTCTTCTTTATGTAACCTGTTACCCCACACAATGTAGTCAACTAATGCTAACCATCTCCCTTGATCTGTAGGCAAGTTAGCCGGACATGCAGTAGCACTGGCATTGCATTTTTTTATTCGAGCAGATAAACACACTAATACACTTTTTAATCCATTTCTTAAACTTTTGCTCCTACGCTTTTTTAGTTTTGGAACAGTTATAGCATTTTTTTAAATTCTAGAAGTCTATTTTTATTTTTCAAATAAAATTAATGTTAATTCAAATTTTATGCCATCATTGATGAAAAGTCCATTAAGTGCACAGCCTTTTTTTTTATTTGGCCATCTGCAATTCCATGTCAACTGGGAAAACATCTGCTGAGGAAGATGTGTGATATGATAATGATTTGGGATTTTCTGTGTACTCTCTGTCTGCGGTGAGCCATCAGTGGGCCTGCCTACCCATCCTTAAGCCTTTTTTCCTTGGCCTCAATTGCAACGCCACCTCAAGGATATTATTAAATATGATCTGTGGTTTGATATATAAAGTGGCGAATGCAGAGGATCCATGAGTGTGTTGAACTTTCTGAGCTAATGTAGAACGCTTTATACAGAGCTGTAAAAGGACCCTCTTCAATTCTCTAAACCGTTGACCACTCTGCCTGAGCCCATCGGCCGCCATGCTGTTCTGCAAGCCCTGTTCCCTGCTCCTCGCACTGTCAAGCATCTTTTATGTCTGCCTTTGTAGAGGAAGCACAGAGGTGTGTCTGTGTTTAGTCACTGGATGGCTCCTAATTCTATCTCCACACTAAGAAGGCATGAGCAGGCATTAAGCTCTTCTATGATAATCAGCAGAGCCTTTGGTTTGGCTTGAGTGGCATCTGACTGTGTTTTCATTCCTTGAATGAAGTGGATCCATCCCAGCCCTAATGTACTGTATATCCTAATATGTTCACCCTTGTCTGACTGCAGTAAGGTCGTCTCATTTAGCTCTCCACTATTTCACAGAGTATAAGTGGAAATTCTCTTGAGAGTACTGTGGAGGCAAGGCAAATCACCTCTTGAGGAAAAACTTCATAAAATATTTCGCTTTTAAAGGACACTCATGAACAGCAAATCTTGAGTTTTAATTAAAGAGTTAATTAAACTCATAAACACGTAGCGCTTTTGATTTAAACACTTGAATTCAGTTTTTACTGCATGGCGTCCTCGGTCCATGGGCTTTATAATGCATGATTTAGTCAGACAATCATTTACCTCTCATAATACTTTTTGAAAAACTCCAGGTTGCTTGTTTGACTTTGACTCAACAGTGCCAATGCCAATCAAGTCCTACAGTATTCATCTAAAACTATAAAGGTACACGAGCAATTAGCACATTGATTTAGAGAAGCAAATTAATTTCTGAGTGAAGTGAATCGTATCAATCAGACAGTCAAATTACTTTTTATGACAGAGCTGTTTGAGTTAATGACCTCTGCAGATCAGTATGAATCTATCACTTAAAATGTCTTAGGAGCTCCAATAATGAGACTTAAAATCAGTGCTAAGGTGACTCTGGTTTTTATGATGTTACCCTGAGACCATCTTGTTTTCAACAGATAAGTTATCAGAGCATTGAGTCATCTGATCCAGGCATCAACGTCCCGGGGCCAAGAAGAACTGTGTCCAAGATGAAGAATGAGACCTACCACATGTTCTCCAACCTCCACCCAGGAACAACTTACCTCATCTCAGTTCGAGCCCGCACAGTCAAGGGCTTTGGGCAGACCGCCCTCACTGAAATCACCACTAACATCTCAGGTATTAGCACCACTCACTGACTGAGCATGTGTGCTTGCGAGGGGTTGTGAAAGCTGCCTTAAGATTGTAAAATGGAAATGGAAACAGGCAGCCTCTCCATATAGCATATGTGCCGTCACCACCTATCACTGATGCACTATGCAGGTACAACACCAGACTTATCCTATAATTAGGATCTGAGTTTTCTTTCTTTTGACCTCCACATCTTTCTTCTCTTGCCGAGGCAAAACTACTGCTCCCACAGTGTAAGAGCTATTTTCCATTGCCTCCCCAAACTACTGACACACTGTCATCTCACAGTCCTCAAGACATAAATTAACTCGTAGGAAGCAGAGAAACACCACAGAGGGGACTCTGCCGTATGTTACGTATAAAAAAAGATGCAGTACATTCTCGGGACCAGAGTGTCAGTTCCGAGAGTCTCAGAGCTTATTACTGGTGATAGAAAACCAGCATTGGTGTTTCTATTTCCTCTTAATGATGCATTTGTGCTTGTTAAGGGATGGGATTACACCCCTTTGGAACTCACAGCACAGCCACTCCCACCGTTTCACACTCAGACATTTATTCACTCCTTCTGCCCCATCTCTTTACAGAGGGGCCCGGTTGGTTTAATTATAGATTTAGTGCACAATCACTGCTTACTGGCTGTCTGTCAGACAGAACGCCGGCACAAAGCCAGACCGCAGATAAAGTCCAAAAGTCTTTGCAGATCATCCTCAACCTCCTCCACTGGCCCACGGTGCAGAACATTCACTTACACTGAGTGTCTCTCAAATCTGCACTGACAGCTAGCAAACACTGAACACCTTTCAACAGCTACTACTGTCAGCATCTTCAAGCAATACCCACCGCAGAGTATCCAACTACACACATTTCCTCATTCGCACATGCACTTAAAGACGTGTGCACCACCGTGGCTGACACACAACCATTCTTCAAACAGACATTATCTGGCAGCAGGCATCAAACCCTCTTTTAGTTCTACAAACCTCAACTGACCTTTAATGTCAACAAATGTGCATTGAGTTTCCCTTAATGCTTCACCTTAATTGATGTCAGCTCTTCTCTGAGGCGGTATAAGCAAACCGCTTTTTAATAAGATAATCATTGATTCCTCATGAATAGTTTGCTCTCCTTCCCCTCACTAACTGACTCCTGATATTAAAGAGACACATCTCCAAGGAGGAGCACGACTTTGGCCAAAACCTTTCAAATGACAAACTTGGTAAATATAGCGTCAGACACATAAGGCTTAATTGGTCTTGTATTCAAGACAACTAGAAGGGAATTCAGACAGGGTATTGGGTATATTACCACTGAGAGAGGCACAGTTCCACAATATATTGAGGGGCTGAAAATGTTTATGAGGAAGCAGAGATGCATGTTAAAAATGGATTGAGCTGGACTAAACGAAACACTGGATAAGCCAATATGTGCGTTTCTGTCTCCACAGCTCCGACGTTTGATTACGGAGACATGCCGTCCCCCCTGAGTGAGACAGAGAGCACCATTACTGTCCTGTTGCGCCCCGCCCAAGGTAGAGGGGCACCAGTCAGGTGAGAAAATCATCTCAAATGTACATATTCAATCTTCTTTTTATGCTAAACATGGCTTACTTAAGGTGCACATCCACTCTGTGTCCAGTACATACCAGGTGGTGATTGAAGAGGAGATGGTGAAGAAAGTAAAGAGAGAGTTGGGGCTTCAGGAGTGTTTCCCATTGCCCATGTCCCACGGTGAGGCGCAGGCCCGGGGCACACCACACTACTACACAGCCGAGCTGCCACCCAGCAGCCTCCCGGAGGCCAGTCCTTTCACTGTGGGCGACAATCACACTTACAACGGCTACTGGAACAGCCCTTTGGACCCACGCAAAAGCTACCTTGTCTACTTCCAGGCTATGAGCAACTTCAGAGGGGTGAGTGATTGTTAACTCCCACCAGTGGTGCAGCAGATCTGGCAACACTTCATGTAGACTGTAATGTTCAGAATAATGAATGAGTGTCGTTAATGAGTATCTGTATTTACTAATGCTATGGTTGTGTCTGTAGGACAATTGGCATTGTCTGGGCTCACAACCCCTTGAAAGAGTATTTGTGCCATGAATGGGGTTGTTGGATGAAAACATATTGAGCTGGCGGCGTAACAGGGAATTACTTGCAATTACTTACAGCTAGCAAAGCTGTGATTAGCTGGAATTACTCAGACTCAACAACGTACTTCACTTTACTGTGCTTTTATTTTCTGTGCTTTTTGTATTCTCTCCTATTCCATTCTTTTTTGTCCTTTTGTTGTTGCCTCATGTCCTTCGTTGAATGGCCCTTTCATGAATGTCCTTATCTATTCGTCTCTTTCTTTATGCACCTAATCAGTTGAGTACTTTTAGACCATGGTAAACCTGGCTTAAAGCTTTCACATTTCAGGGTTTGTGTCCAAATAACAGAAACTTAGTGAATGCTGGTGGTAGACCTTGCTAGTTGAGAAGCAGTGTGTTATTTCATTTTTTTTATTTTTGGTTGTTTCATTCCAATTCAACACTCTTCTGCACACAAAGCCCTCCAGTCTCCAGTCATACCCAGAGGACGCCACATTACCTTTCCAAATTCCATTACAGGAAGAACTGCTACCTGGGTGAGGCAATTACTTAAAGATAATTGGGCACAGGTGCAGATGATCAGAGGTAGAAAGCTGCTGCTTTAATCTTCACAGACTGAGCTGAGAGCTGTTGCCATAGGTAATGAAGCCTTGTGTGATCATCATCTGGGAATAAATACATGCAAGCTGGGTGACTGGTCTGTGCGACTTTTCGAGTCCTGTCAGTGGTTAAAGTCCCATGGACACCAGTAGGATCTTTTTCCAAGTCAGTGGAGAAATACACGGAGGTAGTGCAGTGTGAGCACTTCACACAACTAGGCTACTAAGCATGGGATTAGATAGGGGAGGCCTGGCTTTACCGGCGGATGGGATTAGGTTTTGTTTTGCCTGGCAGGAGGCCAGCATCCATGACCCACAATGAGTGGAAACACAGTGCCAAATTACACAGCCAACACTGTCCCCACTCTTTCAAACACTGGTGCCTTCGCCGGAAAATACAGTAACAAACACAGTCGAAATCTGGCCATCAGTATTGTGTCGGTACTACAGTACTGAAACCATTCCTCTTGAAGGAACAACAGTGTGCTGGGAGGGAAGGAACTTCATTTTCATGTAAAAAAACAAAACATGAATACAGATGCTGCTTTATTGTAGTTGCTTTATTGTTTCATACATCACACCTCTGCCAATGCAAATTATTTGTTTGTGGGTGTGACGTTTGCTCTGTTTTAGGCACAATCAGTTTTGTTTTGTTTTTTATTTACTAGGGATGTTAGCTAAAAAAACTTTGGATTTAGCTCAATTCAATCAGTTCAGCACTGCTGAGGGGCAGCTACTTGCTGAGCATATAACCAATCAACAGCAGGGCATAGAGGACGTGTCACGGCACTACTATGACAACATGAACTGACACATGAAAAAGTGCTAATTACATAAATCAAGATAACATAAAAGAGCATAACATAACAGCAATTAAACTAACAGACCAACAAAATTATACAATATTATGCTGATGCCTTTTTTGCCTAATATTATTACCATTACAGATTTATTTACAAGTGTTAATGAGAGAGTCTATTAAAACCACAAAGCAGATGTTAAGGTTTGACTCGTGCAGCCTGTATGGACTGGAATGCTGCGATTTCTTAATGTGTTTTGTGCTATTTTGTGTCTTCCTTTGTGTTTTGTATTCCTGCTTATCCTCTGTGTGCAATTATGTATTTCAGGCCTTTTACATTTTAACACTGTGCTCACTCTGTCACAAAAATGTAGGCCAAAAAAGAGAGTTTTAGCATTCTAAATGAGATTTTGTACAGGAGCATGAATACATTTAGCATATTTATGTACTGTGGGGTATTTTTATAGTAGTTTTGGGATGTTATTCAGAAGAAGGAAACATAATTACCTTATGCCCACTCATTGTTGAATAAGGGGAAAAAACTGTTACCTGCTTTTGAACTGAAAGGGTAGCTGGCATTAAAAGCCGTCACATATTTACTCGGATAAAACAATTGCAGATAAGGGTTTCTGCATATGGAAGTCGTGATAAAGTTGTCATATTTGGCAGTCATTTAAGGTATTTGCACCCTGAACACCTTATCAAAATATAAATGGTCAGGCTATTTATTTTATCATTTAATTATTTATTGCATTAAATCAAAGTCTGTGTGGTCTGTTTAAGTGTGTTTTTTTTCTTCTAGAATGTGTTTTTGTGAAATAACAATGCCTCTAATCCACTACAACTATGACAGCAGTGGGAATAGTTTGAACAGTATATGGGGGCCATAATATTTGGCATTTACCCAATGCTAATTATCTGGAGAGTGACTGTGAAGCATCTCTAATTGCTTTGATGGATTCATCTAAAGAAGTACTTGAAATACTGTGGACACACTGTAGCTTTGCAGGTCACAGCATATTCATTTATAACGTCTACACTAACATCTCCCAAGTTCACACCCACAAGCACACACATTGTAAAACCTTGAGTGTGTGCCGTAGAGCCCCGCGTTGCATGTTGGCATTTGTGTTTTGTATTTAGAGCTGCCAGGAACCCCCAGCCCCTCTGGCGTGACTGGCACAGCACGGCCAGACGTGTGATGTGTGTCCCACAATCTGGAGCTGGCCTATCAACTCTTCTGCTGAGCCGGCATACAGCGATTCAAATGTTAATGTTCCAGAAATTTGCGTCTATCCATCACAACAGCCTATTTCTTTTTTACCATCACAGTAAATAGAAGTGAAAATGTGTGTGTCTTAATTTTCCAAAGCTGAAAAAGATTGAATGCAAGGTTTCCAACGCCGTCTCCATATGAGAGGCAGGTTCAGATGAATCAGCTTTTTTTTTTATGGATAATGCTTTCATTTAGTCAGTCTCCTCAAAAGTTCATAGTCACATATGGTAAAAATGCAATATAAAGCAATTTCATTAATGATTATTAATTAAAACAATCAGGTAATCAGGAACAATTGAGATAATTATATTATAGGGCAGTATAGGGGAACCGGAGGGGTGGCTGCTACATTTTCGCACTGACCCATTGGGTCGGGAGGACATTATCAGCTGTAACCGTAGTATGAGTGCAGCGCGGAGCAGCAGCCATGACCTAGCCACTGGGGCACACTCATATGCACTATATGTGCACGTGCAAAGCAGAGAAACTTAACAACACACACACAAAGAGGGAGAGCGATTTCATTCTCTGCTCAGGTAGACATGTCGCCATTTCTATATTGTTACATAGCAAATAGTTATTTTCTGCTGTATTAAGGTTAAGAATATATAATAGAGAACCTTAAAGTCATGCAAGTAGCAATACTACTTCTTGACTTGAAGCACCCACTTTTTAAATGAATTACAACAAAAATATTTGCCACATTATAACAGAATAGACGGTCATTTGTTCATGCAGCTTTTAAATCTAGAAAAAAAAAAGATTGATCGGGTGATCCCTAAACGTTTCACCGGGCACCTTCATCACGTCCAGTTTTTCATTTGTCCAATACTTTAGTTTATGACCAAATGTCTAATTATGATATGTTGACATGCTAAAATAATGGTCAGCATGGTGTAGATTATACCTGCATAGCATGGTAGCATGAGCATGTTAGCATTGCCATGGTGAGTATGGTAGCACGCTGATGTTACAATACGTTACACAAAATTGTGAGTTAATAAGGACTGAATGAAAAACGTATCAGGAATAAACATATAATACATATGTATGTGTGTCCTACATTCAAAATTTGACTTGCGTAATTGTACTCAACTCTTACTTTCCACCACTGATATTAACAACAAAAAAAATCTAAAAAGAATAGTTATTAAATAAAAAGGCAATGTACTGACAATTGTTGCATTTGATTTTACCAAATGATACTGTCTTTTTTATGAATCCTGGCGGTTTGTTTGTGAAAATGAAATGACAGTCTGTCTGACAAACAACATGTTTGTCTACAGCCTGGGTCTGTATTTTCAGATCAAACCATCATGTTAAGAACTTGTTTAAGTGTCTGTCAGTGTGAAATGGATTTTCAATTAAAAAAAAAAAAAGCTATTTAACTGGAGTTTGGGGAAAGTGCTCTTTGCTCATTTCCGAATCTGCAAATTTGCATAATTGCCCCATAATGCCTGAATTAGCATCTGTAAATCTTAATTTGATAATGCATGTCCTCCAAGTGTTGGCAGGATGGAATTGGATTACAGTCTTGGATCTCATTAGAGCTGTTTGACAAAGGTCCTTTTCATAATACTGAGATGTCATCAGTGAAATTTGAATGAAATTAATTCCTTTTCATAGTGGTGCACTGGTCTGAATCCCTCCTCTTAATTATGCTCTCTCCCTTTCAACTCTCATATTTTCTCCTTCAGCAAGAATATCTGATCTCTTTCTCAAACACACACAACTCAGATTTGAAACACTTTGTAATCTCATATAATCATCAATAGGACTCTTAACTCTGAGGTGATTTGTCTTTTTTGTCTGAATATTTTTTTCCCGTATAGTTTATCTTTGTCTCTATCAGAAAGTAAATTATGCTTTTTTTCAGAGAAGTGTAGTGCAACCCACTCATGTTTTGTCATTTGAATATTTAGTCAGTGTGAAAACAGCAGAAAGGGGAGACAACACTGTGGTTCCAGATGTGGTCCTCACCTGTTTACTCTGTAACATGAGGCGTTAATCTTCATTCGATGTGTGTTTTCATCCGCTGTGGTCATATGTTTAATGTGATATATACGTCTGTGTCTCAGCTCAGTATTTCCCGTCATCCTCTTTTTTTTTATCACATCTCTTTTATGCAAAATGCAAAGCGATACCATTCCCTCTGATGTCTTTCTTTCTCTTTCAGGAATCCAGAATAAACTGCATCCGCATAGCTCGCAAAGGTAATTCAACATGAATATTTCTCCTCCCACAAACACTGTGACCTTGACTGAATTTTATGAATCGTTTCTGAGTGCTTTGTGATGTCGTCTACTCTCTCATTGTTGTAAGATAAGAAATTAAGAGTGTGATTTTAACAGTATTGTCAATACTGCATCTTCAATCACCTCTCTCTCAAGTACAAAGGTGGAAATCTGGACAACTTTTCTCAGACTGGTCTTGGTTGTTTAGCAATGGGCCTCTGAGAAAAGGGCAACAAGCAGGGAGGGATTTAAGGTCAGGCTTTCATCCTTTTTGTTTGGGGGCAGACACTGGTTCACACTATATCAAAGGCAGTCTCTTTGTTCTCATCAGCAGCCTACTACACGGCTACATCTGAGGGCTTTGACATCAACAAGGTCCAGAAGGGTCCTCCAGATCAAAACTTCCACATGGAGCTACCTTGGCCTCTCAGTATGAGAAAGTCTCCCCCCCACCTGCCCCCTCATCTCACCCCCCCTATACCTCAGCTTTTGGATTCATAGGGACATGAAAAGGGCAGGGAAATTGACTCTAAGTCCTGATGGCAGGAGAGCCCTTCTTGCTGTAGTACACTGTCAGATCATGGTGAATAAAAGTCATGTATTTATAGTTATCATAGCACAGCAACAGTAAGCAGAGCCTTGCAAGTAAATTGTCTTGGCGGGGTGTCTTTTTGTGAGTAAAAAATGAAAGAGATGAGGCTCTCCTCAAGCATAAAGCCAAAAGGCAAGGCCAGCCATTTCAGCTCAGCGTCTCACTCCATCTGCCCCACACAGACACCCAGTTGGGCATTGATTAATTATGCTTTCTCACACCAACGGGCTTTTCAGTGTGCTTGCATTTTTTCTTTGACACTAAGCAACGGAAGGAAGAAAGAAATGCACAATGGAGCTCTATCAGTTAAAATAATAAATAGGTAAGATATTAACAATAACATAAAAATAGAAAGACTAGAAGGTAAGAGGGAAAAAAAATGGAAAGAAATGATTTCAAAGATTGCCACCATTACATCACCCACATACATGATGATGTAACCGTAAAAATAGAGCCAAAAAGAAAAATTGACATAAAAAAAAAATTCTCAGGGTGATTTCCAATTTCAAGGTGCGACAGGTCAGAGGTTTTTGTAGTTGCCGTTTGTGATCTCTGTGATCCCTCTACCATTAACATAGCCTCTGCATCATCGGGTCCTAAGCCGTTATTATCAAGCAGCCCATCACAAGCAAAGTGGAGGCAAATGATTCTGGCTTGGATAACAAAGCTGGAGATTACATTTCAACTTCCAGGTGACAGTTTAATTAAGGATCCTCTGGCAGGCTCAACACAACAATAGACTTCCATTTCTCCTCTAAGTGCCAATTTCCACCATCGGGCAGGTGGCAGGTGCATGGATTCATGTGGAAATCTATTTCATGCTCGTGTTTGGCTTAATAGAAATTTTGAGGCTAAATGTGGCAAAACCGCCTTATCAGTCCAAAATGTCAGAAAACTGAAATTGATTTTTCACCTCCTCATCTACACTTCTAGCCAATATGATGCACCCCTGTATTTCACTTGTACGTGTAATTTTAAATGAAGTCACAGCATAAAATAAACAGCAAGTGCTGAGTTTGCGGCTGTTTTTTGAAGAGAGCACCTTGAGACGGGCTGAAATCTATGTTATCTTCAGTTACAGTAGCTCACAGACATGAAGGCATCTTTGGACGATAGCGTGGCGCTGTGTGTGAATAGAAAAAAAAAAGAAACAGTAATCTTTGATTCAGTCTGACTAAACTGTCTCTTACCACTACTGCAAAGTAAAATATACCTGTCAGATGTGGTGTCTACACACTAAACAGCACACAAATGTCACATTTTTGGAACAACATGTTACATAAAGGTAGCAATTCAAAAAGCCATATCCTGACCAGTTTTAGAAGGAACAGTTCCTTTCAAATATCAAGCCAGTGACTCATTTTCTCCATTCAGATATGCCAAACAGCCATCATTGAATAAAAAATCCTGCCAAATAATGAAATATTGTGCTACTTTCATCTTTGGTATAGGATTCTAAAGCACCCCGGAAAGTGAAAATGAAAACAGCCGGGGGGCTGCAGATAGTCAGGCTAAAACATGGCTCTGTTTTCATTTTCCCTGCCCCAGATCTGATTCTTCCCCAGCAGGCTGCAAGATAGAGCTCTATCCTCAGGCCTGCTCTGACTTCTTCTACCGCTCTCCAGATAGGTTGTGCTTTTCCAATAGACTGAGAAGGGCTAGTTTCGGGGCTGTCAAAGCCTGGAGGACAGGCTGACACACAAGAAAAACTAGATCAGTGTGCCCCGAGAACAAGACAAAGAAAGGCCCACTGCTCAGCACCATTTACATAAGTACAAAGCTTTATGCCAGAGAAATGAATAACCCACTATTATGATAACGACCTTTCCAGTAGCCAACAGACACAGGGGCACCTTGAGATTATACTGTACGGCTGATTTGTGACTGAGAAAAATTGTGTATATTTCAGTATTGCATAGAAATGCACCTCAAAGGTTTAGTGTATGTATCATAGCACAGCCATGCACAATTGTAATATCACAAGGTGTTAACAATAGATTGAAGAACAATGTGCTGCAAGCCTTTTTCTGTACTTGACTAATGGATTAGTTTCCTGTCTCACTCTGACATGTTTGCAACTCTTGTGGAAATAGTTTCTTCTTCTACACCAATTTGTAGCAATCACTTTATTTTCCCATCTTCGTTCCATTTCTGCAAACATCTGTATGAATCCTGAGCAGCCTAAGTAGCCGGTTGAAACCTCTCAGACAACCAAACTTTTGTTCTGCAGGCCAATCATTTTGCTTGTCAAAGCATAAATTGTCATTATGCATGTCTGAGGATTGCAGGTGTGTTGGGTTTGACAACATGGACAATCACTGTCTGCATTGCTTAAGGCATCACTTCTTTATTTGTGTGTATCTTTCATCTTCACCAGCTATTTGAAAATAACACTGTTATTGAAATGTAGTTTTGGCTTTAAGAAGATCATAATAATTCAGTGTATCTCTTCAAAATAGTCAAGATAAGCAGCGTGAATGTTTTTAGTGTGATGTGAAAAGTCTACATTTGTGAGTTTTGTGTTCATGAATAATAAGTTCTTCAAAGCTGTGAATTTCCAATCCTCCCATCCCTGCATTTACATTTTTCACAGTCTTTGCTTCATACTTTCCTGTGAATCATTTCTTCAGCACCTGCAGCCTCATGCCTTCATGTTCTGTATTTGCATTGTGCCTTTTTTTTAACGCGCATCTGTGTTTCTGCTTCTAGCGGCCTGCAAGGATCACCGCAAGGCTCTGGAGGTTACCCAACACTCTGAGGAGATGGGTCTCATTCTCGGGGTGTGCGCTGGAGGTCTAGTGGTCCTCATCCTTCTGCTGGGTGCCGTGATCATCATCATTAAGAAAGGGTAAACGTCTGCCAATAATTTTTGAGTGCATAACATGCCTCTGGAGGCACAATCACACCACATCCCCCACATTGTTTTTACCTTTTATGTTTTATTTTAGAACAGTACAGTAATCAGTTTTTATACTTGCTGAACTTTCGAAAAGGTCATGCTTGTTTAGAGAAGATGCTGGACCAACAGACAGAGCTGCATTGTTTTCATTCCCTTATGGTGCACAGGGGGGACCAAATAGCTCTCGTCTGCAGAGCCTATCTGAGTGTGAAGCAACTAATTAAAGGCGGATGCAATTCAATTAGCCACTTAATTATGCTCACCAAGCAGAGGCCTGACCCTTAAATGAGATGGTAATTGGGAGGGAAAAGGTGTGCTTTTAGAGACTATTAGCCAATGATCCCACAGGTCTACAGTAGATCATCTACACCTCTGGCTCCGCTTAATGTAGCAGCAGCTGTAGGCCAGTTGAGTTTAAGTCTCAAATAACCTTACTAAAATGATATAAATTTTATTCTAAAGAACCTGCCATGCCAAATAGTAAGTTACTCGGGGCTCCAGCAATCATTATTAAATGGCTGACACAGCGTCCAGGCTAATATTGAATAATGTTGTTTCTGAAAGTCACCACTACTCCCCACATAAGTCCGGGTTCCTTTGCTAAGCCACCATGAAGTTTGCTCTAAGATAATTGATTGCTAAATCTGCTGTGACAGGAAGCCACGTGGTCTAGTTCTTGAAGTGCAACACTGAGACGTATTCGATAGAAGAAGAAACACATTTTTCTACCTCGCTGTGGTTTGGTCTGTCAGCGCCTGCTTGGTGCAGTTGCATGTGTCATATGGCCGTCTGCACAGCCGAGCTCACGAGAGGATGGATCTCATTTTCACTGTAATCAATGCATTCTGGCCTCAGCTGACATTGCTTTCATCTTACATCTCTTCTTTCTCTTGATTTTTTTTTTTTTCCCTTCTCCCGCACTCTTGCCAGAAGGGACTACTACTCTTACTATCCGTAAGTGACTCCACCTCTTTGCTCTCCCATGGTTTTGTGATCCATCCTATACATGCTTGTGCTCTGGCTGTCAATCATAAGCTGTAGAGGGAAAACAATAAGGCAGTTGATGTCCTTTTTCTCACTATTTCCTCACTTTATCACCTTTTTTATTTTTGTTTCTCACAATCTTTACCTCCATATTATTTTATACTAATCATAACATTTCCCCTTTCTCTCACTCGCTGTTTATTACAATCTCTCCTTTATTGCTCCCCCCCCCCCTCCCTCTTCTTCTTTATCCGTGAATAGGAAACCAGTGAACATGAATAAGACACCCATTACCTACCGGCAGGAGAAGAGCCATATGGGCTCCATGGAGCGCAGTTTCACAGACCAGAGCACCCTACAGGAGGATGAAAGAATGGCCCTTTCCTTCATGGATGCTCACACCTGCGGCACACGCAGTAAGACAAAATACACGTAAAGAACAGCGTACACAAACCTATCAGCTTACCACAACAACAGAAAGCAATTTCAAACTGAACATACATCATCCCTCATTTTGTAATCTGGTTGACCGCCACTCATTCACTCCATGAATGTCTGAAGTATTCTCCAAGATAGTCATCATCCTCTGTGAAAAATGTTCTTTGGTACAACCTGCACTGACTGCAGCTGAGTTACAAAAAAATACCTCACAAGATTGCAAAAAGAAAGGGAAAATAGCACAAGTGAAGTAACATATTTGACTCAATCGAAAGAAATGGTTTGTGATCCTCATCTTTATCTCTTCGTCAGTCTCACAGAGAGGGAGCGACAGATGTGTTCACTCTAATTTGGTTTAGATCTTGGTCTTCTACACACGTCATCCCAGACAGAGCTGCTGTCACGTCGACATGAGATCTATTATGAGGACATCTTTGCCCTGACAAACCTCACCCAAGTGACACACGTGTTACAGATACTGTACTGTATATGTCAGTATCAGGATGCAGAATGCCCTTATGTGATGGGTAATACCAGTGTCTGTCATCCCAAACCAAACGCGTTAAAACCAATGTTTTATATCATAACCTGTCTTGTTCATGAATATTTCATCTGGAATCGTGCTGAAATTGCAAACGTGTCTGTGTCTTGTTCAGGTGACGCTCGTAGTTCAGTGAACGAGGCCAGCAGCCTGCTGGGAGGCTCCCCGAGGCACCAGTGTGGACGTAAAGGCTCCCCCTACCACACGGGGCAGCTCCACCCTGCTGTTCGAGTGGCTGACCTTCTCCAGCACATCAACCAGATGAAGACTGCCGAGGGCTACGGCTTTAAACAGGAGTATGAGGTGAGAGGGCGACATTACAGTACACACCTCTTACACAGCACAAGACAACATAGACAGCCATTACTCGTACACTCTGACAACATGAAATGAATAGCAATACCAAGATTTGCTGTTTGTGCACCAATGTCAGTATTCATACTGTGATTGTATTCGTAAATTACCAACCTAACCAACCCTGTAATTTCTACAACATGAGTATAATTGGTCCATTCATTCCTAACATGCAGATAGGGAGATAACTTGAGGCAAGAACACTATAATTGCAGTGAAAAAGATAATCCGATGTCACAGTTGGAGGCTTTTTCACCTTTACTTAACATTCTTTACTTCTAAATGAAAATATTACTTAGTTCCTCTTTTGCGGTTGTCAATAAGGTTAGAGCAACTGGGTCCCCATGCGAGGAGAAATGTTTCCTTGCTATTAAGAGTGTTTTCTATTGCGTTCTGTGTAATATCTAAAGAAATACAAGTGTCTAGCCAAAACTGTTTGGCAGAAACACCTTACAGGAGTGGATCACCTAAGATTCATTAAAATAGAGCCAAATACATTTATACATAGAGCAGCTCTGCCTGCTTTTCTCAAGGATGCACAAGGTCACCATCTTCATTGAAACTTCAAGTTATTGTATATGGATAATAATAGGTGTTTCACTGTTACTTATCTACTAATATCATCCATAAATCAAGTATTAAACTAAAAGCCTGCAGTTTATCCATCCCTTCATCCAGTCCAACTTTTTTATAACACCTTAAGTGGGTTAAGGTCACAGCAGAAAGCATATTCTTTGTGGGTGCATGCATGGCAGCTGGAATGTATCATCTCTCAAACATGTCTATCCTGAGGTCTCCTCCCAATCCAGTATGCCAGTATACCTATGAAGCTGTCACCCGGGATCTTCTGTACAGGTTTCCAAGAGCAGCGGCATGACACAAAAGGTTCCCAAAGTTTGTTGAGCTCCTTGCCCTTATGAGGCCAGTCACCATATGGAATAAAAAACTTATTTTAGCCTCTTGTATCCATGATCTCATTCTTTCATTTCCTGCTTAGAGCTTGTTGGTGGGTTGTAGTAAAGACAAAAGACAAAGCTGTGCTTTGTGGGTTAGCTCCCTCCTCACCATAAGGTCTGGTACAGTGGCTACACTGATGTACTTCCATGGCTGGTTAACCTGCGCAGTCCTAACACAGTAGAGAAAACTGGCAAGTTAAAAAAGGCTTGAAGTGAAAGCTTTGTTCTCAATGAAGTTGAGAGAGCTCGGGAAAATCACTATTTTTCAACACCACCTGGTCCCCCAGGGAAGACGGCAGATGTCAAGCCCCACATACAAGAAACGGTGAGAAGCTGTCCTCCTGACCTGAAATATCCTCTTGATATCTCCTGAAATATCTTGTGAAAAGTGATTTGCAGTGAAGCCAGAAAAAAATAGTATAAAAGAACCTAGTCCAATCATGACAGACAGCCAATGCTGGCGATAACCTACAGAGTCTGGACTGCTGCAAGCCTATACATTCAAACTCAGAGCTGTGAGCAGAGCTTTTTCAAAGTGCAGATTGGATTCTGGCATGGATACAGTATGTCTTCTCCTGTCACTACTTTTTGATAAACTGAACAGATAATCAATGGATTGGGGGTCGGAGCCTCCATTATTTTAGGCCACCACAGCTCATCCAGATACGATTGAGATCGAGTGCTTAAAAATTGAGTAGTTTGGGTATTTGTCTGTTAGTCAGTTGGAAGAATGATCATGTGAGATGACTACATGTTGTGGATAACCGCTAGCTTCGAGAGTCCATGCTGGAATGACTCCTGTAAGAGCGGTGTGGGAGGCCATCAATCCTCCTTTGGCATCATCTAGGCGCCCTCCTTACCACCCACTGAAATTAATTAGTGGGGTTAAAAGGCATCTGAATCATAATGTTGCTGGGAGTATGAATAAATCGTCCTCATTTGGGCCAAAAGAAGACCTCTGTCATAACGACAGGCCTGATGAGGTTAATCGTCTCTGGTGGTGCTCTAGATAGTGAGTCTCCTGTCCACTGCTAACAGATTGTGGGGTAGCAAAGAGAGGAAAGGGGAGACTGGAGGGGTTGAGAAGATGACAGGGTACAGAAACGTGTGAAAAGAGAGCTCTTGGCTCCCATGCCCTGTCACCTCCATATAAACCTCCGCCTAGTAGCAATGTTGGTATTTACCTCCCTCTGCAATATATGGTGCAACGTAAATGCTTAGGACAATTCTCTTAACCTTGAGGACCACTCAATGTTGTGTTGGGGGACATCCCAGATGTGGTCAGGAGTTGGGATCTTCACAAAGCAGAGGTTTGATGATGCTTCATAATGATCCTGCTGATTCAGACCCTTCAAACCTGTAATGTCCAAATGAGATGATTTAGTGGGGGCTTGGTCTTAGTGGCTCTGCATTTCTAATTAGCATTAATTCAGACACACTATAATCAACCAAGTTGTTGTCATGGAACTTAACAGAAATGGTTCAGCATCTGCTTGCACCAGTACTGTTGTTTGTTGTTAAATCGCTTGAGTTTGCTTGACAGATCAGTGCTGGGCTGGTTTCCTTTTTGCATCAATTCATCGAGGGGTTTCAGTCTTGAACTGACCCGTATATATAGACATGTTTTTTTGGCATAACATTGCTTATCCCCCCTCCTGATGGCCCAGTGGCTGCTATATCAAGCTGTATGTTTCAGGGCACATAATGAAGGGTTGAGATCTCTGAATACCTCTCCCCAGTGGAATGATTGTGGCTGAGAGTTGAGATCTCACCCGGGGGAGAAGTCCATCCCTGTCACCCACAGCCCATGGCATTTATGAAAAGAGAAAACATTTTTTATCTCTGGTTCATGGTTTTCCCCTCTGGAACTCTGCTTGTAGACTCATTAAACTGTCCCTCACGGGCAAAACACACTCCACTCAAAAAATCAATACACACCTCTTTGCTTTGTTTTTTTTCTCTTTGCTAGAGTATGTCTTTTGATAGAGTGTCTCTCTCCATTATGAAGGAAAATGATGAGGAGTATTATATTACACTCTCCCGGCAGGTATAAGTTTTATTTCCCCGAAGAATACCTATGTTGTGTAAAAACATTGATCAAGAATTTACAGTGAGTTGTAAAGGGGCTTGTATGTGTGGCAGCTACTGTCACTACAGTCATATTCCCACCACAGAAACTTACGAGTCAACAACAGCAGAGCTTTACTTGAGAGCTCAAAACTTTCATTATACCACTTTGCACCCTGAGGCTGAGGTTAGCAAGGATGATGGACTCATTGATTCAAAATGTATTGTTGCACCAGGGGCAACTGCATTACTGCGCTTATTTTAAAAAACAACAGCTACCTAATGCTACTTTTTGGGCAGCGTGACTCAGGCTTATTTATTATATATTTTGTGTCCCAATTGTATCACATCTCTGATTGGATTTTGACTGGATATGGTGGGATTATGAATCTCATCACCGTTTCTGGCATTTTACAAATGATGTGGGTGAAATAATTACAGGTCAAACAACAGTGACATAACAGTTATTGAGTGACCCTGAAAGGGAAATTGTGGAGGACAGATTGTCTGTTGCCTTGTTATTGAGGGGAAGAAAATAATGCACATTATGAAATCTAGTGGGATGTTGATATCATATCAAGATAAAGTGCTTTTAAAGTGTAATAATGTTAATAGTTCAGGACTGTACTGGACTGTGTCATTATTTCTTTCATCTAATTTTCCTCATTTCATGTGATCCTCTTAACCAACCAACCCCCCTGATCCCTGCCAATGAGGGTTTCTAATCAATTGTTCCACAGATTTGTGTTGTTTCTCTTCACTCCCCTTCGATATACTGCCACTCTTTCACTGTTTTCTTGCTGTGTTTTCCTCTCCCTGCTCCTCTCTCCTCTCTGGAGGACTGAGCTGAGGAGTGGTGGGAGCAGAGAAAGAGAGCTCAGCGGTCTAGTGTCAAAAATAGAAGTGAGGGAGGAAGAGGGAGAGAAGTGATGAAGATAGATAGAGAATGAGGGATTCAGGGAAAGAGAGACTGACCGAGAGAGAGAGAGAGAGAGAGAGAGAGCGCAAGTAAAGAGGAGGAGAAAGTGGGGAGGAGGGTGTAATCCCAGGCAGGATTTGGCTGGTTCTTGGCTCTCTGTGGGGAGAACTGTGTTGTAATCCCCTGCTCAGCATGCATACTTGGGCAAAGTTTCACCAAATTCCCCCCATGGCTGAAAACCACAGGGGGTAGACTTGTATGGATATGTGTGTGTGTGTGTGTGTGTGATCTGAAGGGGCTGTTTGCAGACTTCATATACCTCATTCTAATTTCTTAGTCTAATAAAACACCCCGCTCGGCTGTTACAAACTAGCATCTGCTGTAAGAACCATGATACTTGCAGCTGTTTTTGTCTGTCTATGTCCCTATCAAATAAACCAGAGAAAAATAAATAATGTAGCCACACAGTGGACACTTAAAAGTGCCTTATGACATTGTGTGAGAGTAAGTCACCAATGCATCCGTAGGTGGATAGGGAATGAGGAGCTGTGTTGCTGAGTATGTTGTGTTATAATACAGCTGAACAGCAATCCACCAAGCAGGTTTCAGACAGCTTCTCTGCCTTCACTCTAATTATCCGTCTTCTCACTATACAGTGATTCACACACTGTATAAAGAACCATACAGAGCACTATTCATCAACAATATTTAATCTTAATTTGCAACAATGTGTTCCTCATGTAAGAGAAAGCTTTTTGTTTTTGCTCCCACACATTCCTTGTCTGTGAAAACCTACGAAGACTTGCCGTGTCTAGTTACGATTGCTAAACTATGATTGGATGATCGCTGTTTGGTTAATTTGGGCGGCACACTACGATTGGTTTGTCCAATTTCAGATGAATTCTTTTTTTTTTTTTATTTTTCTTTCTTTTTTAATCGCCTCCACTGTGATAAAACTAAATTCTGGGATTATTTTGAATGGATTTATGTATCTCTTGATATTCTCATATTCTCACATGAAATTTAAACCTAGAAGGTAAATAGTTACTGGGTTGTTCGTTGCACTTTTTTGATTAACTACATATCATGTATAAACCACTAAAGCTCTCCGTAGGATACAATGGCTCTTGATCTCCTTAGCCATGCTTGATGTGCTGATAGGCTTTTATCATGCTAGCCGATACACAATCTTCCGTGTCACACATAAATCAAAAGAAAAAATGTATTGAAGCTTTGATTAATGTTGATCTAAGATATGTTTTGAATGGTTAATATAGAGATGTCCCTTTCCTAAAATCTACAAGTGTCTCTTTATCTCTGTAGAGCTTCTTTGATGGCTGGGACTGCACAAAGAAGAAGGACAAAACCAAAGCGAGGCATGACACGTTGGGATGTAAGTCATCGGAACCAATATATTTTCTTTAATCAAAAATTAACAGAAAATGTTGTGTAAACTAGCACTGTCACCTCACAGCCAGAGGGGCCAGAGTTCGATCCCCGATCCCGGGTGGTCCATCTGTGTGGAGTTTGCACGTTCTCCTCGTGGCAGCGTGGGCTCTCTCCGGGTTCTCTGGCTTCCTCCCACAGTCCAAAGACATGCAGTTTAGGCTTAGGTTAATTGGAGGCTCTAAATTGCCTGTAGCTCTGAATGTGAGCATGAATGGTTGTCTGTCTCTATATGTGCCCTGTGATAAACTGGCGACCTGTCCAGGGTGAGCCCTGCCTTCACCCAATGTCAACCGGGATCGGCTCCAGCTCCCCCGCGACCCTAAATAGGATAAGCGGTTTGGGAAATGGAATGGAATGTTGTGTAAACTTTGAATTTCAACAGTCCTTTGCTGTTTTATTCTAACCTTTCTCAGATGACCGCCACAGAGTCAAGCTCCACCCTCTCCTGGGAGACCCCAACTCAGACTACATTAACGCCAACTACATTGATGTAAGTCTAATCCTGTTTGTCTGCCTCTGTTCGACATGGGATACAAATAGTCAGCCTCTGCTGAGTCTCTATCTATCACACCCTGCAAAGCCACAGTCCATCTCTCATTCCTGTAAGCTCACCAGTCTGCTGGCCCACTTTCACCTGGAAGCTTTCATCCAATCAAACATCCTTCCTAGTGATTCTTTTGCCAGCTGCCATGATTGTCAATTGCTGCACCGAATCCCTGACCCAGACTAACTCTACTATTGCTTTTATTAAAACAGAGTGGAATGAATGCATGTAATGCCTTGCAGAGGAGATGACCCTTTCTGTAAGATGCCACAAAATCCCCCTAAATTAAATAGACATGATTGATGTTATTCACTCTCTGGATTGGCTTGGTGGAGTTTATCCTTGCCACTGTTCACCTTAACTGTCTGCCACACATGCAGTGCCACAATAACATTCTCACTGATCATATGAAATACATGTACAGTATATGTTGCTAATGTGTCTCAAACGGTCTCATTCATACGTGTTCTCATTCATAAAAACTAGAGGAGGCTGTGTTTATTCAGAAAGCAGAAGTGCACGTTTAGATGGCAACAGTGAAGTTATTCACAAAAGAAATTGACCGTGAGTTTTACAATTTTACTACTAGATATCCTCGTAAATAGAAACTTGTATTTTGGTTCCTCTGTGAATTTGCTGATATGGTCCTCAGATGTTGTTTTTCATTTGAGTCATGTCAAGTCGAGGAAGTCTGGCAATCTGATATGATTTCTTTATTTACAAGATTTATTCGGCACACCTCTCATTGGGAATACTGTAAAGTATATATGCCACTCGATGGGAAGTTCAGGTAGGCAGATGCATTCCCAGTCGGGTTTGAGGCTGATAGAGTTTGAACGACTCTGTGAAAATCTTTATAGAGAATATAAAAAAAATTTCAGTGAGAGAAAATTACTAGCTGCATAAGTTGACGATTGATTTGAGGTGGATTTCTCCTGTAGACCAAATTATATAATCAAAAATGCTTGACACTACAGGGCTTTTTTCCCTCTCTTTTATTTCACTGTAAAGTATGGCCAGTGGTGGTGAGATGCTTTTAGAGAGTTCATTACAATGAGAGGGCATTAAAAACCTGGCCTGCTGTTAGGATTGTAGTTATTGTGAGGGTCTCCATTAGTGTTTAGGGCACAAAGGTGCAGATATTAGTGGGAAAACACCACTCAGCAGCCACTACAGTGTCAGCATCAGTCTCTGACAAGGCTGACCCAGCAAGCTGGATGGTACCTATTAACCACAGCGAAGCATATTTTGGACAGCCTGTGATTATTTCACCAGAGGTTAAATGGAAAAGTTTTTCCTTCCTCTGAAATATTATTCCGCTTTCAAAACTGAGGTGAAAAAGTGCAAGTTCTCTGTCTCCTCTTTCTCTGTCACTTAATGCCAGAGTATTTGCTTGGCTGTGGTGTTTGTTTGCTTGAAGAGGAGCAGAACTTTGCATATGTTTGAAAGCTCCCTGTGCCTTTTGCAAATGTAGAGCAGTCCAGTGCGTCATGGCTGTTGCTGATTTACATATCGGCTGAAACACAGTCGTGCTGACAGGTGTAGCATGGCCACAATCCAAAACTCTCACACAAACGCACACATGCACCCCTCTCCCCCCCACACACACACACACACACACACACACACACACACACACTCACACATACACACACACACACACACACACACACACACACACACACACACACACACACACACACACACACACAGCGCCATACTGTTACTAAGTTTTGTCTAAATGCACCTATTGTAAAAATAATCGTAGCATCCTATTTTGTCCCAACTCAAAGGCCAATGTTCTCAATCGGCTTCTTACTATAAGCGATGGGCTCCAACATGGATACATTTTCGGTACAGTTAGAACAGCTTTACTGTTTAAATTTCTTTATTTCTTTATTTTTATTTTTTCAATCTTGTCTCACTGGTTTGCGAGTGGGTGGGGCTCAGTGGGAAAAAGGGGCATTTCACATATTTCAGTGCAGTACTCAGACTTCAGCAGCATTTATATCCAAATGTGATGGTTGTTTGTTAATGTTGCCAGGCTCTTTCCAATCGACTCTGATCACAGTCGCGATTAAGCTTGAATAACTAATATATTTTCCTTCAACTTCAATTGCTTTTTTAGAGAGGGGATCTCCACTGATTTTGCACATCCAAGTCTTTTTTCTACTTTCTTTAAATTGAAAATCTGTAGCGAAAACTTACAGTAAAGAAAACCGAAAGTAATTTTCATTTGATAAAAAGCAAACCATATATTAAGAGTAAATGAACAAGGCCATAAAGTCATACAAAAATGAGAACATTAACAAATGAAGCCCAGTCCTGCTGTACTTACAGAAGCACACATGCACATGCACATGCACATACATACATACACACAGACACACACACACACACACACACACACCCACGCGCACACACAAATCTCTTCCCACCTGTCTGTAACCATAACTCCTACTTACCAAAAGCTTCTTTCATTAACTAGCCTATATGTCTTCTTTTTCTACTCCCCTCCCCACTTCCTCGACCTTGGACCCTGTAGATTCGGATTAACAGGGAAGTAAGTACTTCACTGCTCGTTCTTCTGCCTTCCATCACTCTATTTTCGCTCTTTTCCCCCTCTTCTCTTTCCACTTCCCTCTTCTCTTTTCACTATCCTCTATCCACAAATGCTCAAAGATGTGTAAGTGTGTTTCAGGTTTGTGCACATTTGACCCCCTCCCCCCCTCACAAAAAGCCCTTTTAGCCCTTTCATTGTAAATGAACACAAGGAGATGTGTCCTCTCGGATAGAGGAAGTGGCCTGTCGAAGTGGAAGTGGTTCTCATAAGTGGCCAAGACTCAGCTATGGTGATGGTCTTATTGGCGGAGTGGTGGCATTGCTGATAGTGTTTGTCCGGGGCCAGAGGAATTGTGGATAGCAGGCCTCACAGCACTGGTCATCCATCTCCATTTCAAACATGTCCCCGTTTACATGACTGGATGAAATTCCGTTTAGCGACCCATCAGCAACGTGGACAGACTCGACATATGAGGAAGATGCCCTCTGCAAAAAGATGTAAACTGTTATGAACATGGATTGCCCCATCATGCTGATTTGATGACAGCCGGTGGACTCAATAGTTTATTTAGATTAATCCTGACCTGCCTTCTCATATCCACTGACATAATGTAATTGGGGCATCAATTATCCTCCCAGCTGCTCAAAATGACAACAAACGGTGAACCACAACATACCTGTGGTTTTCTAGGTGATGTTCTCATAGGGTTGCGTCTTGGAGACGGGTGTCTCCTTCACCTTGAAAGGTTAGATAGGTAGTGCTTATTTTCAGGACTTCCTTTAAACACTTTGCTCGTCCTTAAAGTGTTCATGCTTCAAAGTACCTCAGGTGGTCTTTGTCATGTTTATTCCCCTCAAGGCTGTAGAGGTGACATCTCAATGTTCATTCATATTCACCCCATACTCACCGTATGAAAATGTCTGTCATCTATATCAAAGGCTGTCACATTCTTTGATATAAAGGATCTCAAATACTTCACTGTATGTATCAGATTTTGCCTTGACAACTGTTTATGTTGGTGATGATATCATGCATTTATGTGAAACCTGTGTATGGTATTCTTCCACTCATTTGACTTGTGAGAAGAATTCAAGGGGGGAGTTTTCTGGGAAAATAAATGGGGTTATGGTTGAATTCATCATCCCAGATATAGTACATATTGCATCTTCAATGAAAATGGATTTGTTTTTATGGGACTGTGCTCTAAGAGAGAGACTGATAACTAAATCTGACACTTGAAATTGAAGAATGTGCACCTTTTGTTTCTTTATCATATCTTTATTAAACTTTCAAAGGGATTCAGTCATTGTTCAGTCAGCTTGCCCGACTCGTAGTCAGAATCCACATTTCATTTCTATTCCTCAGCAGTTTGTCAAGATACAGTATTTACCTCATGTTGCCTCAACTGCTCCAAATTCTCTGTGGAGTCTATGGGAGCGAAGACATGGTGTGCAGTGAGCAATAGGTCAGACAGTGCTGGACATTTAAACAGGAAGCGCGATTAACAGTTGCAGTGGGTCAGTCGAAGGAAAGCAGAATGCAGAGAACAAGGCAAGGAAGAGGGTGAGACATAGAGACACCCTCCCATACAGCTGTGCCTGTGGCGCAGATGGCTTACTCAGCATGTCATCCCTCTTCTCTCTTTCAGGGCTACCATCGATCCAACCACTTCATCGCCACTCAGGGTGAGTATCCAAGCAAGGCTATATGTGTATGTGTACGTGTGCGTGCGTGTGTGTGTGCGTGTGTGTGTGTTCATATGTGAGCGTGTGTGTGTGTGTATGCGGCACGATCAGTACCTTTTACTGCCATGTAATAAATTGAAGATGATCTAACCAATGAGCCTACTCATGAACAGTCTCTTGCCAAAACAATCTTTTCGGCAAATCCAAAAGTAATAGAGTGAGCACCAACCCGTGAAGGCTGTGCTAGTGATGTCACTAAATTAATCATGACAAGAGGTGAATAATGAAACACATTAATTATAACTTCTCAATCTCTGCGAGAGGCCGAATGGCACGTTCATTGTTGGGGGGGACCTTTAGTTCACCCTCTGTCACTCAAATGTAAAGTTGCTTCTGATGGACAATTGGACTCTGTTTAAAAATGTCCCTATGCTGTTTCTAAACCCAAAGGAGTGTCAGTTTCCACAGAGATCCCATCACAAAGTCACCCAAGGTCTGCTCATCTGCTTATCTTGCACTAGCACCTCCTCTTCACCCTCTTAGAGAGACAGCGGGATTAAACCTGCAAGAAAGAAAAAAAAACATCAGCCGTGTTTTTGAGCATTTCCTTCCTAGGTGATCTTCGTTTTTTAAAGTTGCAGCTGAAATCTCCTCCTCTGATAACAATTGGTGACCGATGGTCCCCAGGGCTTTCATCACCAGCTACTGCTCTTGTTTTTTCAGCCATCACCCTTTCCCTGCTTGGAATTCAAAAAAACTTTATTGACAGCACAATCTGAAGGGATCAGTACCCAGCCGTCTGAGGAAGGACACTTAGGTCGCAATAATACGAGATCTCACAACCGCAATTGAGCAAAGTATGCTTTGATGCCGCCGTTTTTGTCCCTTTCACTGTTTCTGTTTCTTTCTTCTTCCCACCAGGACCCAAGCAGGAGACTCTGTATGATTTCTGGAGGATGGTGTGGCAAGAAAATTGTTTCAGCATCGTCATGATAACTAAGCTGGTGGAGGTTGGCAGGGTAAGTGATGTGCATTCCCCCCCCTTCCCCTCCTGTCACCACCCGGTGCTCAGAAACATCCCACAGTCACCCACAGGAACATTTTGGTGTCTATGAAAAAGGCTTTTATGTGTGTGGTAAGTATATATCTCACAGGAGCTTGCTGGGCATGCAAACCACAGCCTGAAAGTGGTTAATTTGAGTTATACTGCCCTGCATTTATGTGAAACCACAAGCAGTAGAGAGCCTGTTAAAGGAGTAATTCAACATTTTGAAATGCACTTATACACTTCTTTTTGCTGAAAGTTAGATGAGAAGATCAATATGATTGGCATGTGTGTTCGCTAACTATGAAGCTACAGCCAGCAGTAGCTCAGCACAAAGACTGGAGACTGTGTAAAGTTACACCATAAAATCCACCTGCCAGCACTCTTTTTTGACCGTTTAAAAAATTAGATAATGAGTTCATTTAAAATTTTGGACAGAGCCGACCTAGCTGTCTCTCCTGTTTCAAGTATTTATGCTAAGCTAAGCTAACTAGCTACTGGTTGTAATTTCACATTTGCCGCACAGAAATTAGAGTGGAATCAATCTTCTCATCTAACTCTCGGCACAAAAGTGAATAACCATATTTCCCAAAATGTCAAACAATGCCTTTAACTTTCTATACTTTTCTTGGTGGCAATTGTAAACCACACTTTAAACCATGCTACACAAAGTCTCTGTGCACTATACAGTACATTGAACCAACACATTTTAAAGGATTGGTACATGGATTATCTCTTATTTGTCTGTTTAGAGAACATCATGAAATTGCGATATTGTTGTAGAGAAATTTAAGTCACATCCTCAAATAATTAGTCAATAAAATGTGCAGTAAAATACTGGCGAGGCATACAAATGCCTCAGCCACATATCTAGGGCTGCTGTCCTTGAATATACACTGCATGACTACACACGTTTAATGGCATATACATGTAGTGTATGAAAATAGCTCTAAGCACCCAATTCTTATCAGTTGAGGCAAGAGAAATGTATTACTCACTATATGACTAAAATGAGACAATTTTTCTTGGAGTAGCCCTACATACAATTTGGTTCTCCATTCCGATAATTCTGGGAACTAGTCAACAAATGAGGACTGATCTGTGTGACTGAATCCAAATAACACCTCCATTAAATAAAACAAAATGATCTGCTTTGTGAAGAAGATTGCCGCCCTCCTGACCATTATGCATCCAACGATTATATGATTATTGTGCTTTTTTTTCTTTGCCCTCCAAGATGAAATATCTGCAGAGGATTGTTTTTGCGTTTCCCCAGCATTTGAAGTGTAACCTTTGTACGTTTTCAATTTATTGAATGTTACACATATTAATTTGCTATAGTTAACTCAACAAACTAATCACTTAATATTTATGGATTATAATGATACAGGTAATATTTAATCTCTTTTGCCATTAAATTACAATTACAGTTTCATGCTTAATGCTTAATTTAATGCTTAAATTTCAAATATGTTGGAAAGGACAAAAATAGCAAGGAAAGGATTAAGGGTGACACTTAGTCATCTAATAAACCTTAACTTAAACCTGCATCCGTTACACATCTAGTGTCATTTGTTTAACAGTTTAACCTTGTAGTTGGGTGGTTGGATTGATGGTATGATGACGCTATTTATTTTGTCAGTAGGAATGCAGTAACCTAAAACACTCCAACAGCATCGTTCACTAGCAGAGAATGGCCTTGCAGCACATTTCATGGAAGTAATTTATTTGGTATAATCCTATAGATATATAGAAATGTAAACGGTATATTTGTTATGAAGAGTGGGCGATTCAGAGAAATTACTCCTCAAGAGGGAGACGATTTGGAAAATTGGGCACTTTAAGTCTGAGAAGGTTAAATTGAGGAACACTGGATCGCTCTCAAAGAACAGATTTTCTTTCTGTAGAGAAAAGTTTGTGTTAAAGGATGGATGTTTTAATTTCAAACGTTTTGACCCTTTTTTTTGTTTATTCTTAATGTAGTGGGATGTACTGTGTTTTGAAAAAAATGCCGTTGAACCAGTAGTGAATTTTCTGCTTTGAACTGGAGAAAAAAAATGGATATCTATCAACAGATGTGTTATACCTTTTTCAGTTTTGCAAGTTCTTTTTCCAGGAATGTTAACAAGAGGTTGAACTCAGTTGCTTCGCTCTTTTTAAACAGGTGAAATGCTGTAAATACTGGCCCGATGACAGCGAGATGTATGGTGACATCAAAATCACTCTGCTTAAAACAGAGACACTGGCTGAATACACAGTTCGCACCTTCGCCTTGGAGAGAGTAAGTTTATCGAAGATTGACACTTTGTCTACCCTTGTTTGCATCACCATCTTTTTTGCCGGTATTAGTACTTGTTGTGATATTCTTAGAATGAGAAGCAGTACATTAATAGACAGGATTAGATACGTGACATGATTTACTGCCGATGCGTATGAGGGCTACATGTTAAATTAAGAGGAATTAACACCAGTAGCTATGTGAATGCCCCTGTCGTCTTTCCAACATAGCTATTACAGTATGCTGTGCCCCCGATGGTCTTCCTCCTGTCAATCTCCTCGGGGATCTCGCAATGGAGGGGCTCAGAGCAACGTTAGACTGACAGTGGCACACACACAGCATTATCAACACACTGTCACATTCGCTCTCCATGGGCACATGCTGCTGCTTATTTAAATCGGCACGAATTTGGGAGCTGGTGACAGCTTGTTTTTCCACTGCTTTTTTCCTTTCTTTTTTTGGATTTCTGTCTTCAACAAATCTTTGCTTTGCGTCGCTTTACTTTGTCATCTCTGTACAGAGGAAGAAATTGCTGTGTGACTGCAGCAGCCTCCCAGTAGAGAGGAGAAAAACTCCCAGCCCTCCCTGAGCTCAGAGAGCCTCAGTAATTCCTTTTCGCGTGTCTGTCACACTGCAGCTGATACTAGCATGTGATGCCCACAGGCCTAACTGTCCTATAAGACCTAGCACCCTACGTAAATAATGTCCTCACACTGAACCGAAAAATCTGTCACATCTATCACGGATGTCTGTTAATGGATGGGAGCCCATCTTGGATGAAATAAAGGCCTTTAGGCTAATATGGTTACGATGCAAGCCATATGAATGTAGGGCTTTACATGTAATGCTAATTTGTACTGCCTTTTTGTTTACAGAGAGGATACTCAACCAAGCATGAGGTGCGTCAGTTCCACTTCACATCCTGGCCTGAGCATGGGGTGCCGTATCACGCCACTGGATTGTTGGCTTTTATACGAAGAGTGAAAGCCTCTACACCTCCTGACGCTGGCCCTGTGGTGGTCCACTGCAGGTAATGTGACGCATAGCAGCAGCTGTAACCCGTAGTCTTATAACTTTTGTTAAAAAGTAAATATGATGTTGCCACAATTGATTTTTCCGAGTGTGGCAAGTAGTTTTTAGTAATAGATAGTATTCTCCTTTGGAAGGCTCAGCACCACTGCGATATGCAGAATGAGAGTCACATGAATGACAAAGGCAGCTGTTAGCCTTGGTAAGGCACTCTTCATAGCCTTGCCACTAAAAAAATGTAAACACAAACTAGGGTAGGTGTAAGGTTTTTTAATCAAGCTGCCACACATCTCTGTTCTCTTTTACAAACAAATACCTTATTCCTGTGAGTCAAATGTTATCCTGACTTAAATATTTAAAAACACAAAAACATTGGCTATTAGAGACACACCTAATGCTAAGCGCTTTGAGTGGTAAGAAGACTAGAAAAGCGCTATACAAGTACAGGTCCATTTACCATCCATTTACCATATGTAATGATACATTTAACAGTTTTGATCTCATAATGTGTGCAGTAAATATTTAGCATGTTTAATATTTGTAATTTGAAATTGGTGTGGCCAGGATGGACTTCCAAGCAGGTTGGGGATGTAAAAGCACGCTTAAAATACCTCACACCACAAGAAAATCTGGCAGGATAATCTTTAGAACCATCAAATAATCTGGGCTTTGCTGGCTATTGTTGAAACGGGGGAATTGGGCCCAGAAATTGGCTTGAGTCTCGCGTAGTGTGTATCCTGCATTAGCAAACTCCATCTGTGGCATGCCCCTCGCCTGTATGTTGTAGCTGACCTTTAAGACTTTGCTATTCTCTTTTAAATCATGTGGTGCTAATAACTTGTGCTCCTGAGGAGACACACTGAATACTAACAATATTTTTACTCACTCAAAAGTCTGCTGATTTAATGCTTTAAGACTGTGCATAGTCACTCGTTAAAGCTGTCCTTTGTGTGCCAGTGTGGGGGCGGGCCGCACCGGCTGCTACATCGTGCTGGATGTCATGTTGGACATGGCGGAGTGTGAAGGCGTGGTGGATATCTACAACTGTGTCAAAACCCTCTGCTCTCGACGCATCAACATGATCCAGACAGAGGTCAGGTCAACTGCACAGCTAGAAAAGTACTTCACAAGTCCAATATCTGCAATTTGTCTTGCACATATTCAGGAGGTTATGTCACTGGTCATAATATGGTAATATGTCTCCACTGCAAAACTTCTGGAGAGTTAGATTTTTTTTATTTATTCATTATTAGTTTGCCTCCTGTTGTTTGGAAATTCAAAGAGCGAGTGGTGGGGGGTGTATTATCATACTGCCCCTCTGGGACTCATGTAAAGGTCATTGCAATAGTTTTGGAGAAAAGAATTGCATTGTCTCTCAATGTGTTGTGCAGGCACGTGCTGTTCTTTACATGTGCAGACAATTTGCAATTTTAGCCCTTATTATGTAAATCCGACATTGACATATCTGTTTATTACATTTGTAGTTATTTGCAGGGGTGCTCTAATTAAATGCACAACGCATGTGTTTGTTTACTTAGAAATATGTATTTATCCCCCAACAGCTTACATACACCACCAAAACTATAGCACATGTTTAATTCAGAACGCAGTTACGAGTCATTCTTCTTATTGTTTGATTATTTATTCACATCTACATATGATGTTAATCTCTTTCTGTCTTGACCTGCCTCGTTTGTCTGTTCAGCTGTTTGCAACAACAAGTTACATATGCATGCTCCCATTTGTGCCCATACTCGGCACTTAATTATGTTACCTGTTGTCTTTGCAGGAGCAGTATATCTTTATCCATGATGCCATTTTGGAGGCCTGTCTGTGCGGAGAGACGGCCATCTTGGTGAACGAGTTCGCGGTCACTTACAAAGAGATGCTGCGAGTGGATTCCCAGAGTAATTCCTCTCAGCTGCGGGAGGAGTTTCAGGTCAGTCTTTAGCTGGATGGCAACATCATGAACGTGATCAACCTTCTAAGCACATATTTAATTTGGTAAAATATGCAGCCAAAACATGTATTCACAATTACACGGTCAACACAATTCATTTGCATTTACAATGCAATTTATTAAATATCATTAATGCAATTATTTAATTTACCTTAATGGACATAGTACTTCTACTGTTTCTTTTAGTAACAACAATATAATACTGTCGTACTAATACCACTACAGTATTAATAATGGTAGTGCCGACAAGGAATTTCATTACATTTTGCATGTACCTACACTACTACTACTACTACTACTACTGTACTTTTACTACTACTACTACTACCACCAACAATAATAAAGCAATAGTATAATAATGCATCCAAAAATGTATGTGTGTATTCTTACAGGAGGATGTTTGTTTCCTTTCACTTTTGATTCTGTGTGACTGCCATTGAAGTCCTCTGCTTGGTTTATAGGAATGCAGTCTCAGAACATTTCATTAGATGTTGATTAGGAGAGAAGAGAGCCAGCTGTGTTCCCACATGCTTTACCTGACCCCCCCCGCCCCCCCCAACAGCTGCATTGATTCCAGATTTAGTATTTCAAAGTAATACTGGAAAAGGCTCATGCTCCCTCCATTAATTTCATACTGTTATATTCTTATTCTTTACATAGGAATTATAATATATGAATTGCTTAGAATAAGTGATACTATTGGTGTTTTAATACTTTGATTACAGACTGTTAGTTCTTCATAAAGGAACATGTTTCATGCCTCACTTTGATCTCGTCAACATATTCGGCTAACATTGTTTTTGCAAGCCTCTCCACTCTTTGCTGCACTGTTTGCCTTTTTACTTATCCTACTGACTGCAAACAGCCATCCGGTAGTACTGCTCGGCAAGTCACAGATCTATTATTGATGCTGTGTATTAATTATCAAAATATTTTTTTCATGTCGTCTCATGTAATTATGGCTAAATAAACAGAGAGTTCATCAAAGAAAATTGGTATGCAATATTTTCCTTTCATTCATTTGAATCCGTTTGTTAATGTGATGTTCATCAGATTCTTTCAATTGATATTATCGGTTCCTTGGCGTTCTCTGCGTTCTCTCCCTCCAATCTGATTCACTTCTTTTTCTTCGTCCTCCTCCTCCTCTCTACCATCTTCGACTCCTCCGCTGTGTTCCACTACTCCTCACGCCTTCCATGTTTGTGATTCTCATTTCACCTCTTCAATGTCTCCATTTGCAGACGCTCAACTCTGTGACTCCCCACCTGGATGTGGAAGAGTGCAGCATTGCTCTGTTGCCCAGAAACCGAGAGAAGAACCGCAGCATGGATGTTCTGCCACCTGATCGCGCACTGGCCTTCTTGGTTACGACAGAAGGGGAGAGCAACAATTACATCAACGCTGCGCTCGCTGACAGCTTCCATCGGCAGGCTGCTTTTATCGTCACCCCTCACCCTCTGCCGGGAACCACGGCTGACTTTTGGAGGCTTGTCTTTGACTACGGCTGCACAGCAGTGGTCATGCTCAACCAACTCAACCAGTCAAACTCTGCCTGGGTAAGGTCAAAGTGTTACATGCTGTTTTATTGCCATTGATTTGTTGACACTATGAAGAAAAAGAGACTTAGAAAAGTCGAGAGCCGCTGTTTGCAGTGGAAGTTTTTACTTCCAGTCTCGAGGTTATCTGAACTTTTGTTAAGACTTTTCATACACTCCCTTCACTATTTCTGTATCTTACTGTGCTTGGGATTAGTTCCTTCTTGCTATTTTGTTGGGCTTTGATCCCTGACCACATTGATCTCAAGGCATGACTAGATAACTCCCGCCCCAGTTTTTCTTTTCCCTCCTCAAGTTACATTTCTGAAGAATGGGCTTGGATTACCCTTCAGCCACATCTCAGGGTTTTTATTTTCTGTTTACGTTTCACTTTGTCTCATGAGCATATGTCTCTCTCTGTGCTACAGTATTCCTGGTTCTCTCTTTTACACTTGAAACAAAAAGAAGAAACACAACAACAAAATCAAACAAACTCAGTGGAACACTAGGAAAAAGTAACTAAAAGTACGTTTAGAAAGTAATTTTTAAAGGGAGATTTAAAGACTGATTAAAGACCAGATAATAAGGTGCCATAATTAAGAACACTTAAAAAGTCTGCAACAGATCCTAAAAGTCTATTTGAGGAATTTAATCACACCTCAAAGTTTTTGTCAAGAGTCTGGCAGCCAACTGTTGAGCAAATTGAGCTAGACTATAATTTTCTGATTAAGAGAGATGAACCGATCATTAATTAAGCGTGAATGAAATGAAAGCATGTAAAATAGCCCAGGTGTTATTAAGAGAAAGGAATGATTTAATTATTGAGCTGTTTCTTAGGTGGGGGAAAAGAGATTAAGCCTACTGTAGTAATATGGGGCTCCAGACTGATAAAATGTCCCAAGATCTTTAGCAGAAGGAACAACATTCTCCAAAAGCTGGCACAACTTGACTACGGACGCGTTCAGCCAATAATTAAGATCTCCGTTTTGTTGGAGTTAAGCTGAAGGAGACTGGCAGACATCCAGTCCTTAATGGCAGATAAACAGTAATGCTGCTGAATAATTCAACAACCTTGGGACAGGTATGACTTGATATGATCGGCATAATAATGGAAAGAAATAAGAAATATCATGCGTATAGCCCCAAAATGGACCCTTGTGGTACACTACACAGGGATAGTGCCTGTGAGGAGGACCATTGACAGACACAATACAATTTGCAGTAGAGAAACAAAACCAATCAAGGACAGGTCTAGAGATACTTAAACCTCTGAATACAAATCTTTTAATACATCATTTCAAACGCTGCACTGAGATCAGACGTTCCAGCACAGAGCATTGGGTAGCAGCTTTCATCAATGCATTATTAACAACTCTTACAAGGACAATTTCAAGTACTTGTGTGTAATTTTGATATTACCTTGTGCAGTATTAACACCTGTATATTTAATATGTGTATGAATCACTAGTGAATTACATAAACGCCAAAGGCATCCAAGATAATGGCTAATGGAGAATCTAGATTTGGGTTTATTGGCATAAATGCTTGATTTACATGCTTTGTCTAGTCAAACATTAAACATTAATCATGTGAAATATGTATTGCATTGTATCACAGACTTAGAAAAGCAGGTGCTTATTCTAAATTATGAATATTTTTTTGTCCACCTTAGATTGTTGTAAAATCAGCCCTTAATTTTTTTTGGGTGTTTCATTGACAATGCTCTGATGACAATGACATTTTTTTATTGAGTGTAAGTAGCAGCAGTGGAAACTACTGTTTCTTCATTATTAGATTACTTTATTAAAAAAAAGAGAATTAACTTAATTAACTAAATCAGCAAAGAGAAATATGACCTTTAAGGGCTTTAACAGGCAATGTCAATACGTTATATTGAATTTTTAACCATTGTGTATGATGTGGTCATTAAAGCTGCAGTGAGTAACTTTAATAACAAATAACTTTTTTTCATTTTTGCTCAAACTGTCAAAATATCCTCCTAGTTGTAGATGAGACAAATAATCTGTGAAATGAGAAAGTGTGTTACCGGGCCGCCATGTTGAAAACAGTCGAGCCAAAAACAAGCATCACCCACATTCTCATTTTACAGCTAAACAGCACATTAAAATATGTTTCTGAAAACATTTGAGGCGAGCAATACCCAATGCAGTAACAGAGTCTAGTTAATATTTGATCAGCGCCGAGATTGACAGTTTGATTGGAGTTCACAAACTTTACAAGCAGTGATTGACAGCTGTGTTAGAGACTCCTCTGCTCTGATTGGTTGTTTTTCTTTGGGTGTGGTGGTATCTTGCAAATGCTCTTAGGAACACTGAAAGGAGGCAGAGGAACCTGCATTTTTTCCAAAGAGTATCTGTTTTATTTTCTGCCATCAGAATATAGACAGTTTGAGTAAGTATGAATAAAAGTTATTTGTATTTAAGTTATCAACGGTAGCTTTATAGATTTAGGGTTTATGTGTTGGCTTTTCTGCATGCTGCTGTGTAACAAAACAGAAAAGAAAAGAAAAGAAAAGAAAAGAAAAGAAAAGAAAAGAAAAGAAAAGAAATTGTAGGTACCACCTGTTCAGTCCCACTTTAATCCACTCCCCGTTAAATGTTTTTCATCTCTTTTCATCCAGTGCAATGCAGTTCCTTTTGAGTCTTGCCTGAAAATTCAGTTATCGCCTTTTTAAGTTGTTCATTGCCAGATCTTGCTATATAATCTGTTATAGAGTTCACTCGTGGCACTGGAGCACTCTGTCTCCCTCTTGTTGCAATCTCTCAAAGCACATTACATCTCTCCCTCCCGCTGCTGCTTCTCCCCTTATTGACGCCAGTATGGTACCGTAACATACTATCATGACTTGTCCTTGCTGTTATTATACTTGTATACATGTCTCTGGAACTGTGTTATATATTTTGTGTACAGTGCATGCATGCAGACCCCCCACTGCGTATATGCACACACCTGTTCACACACATACTTGGTTGATTTTTTTGTCATCTGAGCTTCTTAAAGTTCCCCTCTCTTTGATAATCTAAAGTTTTCAGAGCAAAAGCGTTTTTTGGCCACAACTACTGAAGAATGCATGAGTTCTTCATGTGCTCCATTTAATCTCTCTCTCTCTCTCTCTCTCTCTCTCTCTCTCTCTCACCCCTCCCCTTCTACCTGTAGCCTTGTGTTCAGTACTGGCCGGAGCCTGGTTTACAGCAGTACGGGCCCATGGAAGTGGAGTTTCTGTCCATGTCAGCAGATGAGGATGTCATTACTCGTCTGTTTCGGGTCAAGAATGTCACGAGGGTGAGTCATTGCGGTTCTGAAAAAGCCTGCAGAGAACATGTTATTCCACTCAGGGGTATTTCACAAAATGATAACTTGAACCTCATTAGAAATGCATTAGATGTGATCCTCACCGGTAATTCAGATGTGACATTTTACCTACAGAGCATTTAGAGCGGCCAGCTGTAATGTGCATATAAAAACCACCTGACACAAGTCCTCAAAGTCAAAGTACTATAGACTCGGCTGTAAAAAAATTGTGTACCGGAAACCTTCAGATGATGATTTGAATTTCTATATACCTTCTTGTGTGTGCGCAAACTTAAGGGCTGAATGCTTCACTTGATGCTAGATTTCTTCAGTTTGTGCCTGTGCATAGTTATCTTGCTATTGCTATGTCTATATCTTTTGCATATACACAACAACATTTCTCCAGTGTATGCCTCTTGGGACAGAGGGGGATGTCAAATAAATACACTCTAAAATAAATGCACGCTAAAATGTAGCCTGGAGATTTGTTGTGAGCACAGTGGCACATCAGGAAAAAAAAAAACTTATTCATAGACTATTATACATACTACAAGGGACACTGTTTTGCTATTCAGCAGTCCAGAAAATTGAACCAGTGTTTCCATAAGATGTTCCCAAGAGTGATACATATTATAAGAACTTTGCATGGAAAACGTGCAAGAAAAGCCCATTAACATGCATGCAATAAAGGTCAGTCTCTCCCTTTTTCAATTTCTTCTTGTCATTACCTAGATAGGCTTCTTCCCTCTCTTGGGTGCATGTAGGCATACAGTACTAAAAAGGGAACTTTCTACATCAAAATGCATGCCATATTTTCAGTTGCAGGATACTCTTTTCAAGCTGCAACACATACTCTCTTTTGAGTTGTTCATAAACAATGTCATACATTTTTTATAGGCATCTGGCATGTATAGAATTAGGAAGACGTTATGAAACAGGTTTAATACAAGCACTGACAGCTCTGTCATGGTGGAGGGAGCACAGGGGATGTCACTGTGGTCTTTTCTCAACTTTCATGCTCCAGATATGTGCATATGTATGAATCAGTAATTTTGGCTTCTCACATGTTACTGTGTTGAATGTGTGTGTGTGTGTGTGTGTGTGTGTGTGTGTGTGTGTGTGTGTGTGTGTGTGTGTGTGTGTGTGTGTGTGTGCAGGTATGGTTTAAGCCTGCAAATTTGCATAAGCTCATGCATACTGTTCAGGATCACTGTCAACCAATTATTGAAGGAATCTGTATGCAAGGCGTTTCCTTGCTGCCATTAGAAGCAGCGCGACTTGCCTTTCCCAGAACTTCCTTTCTTGATTGGCATCCTCACTTCCGCTCTCGACTGCCCTTGTCATTCCCCTCTACCCATGGCACCTTTCTTCTACTAAGTGCACACCACTGTCAAGGAGAGGGCAACTTAACACAGCATGGGAGAAATCAAATCACACAGAAATAACACACACCGCTCCCTCTCACTGCCCCTCTCTCAGTGCTTTAGTGAGTTTTCCTCATATGCGTGACAATGATATACAAGGGTAGGGAGCAAAAGTCAACCGAAGTGCAATGTAAGCATATGTATGTGTGGGTATGTGAGAGTAGTACAAAAAAAAGTACATAGTGAAAATCCCACATCTGCTAAGGCAATTCCTCCATGCATCATTGGTGTCTTTGCCAGCCCAATTTGCATGACTTACAGTTCTCCACTGCTACTTAAGTATTAGGTAGGATTCCATAGGACAAGGTTATGAACACACAGGGACCTATCTCGAACACAGCGCGGGCCCCACTTACACCTGCAGACCCATATATCTCAAAGTCAGTCTGCTGAGTGAGCACAGCTGAGTGCACCAGCACGCAGCCCGGGGAGAACTCAAACACGGGTGTTAACTGGCACACACAGAAACACTGAAATAACCAGAAAATGTAATACAACACAAACAAGCTAGAGAGCACATGTACGCACAGCCACAGAGTATGACTACCCTCCGATTCCATGTGTTTAATGTTTTCTGTTGCATCCCAAGCTCCAAGAGGGCCAGCTGGTGGTGTGTCAGTTCCAGTTCCTACGCTGGTCGGCGTATCGAGATGTTCCAGACTCTAAGAAGGCTTTCCTCAACCTGCTGGCTCAAGTGCACAAGTGGCAGAGGGAGTGTGGCGAAGGACGCACTGTTGTCCACTGCCTGTGAGTAATCTGTTAGCGACACGCATCATGTACTGTAAATTAAAAGAGAGAAAAGGAGACGAGGCAGAAATACATTCAGTAAAGGTCTCAGGCGTGGAATTACTGCTGTTGAAGAGTGACATTTAAAAGTGCAAAATCTTGTTCTCAGAGGAGAGTATCACAAAAATTTTAAAACGTGGTAAATCATGACCAGATCTGTTTGACGAGACAGTGACTCAGTGTCTCGTGTCTCGTCTCTGTGGTGTTCTGTGTGGTTTCGGTGCAATGAGATGCAGTGCAAAGTATCTTTCCATGGTTGTATTTTCATAATGTAGAAAATCAAATTGTGTTGTAATGTAGTGTGCCCCTCTGTTGTCCTAAGCCCCCGGAGCGCACACGCGCTGATGAATATGAATGGACCGTCCAGCTCATTGCGAACCCATCACACGTTCATCCCCACCGCCCCCAACCAAAAGCACATCACTCAGCGCTGTCACACAGCGTTACCCACGACAACCAGGAAAGAGATTATGGAGATCAAATCAATTATGGCTTAATACAGAATGCGATGGTTCTCACTACAGTAAATTCAGGACTGCCAAAGCACTGACGACGATTGATTACCTTAATATTGCTTGTATACGCTGCAGAGGATTCCATGCCCACCTTCTCTGGATTTGTCTCAGGAGAGAGGAAGTGGATTGTCCTCCACTAGTTTATTGATATTGCCTTTCATTTATGATGACCAAGACAATATTTCCTTGGAAATGCCACACTGCTGTTATTTCTCAATTTTTTTCCTTCGCAAAGCTTTTCTCAAGTCGCTATTTTTGTATCAAGCTATTGTGTGCGTATGCTGTATAAACTGTATTAAATGTTTCATGAGGTAGCATGAACAGAAAAACAACAAGGTTATCAGATTACACATGCTCTGCCATGCTTATACTGCATTATTATCTTCCAGAATCCACTTTAACATATTAGGAGGCTGCGACTGGAGACTGAGATATATTTGTATTGAAATTTGCTCTACATATGCAGTTCATACTCTGCTGTTCATGCAATATGATAGGATCGGGTTTGCATCGTAATGACAGTCAAAGTCTGAACCTACACCGAGTCTAATGGAAGGCGAAGCAGTGCAAGCTTATTAATATGGCACATTTCAAAGACAAAGGCTATTTTATAGTGCACAAATCACAATAAAAAAACTAGTCTACTGCCATGCTAGCGGCTCTCTAGAGTGTGGATACCAGCGTTTAGACAAATATTTACAAATGATGCTCAGGTTCGGGTTGCATCCAGCCTACTTGACATGGTGCTTCAAGTTCTTTTTAGTGAAAATATTGTGTTAAAATGTCCATGTCACGCTACTTATTGTTCAGTGCTGGACTTTGTTTCTACCTTATTAAATAATGGCTTCAACTATGTTAGCAACAATTGCGTGACAGGATTACATGAACTCAGTACTTCAGTTTACGTTAACTGCGTCGGGCTCCGGTCGGACATAAGATGAGAAGGCCTGTTCGGTTCGAGTCGGGCTTGGTTACTTCTCTCTGGGCTCTGGTCTGGTTCAGACTGAAATATGAGCCCCGCACCGCACTCTACGGCTCTGTGAGGCTGTTTTTAGGCTAAGAGGTGCTTTAAGCTAAATGCGAACATCCGCCTGCTAACATTCTGATCAGGGATGACCGAACTCTCACTGAGTTGTTGACAGGTGACATTCAAGATATTTTATTAAAAAAACATCAACCTCATGATGGCAATAGCAGAATTGTCAAGGGGTCACCAAAGTCAATCTGGGAAACATTAATGTCTGTCCATTTTTTATGGCCAGCCATTAAATATTTATTGAGATACTTCACAGAACTATCACATACTGAACCAAAGTGGTGGACCAAACAGTCACGATTGCCATCCGAGAGCAACATGGCTATAATACAGCGTTAAGGGATAAACAACACATTTTAAATGAAATGAAAAATATCAGGCATCTATCTAAGATGTTTAAAAAAACAAACAAGAAAACACTTCTCCCCCCTCTGCAGTAACGGTGGTGGTCGCAGTGGGACCCTCTGTGCCTGCAACATTCTCCTTGAGATGATCCAGTACCAGAACATGGTGGACATCTTCTATGCTGTCAAAACTCTACGCAACTGCAAACCCAACATGGTTGAGTCCTTGGTAAGAGAGTCCGTAAATAAATAAAAATATGCGTTTTCAAGTGGCATGAATATGTCTATGATTATTCATGCGTTTTCACTTTTTTATATGTAATTTTTCCTTAGGACCAGTATCGGTTCTGCTATGACCTTGTCCTGGAGTACTTGGACTGCTTTGAAGGTAGATAGCAACCAAATGTTTACCACAGCGGCAGTATCCCATCTGCTGGAGATTCGATTTTAGGCCACCCAGTGACCCCTCTACCTTAATGTTTGGACCTATGGACTTGGCATTGAAAGGGTTGGAAAGGAAGGAGAGGAGAAAAAAAAAAACTTGGTCAAGGTTTTAACTTTTAACCTTTAATGTACAGCTGTGATTTCCTCCTTGTTGGTGATGTTTATCTCTTTTGATATTTTTTGTGCTTTTCTTGGTCCTCTTTGCCTCCGGACTAAAGCTCTTTTGTGCTAAGGGTTTCTGTAGCAGCAAAACAATATTCGGAGCTACAAAATGGACCTGTTTATTCTGAAGGAAGGTCACCATTGCTGTGTTTCATCATTTCATTCAAACAGCAAGGAGGCTGGATGAATTTCCAGAGTTAAAACCGAATTATCTCGACTTGGAAGCATTTTCTTCTCTCTCAAGAGCTACATACAACAACAGTCCACTGTGGTTGTGGCATGATTTCTCTACCATACCATAAACTGCCTTATTCTCTGATGATAGGATGGATTTATTCAAATCACTGAATAAAGCAAGAAGGTTGTCATACAGGTGTATAAACAGCAACAAGAGATTTGCAGCATTAGGATAGACCAGCTCAGTCCTCAACAGTATTGATGCAGAAACTGTACAGTAGTGCAATGTGTTGTATTTTGCCATAATGTTTGTGCTGGATTACCATGTGTGCTATAGGTGGACGTTTCCAGGGACCACAGCCCTGGGCCTGGTGCCACCACTGAAAATTCCTGTCTCATTACTGTCACAGTGCCAATCCCATTTACTGACTTGAATTCTCTATTTACTTTACTCTATCATCTTGATATATGCCTACAAACATACAGTATGTACTGCATCAGCTAATGTTCATGCTCCAAAGTGATTGTTTGTATTTTATACCCAGCAGGAAAGAAAAAGGAGTGAGGGAAACTGTTAAAAAATTTCTGACATGCCATAGTGGTGGTGTGAAAAATGATGTTCCATTAATGCCGTAGTGAAGTGTCTAAACCAGTACTGCGTTACAGGTTTGAGTCTGTAACTCCTTTTACTCCTTTTGTTGTCTGAGGCATTTGGTTGTACTGTAAACTGTCTCAGCAAGCTAAACCAGTTTGACTTTTATCATAACCCCTTCAGTAGGGGGTTCATTCAACTATTTTGACATGAATATTAGTTGTTGTTCCTAGTGGTGTAAAATAAATAAATATAAATATATATAAATAAAAAGGGGCATTAACATTGTGCAGGAGGAGAAATGCTACTTTGCATCACCGCTCGTGATTGGTGTTTTCACAATGGTGAGTATTAGTATTTTAAAATAAAAATGGTGTGTTGAAAAGAACGAATAGTAAGATACAGTTACCCATAAACCCTTGCTGTTTAGCTATCACTGACCTGATGATCAAAGAAAATCCACTGTTCGTCACATACCAGCCAATGCCTGGAAACCACTGAAACTGCCTGAATCCATTGAACAAAACTCAGGCAAGTTGGCATGTGTGATACACATAATGATCCAAGTCAGCCTCTACAAATGACCCAGAAAGAAATGATCTTTGTATTTTTTATTTTTTATTTACATTTGCTTCCAGAAGCAAGACAATATATAATATCCACTCAATTATTGCCCTTTAAAATATATTACGCTCCACCATATCTCCTGAAAACAGTATCACTCCAGGACCTGCCCTTATAAACAAGGAGAAACACCTTGAAGCCCACAGAAACTGAGAAATGGCAGCTAGATGAGCTCTGCTACTAGTTTGTTGCTCACAGTCTAGTTCAGGCGGGAGATCCAGAATATGTGAGGAATCCATAAAAACATCACGAGGCTCCCACAGGTTCACTGATAGCTTCTTTTTGATGAGGATGAAGAATGAGGTAGCTATAGTCAGAGGTCTAGCCTATCACTGGAGGAAGTGCCTGGACACTTTTTCTTGCAGGTGGAAGGAATGTGTACATACAAATGTATATTATGTTATGTGAATACTATGTGAATAATATACTATATGTTTGCCGAGAGTAAAGACGTACAGTAAGTAACCACTACATAACCACGAAGGTGAATGTGCTGTAAATGACTATTTTGTGAGTTTTTTGTCAGGACTTTAAACAGACGAGTATGACCTGAGTCTCCCTGAGCGTTCATCCCAGAGCTCTGAGTAAAACATGTCTGTCAAAGCATGTATGAATCCATTGTGTGCTTTGTATTTAGTTTAGTTCATTTCAGAATATCCCGGTCCACATCGTTTATTTCAACTGCTGTTTTGCAGCAGTCAGGACTGTGTGAGCACATTGTACTTTTGCCATTCCAAAGCTTTTTATTATGACTGAGCAACAGCGACTGCCCTGAGGGTGCCGTTGATTTCACTTGTGTTTCTGTATGAACCGATAGCACATGACATGCCCGTTGTATTTGTGGGGACAAGGTGTGTATTTAACAAAAGAGATGGAGGAGACAGATGTATTTAGAGGTCAGGAGAGGGGTTTGTTCTGAACAATATCAGCGATCTACAATAAAAGAACAAGGGGAAAAAAAGAGATGTGTGGTTGTCAACTTATCATTGGATATTCTGTCAAAAAAAAAAAAAAACATAGACAGCTAAAATAGTTTGTGTGGTTTTATGATTGGTTTGTCAGCAGAAGCAGAGAACTGAAAGCCAGACATGGACTTCCTGTCTACAAGCCTCTGACTCTCCTGCGGTTTTTCATACGGATGTGGTCTTTTAGTAGTTCTCTTCGCTTTGAACTAGATCGACCATTGGATCTCTTCCCTCTTTTTGATCTCTCACCTCTTTTCTTTCTCATTCCCCTTTTCACCAACCATCAGCCTCTCAACGCCCCCATCCTCAACTCCTCTTTCATTACTTTCATTTCTCCCTCTCATCTTTCTCCATCTCTCTCACTTTGCTGCACTGCCCAGAGTAAGGTGACTCCAGACCACAGACTTCCTCTCTCCCCCTTGGCTATGTTGAATAATGCAGCAGTCCTGCAAACTGATCCAGTGTTTAGCAGAGAGACAAGTCAGATTAATTAAAGGACAAGACCCCCTTCTGCTATAGATTCGCCAATAGATTGTTTGGAAATTGATAAACCTTGACAACAAGCTTTTGAGTATGGTAAAGGAGTGTGTTGATAAATGCAAGTGTTCTTCAGATGAGATTTTTCATTTGTCATGGCATTGAGAAAGAGCAAAAATGCATTATAGATAACATGATAAGGGGCTTTTTCATGGAGGCAGGCCATTTACACCACCCTATTTTAATCTAAAAGATTTTCTCAATTTTCTTTTTTACCTGCAGAAAAGTAGGCCTGTTACAAAATGAAATCCTCAGCATCAGGCTCCATCATCCTTTGCTACTTAAGTTTGAACAGTAGTTTAAATTGATCGGTAATTGGAATCTTATCATTTAATTCTGATGGTGTAATGACTGACATGTGCAAGGTAACTTATCACGGGGCCTAGATCCAACTAGGTTTTGTCTTTTCTCTCTGGGTTTCCTGTCTTACATTCCTCTACTGACAGGCTCGATGGATGTCAGACTCACAGTCTCCCTGGTGAGATACTCTCATGTGGTGTTTCTCTAAAACGACAGCGAGGGCCGACAGTTCAGCTGATGGGGGGCGAGCTACGGCTGCATGCACTAAAATAGCTTTTTATTTTTATTTATTTTTTACCGTTTATCAATTACATTTAGCTAATTATTTCAACAGTTTATCCATTGTGTTTCAACCATTTATCTAATACTTTTAACTTACTATTTCAACTTTTTATCCATTAATTTAAGTTTACTATTTATACCATTTATCCAATACTTTTAACTTACTAATTCAACCAGTCATTCATTACTTTCAGACTTTGACCATTTATGCATTGCTTTCACTGTTTCAACTAATTGCCAATTACTTTTAGCTAACTATTTCTGTTTATCCATTAATTAAAGGTAATTATTTGTAATAATTTCCATTTTTTTGTGGCTGGTTATTTCCTTTCTTAGCTAACCCGTTAAACCATTGTCAACTACTTTTAGCTTAGTCTCTGCTAGCTAACAACAAGATTTCATGCATTTGTAATTTAAATACAGGGATCTAAGGTGTTTGAACTTAGTTGGTGGAAGGTGTGTATTTGGATGGATATTTTCTCCCTAAATGCAAGCATTTTTAATCATAATCCACCAACTTTTCATCTACCCTCTTGCAATTTCAGCAATACCTGCTGTGATATAAGTACCTCAGGTTGGGAATAACTGCTCACTTGTTTCAAAATAGCTACAGAGACATGATACAGGCTATAAATCTCCTCAAGGGTTTTGGCATTGGCCAAATGTTATGCTTCAAAGCACAGTGGTATATATTAATATTAAACATGTTTTGCTTTCATGCCAAATGCTAGATGCAGATAAAACCCAATATTCTCTTGGAGAATATTGTCACAAAAGCTTTTGAGGGTGACCTTGCCTAAGCCTTAGTCAATAAAAAGAAAAAAGAGAATCATATCCTTTAGCATGTCATGAAATAGTGTTAGAGGCTTTTAGGAACAGGGAGACAAATATGGATCAATGTAGCCTATTATATGATTTCTTAAAAGCAATACAGATTTATAAACAGACTGATATTTTCTGAGAAGAAATTCTTCTCCTCTGTCTGTGCATTTTTCCTATAAAATGCACAAGGTGAAATGTGAATACATACACACTAGCTTGTCTTACCATGCTGGTGGTACTCAACTTCTGCCGGATAGTGCAGCAGACAAGACAGGTGGCTCCAGCTTTGTGCTCAGCAGAGCGAGGATAGAGAGGAGCTGGCCAGATGGCTCCGTCCACCATGCTTCCTCACTGCCACAGTCGGTCTGACTGGAGCCCTTATCTCAGCAGTGTGCTCTCAGTTCAGTGAAAGTCATGGTTCACATGAACGTTTTTGAGTAAAGGGTGCTCCTGATGGTTCCAGGCCGGATCATTCAGGCAAACAAGAAGCTCGAGACAGATAACCAGAATCAGAGGACACACGAGCAACTCAACCGTCCATTTCCTCTTTATCACACTCACCTTTTGCTGTGACAAAACCAGACGGGAGTTTGCTTCCACCATGGACACCAGCCACCTTTAACTTAGGATGCTGTGACCTGTATCATTTAGTGGCCTTGAATTCAACAGTTGAATTAATCCAGTGGAGGGAAACAAAGTGGTTGGCAAGAAATTGCCACAGTAACATAAAACAGGGCAGATTGGTGCTGTGAAATCCGGGGAAAGCAAAGAATAAAGTTTACGAAGTTATAGTGTTGAAATATCAAGGTTTTGCAGAGGAAAATCATCCTCAACCACTCCCATCTTGATAACATTACAATCTCAGGTGAAGCAGAGGCTGAAGTTATTTTGCCCCAAGGATAATCTCTCGTTGTTAGTAGGCTACACATATAGAGTTGTTGAGCCTTGAGGGTTCTCGGGAGAAGCTTGTAAATGATCTTGTGTCAACATGAACCATTTCTGGGTTGTGGCAATAAAGCATCTCCAAGCTGCCATAAATTTGAGAGATGGGCTTATCAAAAGGTCAGGCCTTTGAGGGACTGGCTTAGCAACTGGATTTATCCTTCGGTTTATTTAGAGCAGAAAAATGGGGCTGCAAGCGACGACTAACATCAATCATACTTCATTGTGATCATTGACAACACTTCAACAAGAACAGAAGTCTTTTTGATTTCCTTTTAAGCTAGCGAACAAACACTGGGGATATACCCTAGTCGATAAAGTGGATATTTCCTCTTTATTGCTTTAAAAATACTAAAAGTTTAAAAATGATTAGGCAGCTACTGCACATTTTACCAGTGTCTAAAGAAATGGTAAATAATCTAATTTGTAGCTCTTTCTTTTAGCTGTAAGAACTTATGTCAGAGACTCAACTGTGGACATTTCATGTCCACAGTTGAGTCTGTTAAGTGTTGATTTGTATTTGTGGAAACGGATTCCACAAGTTGTGTTTGTTTCTAAACTATTAATTCACCTGCTATCACCTTTCAAGGCATTTACAAACAACAAAGCGAATTCTTCCCGTCCTAACAGTGTTTTTATTTTCCAGGTTTCAGCTGTGTAAGTCTCTGTTTCATCCAATTCTCATGTCCCTCGTGCCTCCCGTCTTTATCTCCCTCATTCTGTTAGTCTTTTTTTCCCTTTTCTCCTCGTGCATTTGTTGAAATAGCTGCAGCCACGGGAGGACAGTTGTGCAACTGATAGTACTACATTAACCTCGGGGAGAACAACAGTCGTCCTCCACTCCCTCGTCTCTCTCCGAGACCAGACACCCCCGAGTGTAGGATGCTGTAACCCCAGCCCTCCCCCTGACATCCCTGGAGCCCCTGTGTCCTCCGGTTCATGCATCCTTGTAGTTGCAAGCTATCTTCCTTCTGCCATGGCTGAGAAATGTTTCGCTAGTTGAGAAAACACTTCTTTGCAACCTCAATAAAAAAATGGCCTACAACACTACTCCTTCTCAACACTTTGTCTTTCACACTTATAGTGTCGTTTACAATGTCCTCATCTCATTTAGCCCCTCAACTCGTGGAGATTACTCACTCCTAATGTGCTTGCAATCAATTTGTTGTATTTCGGACATTACTGTGCAAACACTGAAGAAAAAGATGTAACTCAACAGCAATTTTGTTTATGTTATTCATCAAGTTAGGGTACACATTGCCCTGCAAAGCCTGCAGCTAAAATAAGTATGTGCCATTAAAAACAAAAAACACTATAAAATGAATACTTCTATACTGTGATTGGATTACATGAGTACCCTTAAAATGTTTTGTATGTGAATGGGGTTGCTTGTAATAACAAACCCACAGAGAATTATTCCCCTTCCCTGCAATTCCCTACAGCTCTACTGCACGTTTGAGTATTTTGGCTTTGTTATTCTGGCCTGTACCTGTGCTGTTTTGTTTCAGTCTCAATGCTTTCATCAACCTCGATTCCAGCAGCAAAAAAAAAAAAAAAAGAAGAAAAACACTGCTACCTGCCCAGCACCAAACGGCACATAGATGAAGTCAGAGACTCGCTGGTGAACAAAGTGGAGCATTTAGCAGCTAAAGAACTAGATATTTCCCTCAGGAGTTGGTGGAGACCAAGCGGAGCTCAAAAGGTGAATATAGTACTTCAGGTGGCCAGTGAGGACTCTTTTCCTAAGAAAATTGCATGACATCTGTATATGGTGATAATGAATAAGTCACTATGGTGTCAATCACAAACAACTAGCTGGCTCTGTTGAGCAAGTAACACAATTCCTCTACCAACACCTCTGAAGATCACAAGTTAGCACTTTTTACCTGATTTGATTAATCCGTACAGAAGTGTAAAAACAACAAGTTGCAGTGTTGGAGACTATTTCTTTCCTGGAAACAACCTGGATACCTTCTGATGATGACGAGACTTCAGGAAGACGTCTTTCTCCAGTCTTTTTGCAAAGCTAAGCGGCTGCTGCCTTTACCTTCATATTGACAGAAATAAGCGTATCTCCCAAAATGTCAAACTATTGCTATTACTTTATTTCACATCGTTTTCTGGGAGCCTTTTTTCAATTATTGCCCATCTAATTTAATTTTTAATTTGGCATCTGCTCATTTAATGAAATTTGGCAAACTGAGCTGTCCTTTCACTACCTCTGATTACACCTGCGAGACATACTGGTGTTACATTTACCCATCGCCCTGCAGGTAAAAGGACAGTAAATTGGTCTGTGGATTTAAGTGTCTTGTCTCTTGCCTAGAGAGAGAGAGAGAGAGAGAGCAACTGTCAGTATAATGTTCTGGTCTTTCACTACCTTTAAACATAATGAGAGTGAGGAAAGAACCATTTCTCTTCATCTGTCTCCTTGGCTTTTCCATTTACAAGGTGCGCTGTGGATTATGCTGTCGTGTCATGTAGGCCTGGCCCTCGGATCTACAAATGCAGATATGAACTCTTTAATATTTCATTCCACAGGTCGTCTGTACCAGAAGAATACCTCCTTGCAGTCAGAGACTGCTGTCAGACAGGATAACAACAGAATAATACATGGTCCTGTTTTCCCTACGTTTGACTGTCTCGCTTTGCTTACCTTTTTTTTCTTTCTTTGAAGCCTTTTATCAATTTCACTCCTGCTCTTGCAATTTCCCTTTCTGTCCTCGTCTTTTTTGTCCCACCATCTGTTATTATTTCCCTTTTCTGTAAACTGTATCCACTTTAACCCCCTTGTCCTATTCTTTTCTATCCCTGCATTCAACCTGTTCTACGTCAGGTTAGAAGACTGGTGGAAGTGGGAGTTTCTGACAGCTCCTGGAGTGGAAATCTCGCCTGCCCTCATGGCAGCTGTCTGCTCTGCCGTGTGACCGGGGGGACGGGGTCATGACATGCCTTGCAGATAAATGTTTTTGATGTTGTCGTGTCACTCACAGTGGAGAGAACAGACTCCTCAGTGGAGACCACCTTCTCACTACATACTGTCACAGCCAGCCTACTCTGCACCCGCAGAACAGCAATGCAGAGCGCTCCAACTTAGCAACGGCAATATGGCACAAATCAGTCATATAATATGCCTTTGTTTTGTGTTCTCGCTATTGTTTGAAGAGCTCCTTCTTCACTTAAAACTTTGATCGTAGAGTGGTTGAAGGGAGCTGGAGAAGGGATAGAGAGAAAACATCAGAGTGAACTCACAAAAACAGACAAGGAAAATCACACTCTCCTTGGTGTGAACAATAACTGGACTTTGACTCTATGCTTATACATTGTTATTTAAGGACTTCGGTGATGCACTGTGGCATTCCTAACTGCGTATTTGATGTTAATCTGCTGGAATGAGTAGAAAAATAGGAAAACATTGAACCGTGTTGCATATTGCATTGAGCTTGACATGTGTCTCTATAGTGGCAACGACAGACCGTAATTACCAGAAATGTCCAAATGCATGTATGCATTAGTTACATGATCCTCTTATCATTGCTCCCTGATGGCAGCTATTTTTCTTTTCTTGGCCAAGCACAGTACTTTTACACATAAAGAAAATGCCATGTCTTTAGGTCAGTGGGAATTTATTTACTACTAGTCTATCTCAGTTTCATCTCTGCTTCTGTCAGCACCGTAACGGCCCTCACCGGTGGGTTGCTTCACATGCAGATTAAATGCACCGAGACAAATGAGGTGTTTCACTCTACACAAGCACATTGAATTGTGTTGGACAACAGAGACACAGGATAATGCTCTCTGTGTGTTGCTCTGTCTTTCTTGCAAATGAATGCCTGTCCACAGCTCCCACTGTGGGGGAACTCTGTTCAGCTTCTGTCGGTTGACAGGGTGAAAGTCTCTGACATGTTCAGTGGTTTAGACTTGCCAGGGCTTGAATATGCTGATTGGTTACCTCAACCTGCTTTTTTTACCTTGTCAAAGGTGTCGACAACATTGGGGACCGGATGTGAGAGATTGTACGTCTGTGGAGTGACTGAGTGATAAGAAAAAGTCAAGTTCAATATGAGTAGGGGTTTGTGTGAGGACGAGGCTCTCAGACTGACAAAGCCTCATCGCCTCACAGACATGCACCATTAGGGGAGAAACAACAGGGGCTCTTGTCTGATCTCTTAAGAACAAATGTTAACTGCAAGAGTTTGGGCCATTAAGAAAGATGTTTGTCACATTGAATTCAAATTAGATTAATACGTATTTTTCAACTAATGCATTGATTCTAATGATGTTTTGCATTGTAACATCACTCTCTTGGGGCTCATTATGGTGTGGAGTGTATTGATGGGATGTTGATTTAGTATCTTTACAATTTTGTTGATAGTAGTGCTGTACTGCTCTAAAAATAGCTCTAACTTCTGACTTTCTTTTGGTCTGATTTAAACTCAACAGAAGTCCACGTGGACCTTCTCTCAGGCTAGGGTGTAAATTGAATGCTACACCTCCATCCTTCTGACAAACTCAGGGAGTGAAACACTCCTCTCTTCTTTAGTTTCCAGCTTGGAGCTCTGTAACACCAGTCTAATTAGCTGTGCAACTTCACACACTCAAACCGTCTGTGGCTCTCACACACCCACAACAGTGATGTGTGTGCTCACAGATTCACACAGTAACACATGTAATACTTTATATGCATACACACATGCTCACTTTTCCCCTGATATAGTATAAAAAAAAAGATATACAATATGTTAAAATTAAGATTGTCTGTTGACGCAGCAGTTTCTGAGGACCTGAGATCACTTTTAGTTATTCCTCACCACCTGTTTTTTTTCTTGTTCTAAATAGTTCAGCGTTTTCTCACCTGCCTCTGAGCTTTCATGGTTCTGGCTCTTGGGCTTTGTGAAAGCTGCTGCTTAGAGATTGTTTGCAGCCGCAGGCACTTCCAGCTCAGTTCCAGGGGAAAGGAAAAGCAATTGCATGCTTCGGCCACAGTGAATCCGTCTCTGTCAGTTCCGCTTCTTGATGCCCTCAAATCACATTCCCCCACCCATCCGCTCTCCCATCAGCCCTTGCTGTTCTGTGATCAGGGAGTGAGAGAGCATCAGCCTAGAAGTGAAATGAGGATGCGCTTTACATGCTCCCTTACCATACTATCCTCCTTGATGTCATTCACATCTGTTCCCCGGTATTTGCAATTTCCCGCTCAGCAATGAGACTCCATACTTCACGCAGGAGTAGTCACAGCTTACAGTTATGATATACTCGCCTCTCTGTCTATCAACCAAAGGCTATTGTTGTTCTATAATAAATTCTACTTTATCACCTCAAATGCAGATTTGTTCTCTAAAAAAAATGCAATTCTGGCTAATATCATATGGAAGCCCTGAAAGGCAAGTAAGATTTTTTTTTTATTGTCTGGTAAAAACAAAACTTTATTCTAAGTCTGGTCTAAATTGTTTTCTCTTTTGTGTTCATGATTAAAGAATATTTTTTTTTTTTTAAAGGTAAACTTTTATTTGTGAGGATCATTTTGCGTTTGTTGTTATAATACACATTATGGCCACAGGGGGCTGAAGTGCACTACGACCCATATGTTCTAAATAGGCCTGAAAATATTAATGTTGTCTTCCAGGTGAGTTTTAATTTCTCCATGCACTCAAATAAAGTATTTTGTTTGTTTGCAAGTTTTGTAACATTAGTCATGTCTTTCTTTTGGCTAAAAAAATATTTTAATTATCACTTATCCGCTATCTGTTATTCAGAACATGGGGTAGTAACACAAACACTGAATGTGTTTTCCCACCTGAAGAAAAAAATGAATCTCCAGATTTTATTTCTCACCGCTCAGGGCTTCCTTATGTTTTACATAAAAAAAAACAGTTTTATTTGTGATTTCATATCGCATCGAAAATATATTGTGTAGAAACAAATTTGTAAAATGTACATATTGGTGTCAGCTGTATTTACCTAAAACCATAAAACATTCAACAGCTTTTGGAGTCTTTTGCCAATATTCTGTTTACAAAACTATTAATACTTTGACACTTTATACAAAACATGATGCATGAATATCACTCTCTTTACACGTACAAGTATCAGTATTATGTGGTCAACATTTAGGTTCAAACTTGTCATCTGGAAGTTTTAAATCCCACTCATTTTATCCTCAAACTTGTGCATTTCATCATCTCTCCTTTGCCTAGTGACTAAAGTGGTTGCTTTGCTTTTGTAGAAAACAGGGACATGTCATTTCTGAAAGTGATGAGGGCACACAGAATGATTGATGGCAGCATATTGGATGGGAAAATAACGTTCTGGACCGTTAATTTTAACAAGTCAAGGAAGCAGCCTCAGACTGTCAACACAGGAAATGAGTAGGATTTATCTCTGGCCCATAGTGTCTGGGTAGCTCTCTTACACTGGATGCATTTATAGAGGACCCCAGTGATGGGTTTCAAAGGTTGTGTGTAGTACACGTTGTACAAGCTGTAAGAAAAATATAGAAATTGAATGATGACTTCATGGGAAGTAAATATGAACGTGTAAAAACAGAACAAACTCATGTAAAGGTAATTATTGCTTTTTCTACCAAAACAATGCCAGACAGAAGTTGTTAAGTTGATGTGAGACGTGTTTTTTGTAAACATTGAACCGTAGCATTTTCCTTTGTCATCATAAACAAGTTATCATGCTGTGCAATTACGATGAAAAAGCTTTAGAAATAATAGAATACCCACGCAGCTATAGACATGGCATTTCAGATGCACTGCAGAGCTCTACTGCAGTGGTCAGTGCTATAAGGTATAAACGCAATACTAATGTGTAAATGGGCACATAATGTGGTAAACTGGATGCAGCAATGATATCCCTGTCACGGCCTGATACACATAGGTGGTGTTAACCACGGCAGTAGAATGCCCATTTGATACCCTTATACTCAGAGATCGATATAAGGCACATTGGAATCTCAAGGCTGCAGTTTTTATTTCCACCCTTTTTTTTGCCATCTTGAATGAATTATGTCTTAAGTCAGTTTTCTGACAAGTAGCAAGGGAAATATTTTTTCACGTTCCAATCAAATGTAGCTTGTTGTAACTAGATTAGAGTCCAAGTATGTAAAAGAGAGCAGACAAACAGGGTTATGTTACAATGAATGATTCTTGTGGGTGATTGAAGGAGCAGGGTCCTCCTTCGATCAGAGGATCGGCAGTTCGATCACCAGCTCCGCTAGTCCATGTCGATGTGTCCTTGGGCAAGACACTCAACCCCAAACTCCTCCTGTAGCTGTGCCTACGGTGTGTGGATGTTAGTCCTGATGGGCAGGTGGCACCATGCATGGTAGCCCCTGCCATCAATGGGTGAATGTGTGAATGATGACATGAAGTGTTAAAGCGCTTTGAGTCGTTGGAAGATTAGAAAAGCGCTATATATAATATATATATTTCTTAAATTTTCTTATTAAATTCACAGTACAAAGATGTGGCTGGACATTGCAATACAAAAAACAAGCAGCCTCCAGTTGTGTCTTTTACATGGATTAGGGCAATCAATTGTTGAAAATTCAATCTTTTAGCTTGGGAAATGCAGCTTTAGCCTCAGTACAATACAATTTATCATGTATCAAATGCATATTTAAGACTCCTTTTATAGGGTTCTCCTTTTAAAAGAAGTCAGCTGAAGACATTAAAAAGTCAGTTGGAGACAGAGTTTTCAAACAACTCATGGAGGCAACTTAATTAGCCAGCTAGCTGAAGCTGCTAGTGACATTTGACATTTTAACTGAAAAAACTGATGGTGACAGGCTAGAAATGAGAAGTCTGCCTTTGTCAAGGTCTTTCTGAAATCAAGGACCAAGCTTACAAAATTACTTTTAACGTGCCACTATTAGACTTGTAAACTTTACTATGTGCTGGGCAAGAATGGAAAGCACAGGGAGCGGTCAACTCATGCTAGTTATACAAACTGTACATGCTCATAAGGTCAGAACTGTTGATAAATGTCTGAGAAAAAAAATAAATTAATAATGAGTCATCAGAGGTATCACAGACATAGCTTTTTAACTTACAAAGTACTTTGTTATAAGCAATTACTGCTTAGACAATGAAAAACAGACATGGCAAAGCTGTGTAGATCTTTGCTATTTTATGGTCCACATCTGTATTTTAAATGAAAAAACATCAATTCATACGTAAAAAACGTGCACAATATACAGGAAATTTTTCTTACAGACCTTAAGAAATATGTATTTATAGTTGCCCTACGGGTCTTGAAGGTATCATAGCATCAATGTCAGGGATTTCTTACTTTTTCAAATATGATCAGGTTCCATGGGAGCAGAACAGACCTGATGTGAGCTGACACACATATTTCCCCCCATGACACTTCTGTCTCCTCTCGCATAAGTCACTGTCAATGACCCCTGGAGTCAGGAAAGAGGTGTGAGGGAATCATACACCCTCTCACAGTGCTGCCGATAAATCTCGCTGTGAGGTGTGACAGCACCAGTGTCTCCCAAGGGTGAAGTGCTGGTGGGCACAATTCTTCACAATGTTGATGGTGTTTTTTGAGAATGCAATCTTAAAATGCTTTCACACATGGATTCTGAAACATTACCGGGTTCATTGATCCGGATAACTTTGTGATTTTTGCCGGTCAAACATAAGGTCTCCTATGTTAAAATTTGCCAAGGTCTCCTATACATGGAAATTGGTACATGCAAGTGCTTGAACATTTATGGGCTGAAATGCAAATTGAAAGTGGTCTCATTAAAATCCTACTGGATTGAATTTGTGATAAAAGCATGAATTAAGTTATTCTCTGATATTGGCCTTTTAAAAATATACATATTGATATTGGAAATTCAAATATATAGTTTACCACTCTGTCACTAATACTATTTCAAAATTGTGATCTCAGCAATTAAAGAAACTACCAACAAATAAATCAGTAATCGTCGATTTCTACTGTAATTCGGGTTTAATACAAGGGAAGCCCTGTATATTTTACTTTCCAGTTGGCCAAGTTTGTATTTATGTCACAAGTTTTTTTTGGTTCCATCTGAATTAAGGGCCAATCACAGAGGTCTACACAGAACATAAGGATTGTCTTAACTGGTATTTTGTTAATCAATAACTTGATCTAAATCAAGAATTGTATATAGCATATGTTTTTATGCGTAATCTGACTATTAGCTATAGCTATAGCTTGATCTCTGACACTCTTCACCTGCACCAGATGAGAAATGCTTCCAGAGCAGCTTGAATTATGAACATATGTTGAAACCCAACGCATGTTTTTGCCGTCAGGTTATATGATACAGGGGCTGGTTCCTTTACTCTGAACAGACGTCTCTGGTTTGATCCATTTGCTATTAACACCCTGTCAATCACACAGACTTCTCATTTCAGAGAAAAATATGAAGAGATGGCCCGAATCTTTTCTTGTAGTCCGAGGGCTTGAACTCAATCTGCACCGCAGAAAAGCAGTCCCACCACACAGACTGATAGAGAGACATTATAGAGTCCTGGCATAGATTGCTACACAGTTACACTGTTATCCCCAGGGGAGAAGGGTGAACAACAGGAAATTCTAGCTATTATTACTACCTTGTTTGTAATTCCAGACAAGACATGACAGAAGAGTGGCAAGCAATGGTGACCATTGTGCCCTCCAAAGAAAAGTGTAGTACATAACCTTACAGAGTGCTGCAAACGCACAACAAGGCAAAAGGATTCTGTTCAAAGCAAAAGCAAGCAAGTGGACCCTGCTACCTAAAATATACATGTACTCTAATTTAGTTGGGTTGACACAACAACCCCACTGCAACAGAAATATGAAATTAACATTAAATCTCTGCAGGAACAGCAGCAACAAACACAGCTATCTGAAAGAGCTGAAGGCCAGTAACTGCCACAAACAATAAAGTCACAGTTTGATAATGGAGGCAATTGGCAGCAAATTAAATCACAGATCAAACTGAAACGTCTAGTTAAGTTATAGCATGATGCAACATGTTGTAATAGTTTTAGTTGCATTAGTGACAACAAATACGTATTCAACTAAAGTATAAGGTTGGGCTAGAATGTGATTTTTGACTGCAGGTTATCTTAGTACTTACCAAGTTAACATTAAAAACATTCTCATCACTTTATGATATTGGACAGTAGTTACAATTGACTTGTATTGTATCTTAAGGTGAAATATTAGAAATATTAACTCGCTATCTCTTTATACACAAACATTTTTTTGGGATAATAGTTGAGTTATTTGTTGCATATTCCCTCTGCCATCACCACCTTTCACCAACACACATTCAATTTAACACACTAAATTGCTTCAGACTGAAACTTGTATCCATCCAGAGCATATTCACTAATCTTGTAAAATTGTTTTCTTGGCCTTTGTCAAAGTAGACATTTTCACTTCTTATAACAGGAAAAGCCCAGATGTAACTAAAAGTGTTAATTAATGATGACTGTTCCATTCAGGTCTCCCATAAAAAGCCATGCCTGCAAGCCAACATGCACAATATGAGTAATTAATGTTAATAATTAAACCTGTGCTTTTCCTGTTCTGACATGGCAAAATGTCTGCAGTCAAAAAATGTCCTATATTTAGATGAATTAGTTTTAGTTAATGCTGTTTATTTATTATTAACCATCATACATAATGTGATAGTAAAAGCAACAAAATGAAACTGAACAATGTTTTTTGTCTGATGAAACTGTAGATTTTTGTGTCCTGATAATTAAGGCTCAAATGATTTTAATGAACTCAGTCAGAGGCACCACACAGCGAGACATGCTACTGACAGGGGAGCTTTTAGCTTTACTCAAGCATCATTTCTCAACTCGACCAGTAAATGCTCATTTGTTGTCTTCAGAAATCCGAAGGGAAATCAACATTAAAGCTTTCATTTCAACCCAACTACCAAGTTAATCTATTATTCTGACTATACAGATTTAATTGGCTATTAATGTGACAAAGATTTAATTTATTTTTGCAAGATTAGAGCACATTTGGATTTAAGTTGACAAGACCTCCACATCAAATCCCATTAAGGATTCCTAAAAGGCAATGACCAGTTCCAATTAATCTATAAAGGGCAATTTCTTTTTTTTTTGTCAGAACGCAGAGAGGGAGACAAAAAGAAAAGCTCTGGCAAAATTTAGTCCGTCAAGGACAGATGGAATACATATAGAGCTGCTCCAGAAGCAGCATATTTCACCACAAATCTAATAGTATGTGCACACAGGCAACTGAAACTACACGTAAAGCCTTTGTGCATTGGCAATATTACAAAATTGTGTCTTGGATATGTGCAGCGGCCCAAAACATTATAGTATAAAACAAGATGGATGATGTGAATTGAAATCCAACATGCCAGTTATTATAATTATGTGTAAAACAATAACAACTCTTGCAGGTATTTAAGTTTATTTCAGCTTATTTTCCATACATTTTCTCTGTAGGTTTTGTGGTAGTTGTAGTTCTTCTTAAATGTATAATGACTCAGGAGTTGTGTTCTGTTTTATTTTACCTTCACACAAGATGTAATTCAGTATATCACAACCTTGCAATAACAATTCAGTCAACCTTGCTCTATCCTCATAGAGTTCAACAGTGTGGCTGACAGCATGATGCAGTGGTTGTGACCAGGACTTTACAAATGGAGAGATAATTAAAAAGGGATAGATCTCCAACTCGGGCTGGTATAATGACCCTTCACCAAAGACATAAACAACTCTCGTTATGACTGTGCCAACAAAATCTCCATCAGGAATGGGGTATAATTAACAGGAACAGCATAAATGTTAAAACCCATTGATCTTCCCCGTTTTACCACTCACAGCTGGCTGCTCTTGTAAACCCTGTAGGCTAAAGCCATTAGTCTTCTGACTAAAGCATCATTAAAAAAAAAGTGATTCTGAGACTCTCTGAAGCAAATCTCGAAACATCAAAGCATGATTATGTCACAAATAGCCAGGGAAACGGAACATGAAACCCAGCCCCTTTGGTTTCCACCTGAACTGAAGTTGAAGTCCTTGAGTCGATATTGCTGCACCATCTGCTTTGGATGCTGCGGGAAGAGAGGCTATCCATCTGTTGAATCTGAGCTTCCTCATCCTCAAGCAGTCTGGTCTATTCTGGTGTTGAGTACCCAGGTGTTCCAAGTCCTTTTAAAGTATGGACTACATACATTTTAAAATACCTGGATTCGTAAATCATATGCTCACTCTACTCCTCAATGTGTTGCAAAATTAACACCATGCTGTAAAATATATTGACAAAAAAAACCATGTTTTTCTTCTTTCTCTTTTTGACAGCAACCAAATTCACATTTCTAAACAGAAAATGGAGCTGACAGAGAATAGAGGTACAGTAATTTGGGCTAAATCGTTCCCTGAAGCGCAGCTTACCGAAAGACGTTTTTTTTTAGAAAACCTGTTGGAAATGGAATGGGAATGGAAGAGTGGTCAGGTGGGAAGAGTGTGTGAGAGACAGACATCCCCTGTAATCTTGTCTGGTGTCGAAGCTTGGTCCTCTGCTAGGTGTGAGGGGAATTATACCACACAAAAAGACCCCATATCCATCAGGATACTGTCAGAGCCATAACTGCTTGCTGAGAATAGGGTAGGTTGGGTGTCATGCTATGATACTGAATGCCTAACTCTTTGTAGTAGTTAAGTATCATTTAGATGCTATAATGGACTTCATGGTTGTGTTGGAATATTGTCATTGAGAGATGGTTTGCATTTCAAGCATAAAAGCTCCGACATTATATCAACTCTGTTACAACAGCTTTTTGAGAAATGTGCTTTGTTAAACATCACTGTGGTGTTTTTCAGCTGTCACAGAAGCTGAAAGATCTTCAAGGGTCAGAGGTTTTGACAGGTTACCATTTTGCATAATTTTTCATAATCTTAATGTTTGCATGAATAAATCATATAACACTTAAAACAGCAAAGCCTTGATTACTAACGGAATCAGTCCCCCTGCAATAATAGATCTGTGATCATCATTTATGCTATACACCCATGTAAAATTCACATTGTGAATAATTAAAGGAACCTTATTATATCTTCAGCTAACTGGTTCTTTATGTTGTAACTGCAGAAGCTAGAAATACAAAGTGAATACAATTGAACACTCATTATCTTAATTATGAGTAGGTCTATTTTACACTGTGAATATGGTCATATGATGTTGTGGGTTATTGTAAAAATACTTTTGGGAAATAAGCTTATTCCCTTGAAGAATATGAAGCTACACCATCAGCCGTTTATTTTAACTTAGCATTGCAACAGGAAACTGGCTATCCTGGCTCGAGCATTTGCAGTTATTGTTGCACCTCAGTTCTAATGTTTGCATGAATAAACACAACACATATCACAGTGATCAACAATGTGAAATAGTAAGTAGTACGCCTAACAATCTGTTATGTGAACACAGTTGCTGACATCATCAACAAGCATGACTATGCTCGAGTCACTTCTCGTGTTTTCCTGAGAAAAGCCTTGATTAAAAACCTCATCAGGGATTCCTTCTGGAGAAAGATCTTGTAGTGTGTGACTACGTCTCGCCGGTCAGTCATGTAGTGTGAAAACTGCAATGACTCCAAGACAGCAAGTTGTGTAGTGTGAACAGTACAGCTGCCTGATGACTTTGAAAGTTGTGTAGTGTAGTCTTTCTCTCTATATAAATGTAATGTTAGGGTGACCATATTCTGCATGTATGCACTTATGCACGAACCATAGGTGTGCCATTGAATATTGCTAACTGACCATCTTAATTTGATATTTTATATGGGCACTTTATTGACACAAATCAGTGTCAGACACGTGGTAAATTGTTTTCATATTGGGTTAGGTAATAATGAGTGGGACAGAACATGATGAACGTCTATGTAAGTGCTAAAAACAAGAATTTGCAGATATTTGTCGGGACTCAGAACACTGCTTGAAATCGGGACCACACCGGGACAAACCCGGATTGTCTCATTATTCCTTTGAGCATACACATAATCTTAAATAATGTAGTTTCTATGTACTATGCTACAAAGTGATGGCTGACCTTAGACTGCCTGCTCAGGAGGAACTCTGGCCAGTTACTGTATTTCGTCACCGTGTTATGTGGCTCAGTGCTCGTTTGCAAGTGTTCGTACAACACACTCTATGCTCTGTCAGATGAGATGACAAACCTAATCAAGAGCCAACGTCTCACTCACAGCATCCTGTTGGTCTGCATTCCATGTCCAGAGAGCTTCTTCGAGACTGCTAAAGGGTACGTGGCAATCCTCTAACACCTGTCACAGCCATAAAATTGTCCTTCATAGCAACAGGGTGAGCAAGCAGCCTAGAGGTCTGAAACAATATCACAAGTCCAATGATATTATTTATAGCTTTAATACAAAGATGAGTTGTTCCTCTCAGTGTCTGGGGCTTATGAGGTTGATGGTCATAAAATGTTCTGGCAAATTACATTCCCAGAGACAATGACCCATAGCATTAAAACCACACAATGAGCAAAAAGGGGACCTTTACTTTGTTCTGCGCCCACACAAGTACCGGAACTTGAGTAAGCGTGTGTTCCTCTATACACATGTGTATGTATTCCGTGCATGTGCACCTCCTTCATGCCTGAGTGCATCCCACTTTGTGTTTCATGAGAAGCTGTTTCAAGGGTGAAACGATACCTTTTTAGAGAGAAATCGTCAGATACAGGCCGAAAAAGTGACAATGCACCCATACCCTCTTTTGAAATAGTTGTCTTTGTCAGCTAACTCATTCACACCCTTGCTTTTCAACTTAAATTTACAGATTCATATCATTGCTGCAAACAGCAGGATAATGATGCTTAAAAATTGTATCTCTCAAAGCAGCAAAGGTTAAGATGCAAAAATGCGATAACTTACAGACTACAATATGCCTCGCACCAAAATGTGTCATGCCATCTGACCCCATGTAGCACCCGGACCAAAGTGAGGGATGTCAAACTGTTGGCTGTATTTAGCAGTCTCCCTGGCCTCGGACCCACTCACCCATAGCCGTATGCATTCATGCATTTCAGTGTCCCAGTGAATAATACCCTTCCTCTAAGAGATTGTAGGATTATTCATGAGTATGAGATCTCCTGTATTCCAAGAATATTTTCACTCGTGTGTGTGCTGTCAATATAGAGTATGTGTTCGCCATGTGACGGTGGTCATGTGAAAAATTACAGCCATGAATTTTCCCTGCAAGAAAATAAAAGAACCTGACTGACAGAAATCATGATGTCGTTCCAAGTAATGTATAACCACAATGCCTGAGGGGTTGAAATGTCTGATGTATAATGCATGTTTGTAAAGAGAAGAGAAGAGACTGAGCACACTCAAAATACTGAATGCACACTTTTCACAACATTTTTTACCTTTGATACTCTGTGAAAGTATGAAGTAGTCCATAAAGGTGGTTATGTGAGGCACCTGGGTGGAGCAAGGGGAAAAAGCACTCCGGAGAGCTGGGTTTAATGCCCAGTAGCAGTGTTTGGCCCCATTGAGTACAACTGGTAGTGGTCCCAGGTGAGAAGCTGTTGAGGGATCATGTCCTTGTACTGCTGCTTCAGTAAAGTACTTATATAAGCTACTGCCCCAGACCCCGGAGCTTTTGCACCCCAAAACTTGCAATGCCACCTTGTTCTGAGAGTGAAAAATAGATTTCTTCTTCAGATCTTTCCTTATTCATAAACAAATTGATGCATATAGTAGAGTGGATACAGGACATCAAGAACAAATACTGTTTTTCTCATAGAAGATAACAGGTGTTTCTGTATGCAGGTAGGAATAGCAAATGAGAATTCAATCTGCTGAGATTTGAGATGAAACCAAACAGCCACATGGTCCTCAGCAGCTTTTATCAACTATGTACAAATCCCTAGCAGTTGCTGAAATCCCCTGGGAAGGTCTTATCCTATTCTTTACAGATAACGTTGAAAACTACATTTTAATTCAAGTATATTTTTCTCCTCATTCTTGTATGATTTGGTTTTACAATAGCATTGGAAATCCACAATTAAATTATTTTAAAATGATTCTCGTTACTTGTCCTAAAGCCATTTAGAGTTTTAGGTGAGCTGCTCAGAGGGCCCAGGTTTTCAGGACTTCAGGTTTTTTGCAGAAAACCTGAAGTTTTTAATTGTGGTGTCAAGATTGTAATTTTTTTAAGTGGTCGGAAATAAAAACAAGTAGAGAGCAGTAGCAAGGTCTTGCGAATGCCATGATTGAGGCTCCACTTCACTTCAGACAAAAAGGTGACGGAGGCAGCGGCTCGTAACAGGTCTCACTTTGATTAGGAGTGGTTTAGTACAAAGGTTTGAAGCCGGGCTGGAGGATGTTGCTTGTATTGAAATAATGTATTGCAAACTGAAGCACATGTCTCTTTCTCTTCTTTTTCCTCCGCCCTCTCCAAGGTGAGACACCATTGGATGACTTCCTATCCTTGTGGGAGTGCTTTACATGAACAACCAGAGCTGGTAGAGGGCACTCTGTATTGAGCCCTTAGCTCTTTCAATTTCTGTGTTATAATAGCTTTAACAAACATCATCAGAAATTCTCTGGTGACAATAATGGACCTCTATTCAATTGCTTGCTCACACTTATCCCACCAAGTGACATTGCCCGGTCTTTTTCACATAATATTACCTTGCTTGCACATGCAATCATTATATTGCTACAGCACAGACTGTGAATGATTAGTCAATACACACACACACACACACACACACACACACACACACACATCATTTTCAGGCAGGATGCATGAACGTGCAGACCTGCACAAGTGCAGTAATAAATATCTACACAACATACTTATTTGTGAGGATAATGAACAACTGACTGGAAATAGGAGCTGTTTTCCACTGGGTAACAATAGGTTATGATCTGAGGCTGATTAATTTACTACCTTGCATGTTGCAACAACGGTTAAGTTACTGAAAAGGTCTCTCTCTATTCTCTGTGTAGGAGGGTTCTCTAAAAGACGGAATATTCTTTCATGAAGTGATTCCTGTGGTGGCTTTTAAAATTTAAATTCAGCTATTGGACTGTATTCATAATGAAAATGAAAAAAGAAATTGCAGAATACCCAAACTATGGATACTTGAGGAATGCAGATAAGATGACTCATCTTAGAGAGTCTGCTTCAGAGTCACTTCTCGTTAAACTCTTATTTATTGGCATCGTTACAAGCACGACTCTGTTAATTTTGAAAGTAGAAAATACCACAATTATCCTTTTAGAAAAGAAAAGTTGACTTCATAAGATCTAAAACTCATTCTTAATCAATTCAGTCCTCCTAAGTGACAGTGCATTTTTTTTCTTCTTTTTTTTTACTTTTGGTCCATAACATACAGAAATGATAGGAGGACTGAGTTTTTCGAATCAGAATCAATAGATATTGTAATTTGTGGTTGTTTCAGGTAAGTGTTTGAGAAAAACTTATACTCACCTTTACCTGCCTCTCGCTGGCCACAACCTCCTACTCATCCTGAAGATGGACAGTTCATAAATACATAGAAAACAACAATAAATAGGGATGTCTCCTAGCATTTCACAGTCACAGACATAGTCCTCTTTCTCTTTTTTATAAATATTCTCCAGTGTTTATTTTGTTAAATTGTATGTTGTGTTTTTGCCAGTCCACATTTTAGCTTTGTGATTAGCCACTCTTGATGACACAGAGTAGGAAAGAGACAAAGACAGACAAAGAGCAAACAGATGGCTGGGTGAAGCAATTTCGCTGAACAGACCAAAAAACACAATGGAACAAAATGTAATTGCGACGATTACATTACACTGCACAACTCCAGGTTTCCCTTGCAGATTTTACTGATGCCTGAGGGAAAGCAGTTCTGATGAAAACCATGTAATTTGTCTACTCAGACTTATTTTATCTGTTTTTTCATTTGTGCTGCATTAAAATAGAAACCCTTTTTCAAACAAAAGACGAGACACTTAAAATAATTACAACACTCTCATTTCGTTTAGCTTCAGTTTAATTACACAGTGACAAAAGATAATCAGTGATAGACATGTTGTTAACCAAATGGATAATGTCTCAGTTCTGTCTCTGACTGAATATTTACCCGCTACACAATGAGTGCTACATCATTAGTATTGTATGAACTATATTGGGGGATGTTATTTTTATTTACCAAGCTGGTAAGAGCAATATAATAGTGGGAGAACAAGTGGAACTGATACTCCTGAATAATAATAATAATAATAATGTAATTTGTTGTTATATGTAATCTTCATCATGAATGTCACACTGTTGTGTTTTGGTCTTGGGGTTAATTGACAGATTGACCCATCCCACAGAATGGGATTATCCAATCATAAATTAGCAACCTTAATTTGGCTTGGTGGCACGTTTTGGATTTCAACATGCCAATGCTGTGTTCATGGGGCTGTAAAAGCATGCCGTGCTAACAAGTTAACTACAGTACTAACAGAGTGTTATTTAAAAGGCCAATAATGAACTAACTAACTACTAGTTGATTGGGTTACGAATAGCGTCCTGTTCCCAATCCTGGACGCTACCAGAGTTTAGGCTAACATAGTTTAGGCTAACATAGTTTAGGCTAACATAGTTTAGGGTAACATAGTTTAGGCTAACATAGTTTAGGCTAACATAGTGGGTGCTCTGTTCTGCTGTTTTTTTTTCAATTGGTGGAAGTTGACACTTCACCAACACACCCAAGAAAGAGTTCGCCACACACATCAGATAGTCCTCAGCAAAAAATTGTTTTCATTTTTTAATGTTCAAAGTGAAAACATACTGTTTGAAATTACAAACAAGCAAGCTAAGCAGCCAAACAGATGTTAGAACGAAATAGCATTCTTACTTTTTTACAATTTTATACTCACAATACAAGGCAACTATCTCTACGACGCAATACAAGTACGATGTTGCCTCTTCATTTACGTTGATCACCAACTTTTGGTGCTGACTTTTTCCCTGTGTGGGATGTGAAACATTTAGTTTTAGCCTCAGTCATTTTAGCGCAATATTGCCAAATTAATATCATCCTGTGTTACACAGCGTTCCAGACAACTCGGAGGCTGAATTATTCCCAGTTGAAATGTCCAACTTCCAAGTGTTCCTGGTGCACGATGCCAAATGTAAACAAGAACCATGGCTGACTGTGACAAACTGATGTTTCTTGGACATGTGTATCTATAGTTGAACTCTCAGCAGTGCAGATTGACATTTTGTGGACTTTTTTATGTTTTAGTGAATAACTTTTGTGCAGAGTGGATAGCTGGTGAGCTAAAACAATAAATGTAATATCTGAAGTAAAACAATCATAAATACTTATAGCATAGCATGTTGAAATAAATTAATGGCATATTATGTCAAAAAGACATAAAAGTCCAAATATAGTATGTCTGAAAAAAATAATTGTATAGTATGTCTAAAAAAAAGTCTTAGTATAAAAAAGTAGAAATGAAGCAGAAGTTCAGTCAGGAAGACGCTCTCTACACGCTTTGTCATTCATAATCTCAGTCTCTAATTCTCCCTGCGATTACTCCATCAGATGATGGGGGGGGGGGGTGCTCTTTATATTAACAAATCAGATTCTGCACAGTTTCCTTAAGCCAATCACGTCGTTGTTGTCAAACTTTTAAATAGGTTCTCCTATCTGCTGCTGTCAGTTGTCATTTCAGCTCAAAACAGATGTGACCCTCCTCCACCCGAGGCTCCTCCAATCAGCATCAGTCAGGCTCCTCATTCATCATCGGGTTACAGCAACTTCCTTCTTCACCACCACCACCAGTGTCTGGACTCCAGGGGGGATTCTGCCTTAGCAGATATCAGCATCACTACCCCTTACTTTACCCAATTCAGGAGGGAGTCCAATCACCAAAGACTTTGCACTATTCACATGTTATGCAATTGTAATAAATTATTGTTAAACTCTATACAAGTCTCTCGTGATTGAAATATAGAATGCTGAAAAAACATCATACAAAGTGATAGTGTAGTATGTCAAAAAAAGTAATAAAATATAGTATGTCGAATAAACGTAATAAAAAATAGTATGTTGAAAACAATTAATTTATTTTGTGTTGAATAAAGTCAAGTTAGAGTATGTTGAAAAAAGGCATATAATGTAAAAAATATAGTCTGTCAAAAAAAGACACATGAAGTCATAGTTTACGATAAAATGAAGTAAGTGTCTCTAAGCTGGTTTTGAACCCAGGCCACTAAATATTTTACTTTTCATCAGTGGCAGTCTCTACTTGGTGAGCTAAAACACTAAAAGATGTATGCTGTGTCAAACAAAGTAATAAAAACACATATGTTGAAAAAAAGTCATAGTATTGTATTTTTAAAAAAAAAATAGTATAGTAGGTTGAAAAAAAATCATATTACCGTTTGATGAAAAAAGTCTTGCATGTGGAAAAAACATAAAAAGTCAAAATGAAGCTTAAGCGGAAGTTCTGTCAGGGAGACTCTCTTTATACTCCTTTTCAGTCATAATCTCTCAGTCTCTCTCCCTGTGACTACTCTATCAGCGTATTGTGGGCATTCACTTTAAGTTAACCAACCATATTCAAACTTCAAAACTGTTCTCCTCTCTGCTGCTGTCAGTTGTCATTTCAGCACAATGAGAGGCGACCCTCCTCCACCCAGTCACCTCCAGTCAGCATCACAGTCATGCTCCTCATTCATCATCGGATTGCAGCAACTCCCTTCACCACCACCACCACCAGAGGAATTATGCCTTATCTGACCTCAGCATCAGTACCCATCTATTATCCTACTTCCAGATGGAGTCTAATCGCCAAAGACTTTGCACTATTCAATGCTTGTGCGTGTGTAATAAATTGTTGTTGAATTAGAATGAAGTCTCTCCTGATTTAGATATAGTATGTACGATGAAACGTGATAGTATAGTATGTCGAAAATAATTAATTGTATATTATTTTACAAATGGATCTCAGACAACAGCGAAACCGAAAGGAAATTATTGAGAGACTTGTGTTGACCAAATTTATTGACCCATAATCTATTAAACTTTGATTTGTTAATTTTAAAGTAAATTTGATGTGTGTGTATAACTAACTTGTAACTAAGTCTGAAAAATAAAACAAACTTTCCACAAAATGTGTCTGTTCGGGTTTATAGAGGAATATTTTAGAGGAAGATCTTAAGTATCAAGCACTACCTTTCATTATTAAAGAGTACTATAATACTCTGTCATATTTTCTGTCACTAAGCAACAAATGTACTTCCTGTTTACACCAGCACCCGCAGGCCCATTGTACGTGAATAGACGGAAATTATTTCAGAAAGGATGCTGAAACATGGCCAGAGATTGTTTTTGTTAATACATGATAATGGATATTCAAGTTGATGAAAACAATCCTTAACTGTCGTCAAGGTTTCTCTAGATGCATTAGATGACAAACAACAGCTACTTTTGCATGAGAATGGATGTCATTAGCTAGTTCCTCTATTGAACCAACTAAACATTGCACTGCAGGGCTGGACCATATGGCAAAAAATGTTAACATGATATGGTTTTTTTTATATATATATTGATCGATCTCCATAATTCATATTATAGAATTAATAATAATCCTCCTTTTACAGTTTTAAAGGTATTCTCCTTAGGACATAATCCTAAAGAAGCCAGAAGGTTAATTATGGTTTACAATATACAATTATTTATGATCAGAACAGTTGAGGTTGTTGAGGGTTGATTACGTACAGTATATATACGACACTTAATGTTGGTATCTCACAGAGCTCTGCACTACACTTTTGAGCATGTGCACCACATACTACCATCGGAATTGGACTAAAATGAAGAGACGACTGGAATATCTGCACAGTATTTGACTATATTTATATTATTCTTAGCCTGAACTAGGGTGCTTCCACGTTGCTTCATTTTGTTATCTTACGTCCGTTTTGTAGCAGAAGTGCATGAATTGCTTGCTCAGATTTATTCTTTCTCTACAAATTTCTTTTAAGCATTTAAGAAAGCTGTTATTAAGTTTTAAGAATTTCCAGGCAAGAAAGTCACCAATTAGAATCGCAATATGTGATCAGCTGCAATATCAGCTTATCCAAATAACGCCTTTTAGAAAATTTAAATGGATGTTTTTGACTAAGACCAAAACCATGGTTTTTGGGGTTGTGGGGAGCTGCTGGCTGTGTGACCCTGGCCGGTGGACGAGAAACAGCCCACTGCCAGAACGAGTAGATACAGTTTCGCATTGCACGCTTAACCATAGGGTATTAGAAAAAAAAAAGAAAAAAAAAAGATATATATATTAATATTAATATTAATATTATTAATAATAATAATAATAATAATAATAATAAATTAAATCAGGAACCACCATTTTGGCAATAGCTAGAAAGCTAGCCAACTAGCAGAAATATAGACAGGTTGGTTGAATTCCCTCTCTAAAATAACTAATATCTATAAGTTCTAATAGTCTAAGTTTCGACACTCTGCACGGACCTTTTCTTCCCTTCTGGCAGTGACAGCAATTACAAAAATGCAGCCAACATGGTTCAGTACTTTTGTAGTTCCTTATTGCAGAACCAACTACACTAAAATACACTACAAAGTAATACAAAATGTCCTCATATGTGATTTCGGGCCATTTTCATATGTCGTCCTCCCAGTTATTGATGGCTGATGAATGTCGTAGTTTAAAACCAATCCGATTGCCGCAGCGTATCTGCTGAATGTTTCCAAATATTAACATTGTTTACAACTCTAATAAAGTATTGTTTGTACCCTACTGAGTACAAACAATACTGAAACTTCAAAAGTCTAAATAACACTGAACAACTTGTGTGGTTGCAAATGTAATGTGAACACACTTTCAGTCAAAGGTGTCTTCCTCTTCAAACTACACTGGGAAGAATTGGATTTCCTTGACCTTAGGACCCCCCTTCACACTGTCAACATCAATGCCATACATGGTTGTCTGGAATTATGTATGGACGTTGTTTTTTCTTTCTCTGACACACAGGAGAAATGGCTAAGCAGGGACCGTTTCATTGATGAAGGTCTCCATATGACTCCACACCTATGAGAGAGAAAGAAAGTGTGTGAATCACCTTTGAAAGAATTTGGTATTGCATGCCAGCACTGCTGTCTAGAATTAAGAGAAAAATGTTGCAATATTTTACACCAAGTGCACAATTGTTATTTTTTTCATATGCCAATTAATTTGAATGAGGACCAAGCTGTGTTGAAACACCAAGCCTTTTTGGAGTAAAAATAAACTTTATTACCTCCATGTAGACACCAACAACAGTTCATCAATCTGTGCTGAAATAACCACTATTGCTGCTTTGTGAAAAAAAGATAATATTAATAATAATTTAACTCAACACTTTCCATTTCAAAATTAAAGCCCTCTATGTTTTTTCTGTGAAGAAAATCCTTTCATTGGTTAACACAAGGCTTTTATTCTAATATATTTGCAGGAAAGTGTTGTGGAAAATGCTGTGATTTGCATGGCTATATAGATTAATAGAGTACCGGCTTTTAACTGGGGATTATTATTATTACAAATGACCAAAAGCTTCTTCCCCTTTTTCTGTCTGAAATTGATATAAATTACATTCATAATGAAATGAAATGGCCATTATGAAAAGCAAACTTAATGTAGAAAAAAAGGGCTGGCAGCAGCAGCACCAACGCTGTCATATCACACACATATGCGAGCCGCACCAGATCAGCGAGGTAGGTGGCAGTGTGACCCAGATGTCAGAACATACCTTCATGAACTTCATCAGGCGGTGAGCAGCCTCTGATACGCTGAAATTCTTGCCCTTAGATGTTGTAGGTAACAGGTGTAGAAGCAAAAGGATGGGAGCCACCTCACATTCATACTAGAGAATAAGAACTAACACCGTCGCAATTACTTTCACTTGAAAGGACCATACCAGTGTTTTGTTTTTTCATTTATTACAAATCACATATACTTTACCGCCATGTATTTTACAAATGAGACTGAGTTTTTAAATTGATTGACCGTTTCGTATCTTCAAAGCAGCCACTGGTTTCCATTCATTCCAGTAACGGTATGAAAATTAATTTGCAGAGATTTTAAAGTTGCTTGAGATAGGCAACCCATCAAAGTGTATATTTAGATGTAACATTAGTGACATTTTATGCTGTTATTTTTTCATCAAACTTGCTTTATGCAAGTTTCAAGTGTCTGGAAGTTGATTTCCATACTGGACTGTAATAAATCGAAACCGAGGGCTGCCTGCAAGGTGGGAAGAATTATCCATCATCAATCTAAAAATCCAATGTGATTTGGAAAATGATCCGCAGTAATGTCAAGTATATTTGATTTGGACTAAAGGGGTCCACACATGAAAAAACACTGTCCAATGATAAGTTCTGTTGACTTCACAATGAATACAGTGAACACCCTAAAGGCATTTGAAATGTACTTTCTCCAGTTTACAGTAATCACCATCAATGTGTGATGATCAAAGGTTTCAAGAATGTTGGGCATTTTGCAAAGAATTTACAAGACACTCCCTAACCAAAGAACATTGGGAATTTTTGGTCAATCCTAATCACAAAACATAACATTGGAAAAAAAAAAAAAATCACATTAGAGTGCAAACCCATAAAACAAACCAAAGCTGTCAACAATTCATTCATGTCTTACCTTTTCATCTGTGCTAAAATGTTACCTTCATTTTGTCTTTGACAAGGTTGAGTTTCAGGTTGAGTGCTTTGTCATCGAAATAGCTTCATTGCATTCATCACCTGACAATTGCCTTAAAATTTAATGTATGTTGCAATGTGTCTCAGCGCTATCTGAAAAGACCAGAGTTGCGCTCGTCAGGTTTCAACCTCCATGCCAGGTAATGGGAACCACTCTCATACATATATATATATATATATACATATATATATATATATACATATATATATATATATATATATACGTATATATATATATATATATACATATATACATATATTAAAAGCACATTCATAATTTATTTCAAATCACATTTATAATAAATGATAAGCTCAAATGGGCCGCAGAGCTGTTTCATGATTTAAAATATTTACCAGGTGTAGGACTTTAACTAAGACCTGTTGCTGCTCTCTGAGAGTAACTTTGAACCAGACTCAAATCCCTCACACTCTCTACAGTAGGTGTCTCCAGCACCACATTTGCATGAGGACCCACAGACTCACATGTGAAACCTTGTCTGTTAATAATGGCTGAGTAGAAGTTTACTGAACCTAGTGAAGACAAAGGGAAGTGAAAGGAAATTAAATCAGGTGGTAAACCCGCTTCCTTGACATCCTACTGTTTGAGTGACATGCCTGGCAATCAATTGGTAAACTACAGTATGAATTCAGACCAACAGCAAGCTGACGGCGGGCCCGTCAGGCACTTATTTTGCTTATGTGTAGTCTAAGCACTAGACCTTTGAAGTGCCTAATTGTGCACGCAAAAACAGGGGAAAGATCATGTACAGCACCCCCACCCCACCCCACCCCACCCCACCCCACCCCACCCCCTTGGGGATGTAGCCTGCCTTGGCAAATGCCAAAAGGATCAACCAGATGCTGAGACATCTGTGGTTTTAATTCATTCACTGAAAACTCCATATGGGGATTCTCCCTTGGTGGAATGGGTGAGAAATAATTAATCCTTGTATTATTCATCATTTTCACAGTGCTTCCCCTTATATGGTGCTAGTTGCAAAGACAAACACTGTAGTTGTCACATATGGTGGTACTCTGTTGATTCAAACATGCAAACACCTCAGAAAACATCAAATTATTTCTGCAGTTTCACCATTACTTACTAAATTACCTTTTAGGTTTCCATCAAAATTACCTTTAATTATAGTGTCTATTGCAGATTAGGGACATGCAGGGTTTTGGTCAAAGCATCATACATCCCGGCTCTACATAGGGATCCATTGTCAAAACTGATTTATAAATATCTCCATGTATCATCATAATAAAGATTGTATAAGATACAACTTTATTAGGCCAATCAGTTTAAAGCTAATCTTTTGTAATTGGATGTGTAGCAATTAATAGTCTATGTCAAATATGGTGGAAGAGCTAGGCCCTTTGAAAATTACACATTTTAATATCCCCATTAAACCAGTTAGCGTAATATTTCAATCTCCACAGCAGTGCCGCATCATCTGGCCAAATTTCATCTAAATCAGACCTGTGGGGCCTGAAATACTCAAGCATCTGAGACATCATGTTCAATAATATCATGAACAGTGCCTGATTAATGTTCCCTCTAGATTTCTTTGTGTGGTAGACAAACACATGTCATAAGCAAGGGCAAAACAAAGAGACTCACCAAGTAAAAAGAGAGGTTTGAACCTTGAAGTAACTAAATCAAGGATGTACAGTTCCACACAAAATAAATCCACATTAGTCCTCAGGCCTTTTTAATTTCTTATTTTATTACATGAAACTCTAGCCAAGATTTTTATGGATCAAAGATCTTTTTAGATGCAACTTCATATATAACTTTATGATAATGTTGAATTTCAAAATACTTTTCTTAATGAAATTACTACTTATATTTTGGGGACCCCATGGAATTCCTTAAAGGACATTTCAAGTTACTTTCAGCAAGACTTATCAAGTTATGATTTGTTAAATGCAAAATTAGCATAATTTGTTAGTGTAAAGTAATAGTTTCTTATTTATCATATAGACCTGAGTAGTTTTCGATCATTTGATCTAATTCTTAAAAAGAAAGTGAAGACATGTATTTCCTAAAATGTCAAGCTATTCTTTCGAGGTGTAAACATTTAAAATTGGATATAAAAAGTTGAACGTTTCTGCTGTAAATCTAGCAGTGACAGTGTTAAATATAATCATTGTCCAAGTGCCTTAAAAGTGCCTATTGTTTAAGAGCCTTAAAAATCACAATGAGAAAGGTAACAATCTGAAAAATTACTTTACAAAATGAACTAAATCTGAACAAACTGCACAGCCAAAGCAGTGTCTGTTCATCACCGCTGTAAAGAATTTAAACTGTTGCATGCAAAACTTTGCACCGCTTCACGTTCACAAACTACACAGCAAAAAATGAAAAAGGGTTGGTCTCTTTCTGAATATTTTACAACTTGAAAAGCTATTGTCATCTTTGTGATGAGATCATAACCCTGAATAAGAAAATGTATGTAAACTCACGGTACTATAGCTGACTTGCAAGCTCTCCTCTTGGTTGCGTGAGGTGGTACAAAAATGGATCCAACTTCCAATTCATTTGAGTTACCTCGTCTGCTGGAAATAGGTTGGTCCTATTGACAAACCCTGCTGTCAGGGGAAACATAACTTATTTGGATGGGCAATAGATCAAAGGAATAAGGTGGGCATGGTGGATGACCATAGATTGCTGAAGTGTACAGAGCACTGTTTGAAGTTTACCGTGACACCGGATATTGCAGGTACACAAAAAGACTGCGAGACAGGTCTGAACCTTCATTAACACTCACCAGGCCTACAGCTCAAAAAGTGAAAAGGTGTTGTAAAACAGCAGAATGTGTCTTTCACTCTGGTTGAGCATGTAAAGATGGTGATATCTAACGCAAAAGTAAATTGTGATACCTTTTGTTCTCAGAGACAAAAAACGACTTTGCGTGAAGCCAATCCAAGGTGATTTCTTCGAGATCACTCTTTTCTCCATCGCAGTCAGCCACAGTGCAGCGGGAAAACAGAGGAGACAGGAAGTAAACTGTGCAGCTGTGAAAATAGCTTGCAAAGGGATGTGGTAAATAAAAACATAGCAGTTCAGGAAGAATTAGGCTCAAAACACCCCGTCGGATGTGAACACTAGTGGGCAACATCATCTTCTCTGTCATAGATTGCTCAGTCCAAATGCATTCTTTCTACAGTTTATTTCAGAGCTAACGTTTTTATTTAAAGCAGCTACGTGCTGTGCCGGCCCAGAAGGACTATTGGTTGTACTTTCAGCTTGATAATGTGAGCCACATATGCTCACACATATTTCCATTGAGGTCCAGATGAAAAATACTCAAATTAACTGACCCAAAATGTTTCACCCTTTTATGTGCTGAATTTAACCATTCACTTAGTTAATTAAAAAAAAAACACGTCTGTTTGTTCAGCCATGGAGGCATTGGGAGAAAGATGAAGCGGACCTCGACAAACCTGAATTCTTTAGGTGAAGATTGGGAGTGAACAAAAAACACCTTTCTAATTAATTTGCATTCTAATCTCCACAGTCATATTGAAGGCCTGTGGGTCAACTTTGTGGATGTTGTTTATTTCCTGACTTCAGATAGACCTGGCCGAATAAAACAATAACATTTAATTTTGTTAACCACGAAATCCATTAACAGTTGTGCTATCCTCTAAAGTACAGCAATTTAATTAAAATATTAATAACTACATCTATCACAACTACTACAACATGATGATAATCAATATGATTATTATTATTAAAATATAGAGGTATACTATTATGCTGCACTCTTAGTCATATGGGGTAAGACAAATATGTGAAGCTAGTCACCAGATATGTATACATTTTAAAATCTTTAAATTAATTCTGGAGCTAACAAGGAAGCCAGGAGTGGATTAATGGGATTTCTGTAAAAACCCTAATGGCTGAATTCGATATAAGTACACGTACAGGGACTGTATGCTTTAATGAGCAAAGGAACTAACTGACAACAATCGCAATTTGACCCCCATTTGAGACATAAATAAGGCATGGCCATTGCACCACAAGGCAATACATGCTAAAAAATTGGAATTGGCAAATATGATTTTCAAACTTATATGTTATGGATATATTATACCAGGGGTATTCAATTAAAGTTCAACAAGGTCCATTTAGAGAAAATGTTCTCAGACAAAGGTGCGGAACATTACAGTAATATCTAGCAATGATTATGTCCCATATATATTTAAGTAGCCGAGCAGTCTGTATTAACGTCTGTATGTAGTCTGACTGTCAAATCAAATAAAGAAAGTTCAATTCAATGATATCTCAACAATATGTATTGTCAGATTTCAAATTGAACTGGATGAATTATAAATAATACATAATCTAATAATACATAAATGTTTTTTCTCTTTTTTCAAGTAAAATAAGGGCTGCATTTAAGAATAAATTACATAACAGAAAGCTTTTGAAAAATGTGCATCTTAACATAAAGTACTTAAAGTGCCGTAAATGCTAGAAAAGCTGCGCCGGTTAAAATAGAAGCGCTCCGTCAAAATTTAATAATTCTCAATTATCTATCGGTTTTAGGTCCAGGGTCCAGCTACAACGGCGTCTGGGTCCGGATCCGGACCACGGTCCACCTATTAGTGACCCCTGTATTATACAGTACATACACCCTCTCCATGTCTTCTTCCACCTTCTATTGCTGCATGAAGCACGTTTTATTTTGATGTTTTTAAAAGCAATTCCTCCCTAGTGATCAGAGAACATACTTCCTCTTAATTAAGTTAATTAAACTCAAAAGACATCTCCAACTAACGTGACCCCATTTTTAAAGTAGATCTTTCCTCTGGGCATAAAAAGAACAATATTGCGTGATAGTCAAAGTTCTCGTTATAATTCCCCCTCCCTTCCTCTCTGTCATCCCTCTTAATGTAAGTCTTCGTACCTCTCTTTCTGCTGCTGTGTCTTGGCTCACTTCTTATCAGACGCGTTCAGCTGTCGGTGGAGCGTCCACAGAGACTGTCAGTGTACCGGGCTACTTGGCAATGCATGGTCGAAGCTTTTAATTTTCCCTCCTTTCCAATATTTTAAATATCTTTCTACTCCAGTAATTTCTCCTCTAGATTTCCTCCCACCTTTGCACGGATGACCCATGACTAAAATAATGGGTATATTCAGATCTATGGATTTTCACTGCAATTCATTCTTTCTACATTGGCTGAATAAGGTTGAATGCTTCTCTGGTATCTAAGCAGCCAGTAATTACAGGTCTGTCATGACAGACATAAAAAAAACGTGGTATTAAGTGGATTGTAATAATATGTTTCCATCAGTAATTATTACATGGGTTATTTTGAGAAAGTTTCTATAGTTAACCATTTGTCAAGAAAATTTCAGCACAACAAAAACTAAAAGAAAAAGGACGAGAGTTTAGCGTTTAGCTTAAAGCCCCGCAGCGGGGCTTTAAGCTAAACGCTATAATATAATCAGCATGCTAACATGCTCACAACAATAATGGTAAAATGCTGATGTTTAGCAGGTTCATATTTACCGTGTTTACTATCTGAGCATGCTAACATATGCTAATTAATTAATGAATAAGTTATCAGCAATTAGTGAGTTGTTGTTAATTTGTGCTGCCGAGCAGCTGGTTTAGAGTTAATCAGAAATGATGAAAGAAAAAAGCGTTATTCTCATTCACAGATATATATGAACTAATCATTACCTGATGATGCATTAATATCGTGTCTCCCAGTCTATTCGCTGTAACTCATCATTACTACTATATAATCCTTGATTAAGTTATTCAGGAACTACTCATTAACGATTTATTAATCATCGGGTGCTGATTGTTCCTTCCATTACTTTTGTGTACTGCATTGTGAAGTGTTACCAGGAAAGCTGCTCATCAATAATCGGCTTCTAATTTTCATGGAGCAGTGTTTCAGGAGGATGGGAGGCTCTGTGGCTATCTTTCTGCCTCAGTGCACAGCAGACCCAGAGGGAGGGACCCATTAACAGGATCTGTTTATACTGCCTCACCTCAATCTCAGTGCATACCTCCTGACTAATGTCAGCCATGTTTAACAACCACCTGCCTTATCGAATGTACACACAGACAGAAGGCCCAAGTAGTGAAATCAATCAAGCACAGAACTTGTGTCAATTGCTGCAGAAAATTGGAAAAAAAAACATTTAGAAAACACTGCAAGATGAAAGAGATGTGATACATCAAGTGAATCTGTAAGGTTTGGGTTATTTCAGAATGGGAGAATATTTATATTTAAATGTAATATCTATTTTCTTTTTAGAACCAAAACAGAATTATCCCAATGTGTGGTCTATACTATGTTTTGTAGGCAGGCTACAATTATTCACATAAATTCTACATGTGTTTTTACAGTCACAGGGGTCATAATGGCAACCCTGTCTCTCAGAAATTACATTTACATTTATATACTACTACATACTACTCATATAACACTATGTACTACTTACTGTCTACACTAATATGTTGTTAATTAACATATCTGGCAAGTAGCATAATGTTGTTACCATCAGTAAAATGTTGGCTGACAAAGTATATCATTTTGTCTCTGCCACGATATCCACTCATAGCAACAAAAAAAACATCAACGTATATGGTTCTGTTTCAGCACTCACAGCACTTCATTCAGGTAAGGGGCCCGAGGGCTGGCCCTAGGCCCGGGGAGCATGCTGGAGGCTGATCCAGGGCTGGAGAATTTACGCACAGAGCACCAGGACCACCAAGTCTCAGACTGATTTTTGTTTTGTCGGGAGAAGGGTCACAGTTAAACTCAACCACTTGGCTATTTTCTGCCATATCACGTCATTTCAGCATTTTTTTTTACCAAGTTCATCCATGATCTTTGAGGCATGCATGACCAAGTGTAGCTAGGCAGCATCTTAGACACAATGGGGGGACCAAGTGTTGTACTTCCTCCATCCCTCTACCCCGACCACAAACCTACAACCCATGAGTTTTGTTCACTCCATAAAGCGCTTCCTATATTCGTAAAAGCATTCCATGCAAACACCAGGAAAGAATTACTTTTCATAATCAGAAAAACTAATTAGCATTATATAAATGTAATTTCTAGGAGACAGAGTGGATAGAGGGACAATCAAGCCAATCAATTCAATAATTTCAAAACCTTGTGTGGAGCAAAAAGACAATCAAACCAGGGATCTAAATTAACTGGGTAATAGACCATTTTCACAGAAAACATTTTGACATGTCACAGTTGGAAAAGCACAGGCGTAAATACAATTAGGATGGCTGCATACCCTTTAGCTGCATAAGTGTCAGAGTCCTGGTATTGTGCATGCTGGTTCACTATCACGCTGTCTAGGCTTACCGGGACACTCGAATAGAATAATGTTCACATTAGTAACACCTGTGTGAATGTCAAAATGTCTGCTGTGCAAACTATGCAAATACATGAAGGTAACCTGATGCTAACACCACAATGTATTTTATTTAATGCATATGTCAGATACTTACTGAGTGCAAAAGCTGTCCATCGAACCGGATCCCATGAGAGGGCAGAGTAACAGGAATCAGCTGTCATTTCAACAACTAAGCTGTCACCATATTGTTTAGCTATGCATGAGGGAGCTATTTACAGTAAATCAAAGCATGTGTTGCTCTTCTGTAAAAGGAGCAAGTAGAGGAGGTTCCTGAAATGTTATGCTCACCGCAAGTCATATCTGAGTCTGTGCCCAATGGTCACTCCTTTCAAAATGGCCCAATCATGCCACTGACAGTCATGGACCAGGTTGTAGTGATAAAACGCACACTTTTACTGCTTTGAGAACTGATCTATCAAAGTCTTATTGTTTTATCTGGAAGACTAAATGAGCTTCAAGCTGAAAGGAGACTTTCCTGTTATTGCTAGTTGTAAGCTAAAGAGTACAGACAAAACTGACTGTTGTTCAGAAGCATATTATATGACGGCTAATGCATTTGCTAGATAAAAAAAGAAGAAAAAAAGGAACACAAGCTGTTGCTTTCCATGCATGAAAAAAAAATGTATGAGCACTCACCCTACTCATTTGTGAATGTTTGTAGATATGACTATGATCTACCAGTGGTCCACTAGGGCTTTAGATGTTTAAGGTTTGATTGTTTGCACAATGAATATTTCATAGAGCTATTTAGAAATAGTTGACACATGTTGATAACAAACAGGTACCACTCAAAGGATACCAGGAAACAAGGTGGAATTTTCAGCAGCAAAATAGGATGTAAACCATGTGACCCATGTCTTCCACAATCTTTTACATTGATTATCTCAGTACATGTCAAACACAGCCTGAAGCAGTAGCAAAGAAGCCATTAGGCCTTATCTATTATTGAAGAGTTGAAGGCCTTCTAATAGCTGGAAATTGCTGACACCAAGATTCTTTCATTGTCGTATGATTTACAATCTATCCCTGCTTTAAAGGAAAATAACACACACACACACACACACACACACACACACACAGACAATCCCAACTGTTTTCGTGCAATTTACATCTTGTTAATCTATACACCAAAAGCAGTCAGTGGTCTTGATTAATCTCTTCCCCCTGTTGTTCTATGTTGTGAGTAGCATAGTTAGAGTTGCTTAGCCTTGTGACAACTCTGTCTGCACCCTCTGGATATTTCTATTCTGTGCGCTGCAGTAGTGACATTATTATTTCATGTGGATAAAGACATTGAGAAGACAGAGATGGCTGCCCTTTCACCAATAACCACAAAGGATGTGATACAGTGCCACTGCCTGCTCTAATATGCGTCTGTGGGTTCACTGCGTTAATGTGAGGAAACGTTCTCAGGCCTCTATCAGCGGCCTTATATTTCTGGACCATTTAGGCTGACAAGCAGTGGTACTCACAGAGGCTCACAGTACAGATGATCTTGGTGAGTCATAAAAGACCTTTGCAGTAGTTCCCCCAAGTTAGAAAGGTCAGCAGTCGCATTTTTAATTTCTAGTGTTTTACAGCAAGTTAAACTATGAATTCTGACACTTGCTTGTGTAAAATGGGTGAAAAATCCAAAGATTTATTTATTTGAACATCTACGTATGACAACTTAATAAACTCTATCTGCTGACAAAGGCTCATGTCATGGCCCAATGCTATCCTAATATTATACTTTTTCATATTTGACATCATTACTTTCTTTGTAACATGTAGAAATAATTATTCACCACTGCTGGTAATTCTGTAACTCATCGTCAATTAGACTCAACTAAAGGTTTTAATATCAGTGATATGCCATTGAGTGACTTTAATCTATCCTTATAACATTTCAATTTAAATGTAATGTTTTTGTGTTTACTTGATTGAGTGTTCAAACTGTTCATTATGTTACATTCACAAGTTCTTAGTTTCTGTTTGAAAGCAGCTGTGGCGTAACAATGAAGGAGCAGCAGCCCATCCCTGGAGTTAAATAACCAGCTTAAATGGAAGGATAGCACCTTGGGTCTCCTGTGTAACTAATGAGAAGGCAATACTTAAGGCCCTGTGAAATGCCTATGAACAGAGCTGAGTGGTGTAAGGTGAGAGGTAATCAGGGCATTTCCATGCTCTGACAACCTTGTCTGCCTCCAACAATTACAAGGCTGAGGATTAGTGAGTTGCACAGAAACACACAATATGTCAAACCGCAATCATTAAATGATGGTTCCTCTTGGTTGCCTCTGACAAAACCAACATGGTGCGTTTGTATGCAAATGCAGGGTTAGCGGTCCTGCTACTGGTATAATTGTCATTTGTGGATGAATATTTTTTCATATAATGTTGCAGGAATTTATAGCATTTGTTTTCACTAGGATAAGGTATTACTGTATACAAAAATATTGATAACCCTTAAACATTGTGCATAGTAATGCACATAGAAAACATGTCTATTAATGCATAAGCATTAGCTGAATGTTTCTGAAACAGTATAGCTCTGTGTTAAGCAGCTGACTTACTGAAACAAAGCTAACTTTTGTATAAGTTATATTTTTCCTTTTTTGTTTTTACTGTTGGGAGACGTAAATGAATGGTCCTGCTACGTAGTTTGTTCTTTTCTGTAAAATATGCTTCTACACTGCGATGTAAGCAGGAGCAATTTTACGTTTTAGGAAATACACTTACCTGCTTTCTCATAAAAAATTTGATGAGAAGACTGTCAATACCACTCTCTTGTGTGCACGCTAAATATGAAGCTACCCAAAGAGCTGGTCAGCTTAGCTCAGCACATAGACTGGAAACAGCAAGCCAACACCTTTAAAGTTCAGTTATTAGCACGTTATATGGTATATAGTTTTATAGCTCATTTGCTAGACTATTTCTTGGCTAACAAACAAGATTCAACATTTTAATAAGTGAGCTTTGAAGGTGATGGTAAATCAATTTTGTAACAGTTGGACCGAGCTCGGCTAGCTTCCGGACTTTAAGCTAAACTGAGCTAAATTAACTAGCTTTCTGATTACAGTACAAACAAGAAAGTGGGACCAATCTTTGCATCTAACTTTTGCTACGAGAACTTGTTTCCTAAAAAGTATTTATTTTTTTTTCACTCCAGACATGATTTTTAATGACTTGAGCACCACAAGTAGAATTTCATTTGCCGAAGTTGTTTGAGGTGGTAGGAGAAATCAAAGAGACATCACATTTGTATGAGTGTAAATGGGTAAACTGACTCTTTAGCACAAAGTAAACAACTACAATATGTTGTACTGTTCAAGTTAGATACTCAGACATTATATTAACATGTTTTTTATTCAAACAACAGCCTGCTGCTTTGACTCTCTAAGACAAAACCACCATAAGGTTTATCCTCAGTCATTAATGAGGTGACTCCCAGATCAATTCTTATTGACTGACGGCCTCCATTATTGGCTTGTAAGACATTACTGTTTGTACCATTACTCCTTAATTATATTGAAAGCAGAGCACTGCTGGTGCCTCTCTAGTACAGTAGAAAATCAGACGAGGTACTAATCATCCTTTCTAACACAAACAAGGCCCGGGGTGTTTCTGGCTTAAATGCAGCATTCTAATGCATTCATTAGCGAACAACAGTGATTTATTTGTTTAAGGCTTTGCATGATTCCTTAATGGCAAGATAATGTAAAGGTGCACACTTAGATATTGGCAATTACTGGAGAGTTAAATATTTGTAGGGGATAAATAAATATACGTACAAAAGCAGCAGAAAATGCAACAGACCATGAACGGCTAATGTTTCCCAAAATGTTAACTATGAAATTGCCAAAGTGCCCAAGAGTATTTTCTAATGATAAGAACTACTGTTTTATGCAGAAGGCAGTCTGGGGAAAGTGTGATTAAATAGAGATCCTGGGCATTCCTGTGTTAGGAATCAGAAAATACACAAATTCCGTTCTCCGTTGTATTTGCTGCCTGTTGATTAATCTGCTCTCTTTTTGTGTAAAAAATATCTTTGTCACACAGACAAAAGAATATTGTTGAAAAACGGGAATTCTTTCACTTTTTTACTTGCATGCAAAGTTGGTATCATTGTAGCATGGTATCACAACATACAGTAATTCATTCAAAGCTTTTCAGCCCTGAAGTTTAAGGTCTGATAGTTAACTTCAACATTACACTGTTGGTTAAGTTTGTGCATTCATTTAACATTTTGGAGTTCTGTTTGTTCTTATTTTGAAACTCTTAGTAGAGTGCTGCTTCTTACTCATATGAATGACAATCAGCACCTTTTTCAGCAATCAATATATTTTGACCATGAACTTGATCAAACTCTAGACGATAATTCATAGTCAACAATCTATTTCAACCTGCCAATATAAGTAACGCCATCTTGTCCTTTTTTTACTGTTGAGAAAACTATGAAATTATGGACATACTTTATGTCTTTCAGGAGATGGCAGATCTACCTTGAGGTCAAAACTGGAAGATGGAAGGTGTAAGATGTAGGGAGAGGGCGCTGGTCCTTCCCGTCAGAGATAAGACAGCCAAGAATGATGGGGCCAAATGGCAGGAGAAGAAAAAAGGGCAAATTATCTGATATACCAGAGGCTTTGAATTGTCTTTGAATACCAGCGGGGAATAAACAAGATACTCTAACATACTGGCACACTGGATAGATGGCTAACACTTTGACCTTTACCTTCTTTGTCACAGTTGGAGGTGGCTGTTCCCTTTTATGCAGTGATATTTTCAGCATGTGGAGCATGATCAAGTCCTGCTGTAAGATTAGATCCAAATAAAAATTAAAATAAAACACATCATACATGTTGGCTTGATGCCCTTCATCAAATAACAGCACATATAGAGATAAAAGAAACCGTCACAATTTGATTTATGGTGGAGGGGGTTTCTGAGGACTAAATGCATACTGGTGGCACATCATTGGATCATTTAGATATCTTGCAATGCGCATATTGTTATTATTTTCACACATCTACAGATATACATATTTTCTTCAATTCAGATCATTCTGCCCTTTTTCTTCAAACATCCACAGATAATGAAAAAATAAACAAATCTGTTCTTAAACGTTGCTCTAGACTTTGTCATATGGTATTTAGTTTTCTAAATCCCTCAGCAGCTTACCTTCTCTTCTCACTCCTGCTGTCATGCTGGTGGTCCCTGCTGGTCCCTGACAGGTGATGCAGCCTGGCATTTGACCTCTGGGAATGTTCTTCTGATGTGTAAGACGGGGGGGGGGTCTGACAGCAGTTTAATGCCAGTTTTAAGGCCTGGCTATGGAGGAGAGAGAGAGAGAGAGAGAGAGAGAGAGAGAGAGACAGAGAGACAGAGAGAGCTGCTGCTTTACTGCAGACCAGTTCCCTACTAAAGCAGCTATCTATAGCAGCAGGCTCATCAGCTGTCGCAGAAACCTCCGCACACTATTCCTGTCCAAATTAATTTAATAAAACCTGTCTCATTTCTTGTAGCTTCCCCTCTGTCTTAATATGTTCTTGCCCATTTCAGCAATCTGTCCGGGGCCTATCATCAATTTTCTTTTTCTCATTCACTGTTAATCATTGACTAGACCAAAACTCATTCCTGTTTCTCTTGCTTTGTCGTTTCTGCAGCTTACTTTTAATAGCTTTGCGGTGGCATAACAAACTCCAACAATATGAATATCTGAACTGAAGGCAAAGTCATCATTATCAGTCCAAACACGCAAGAAACTAGTCAATGAAACTGTCTCTGTGTCTCTCTGGTCAGCAATAGGAAACAGGGTGACACTTACCAATACAGAACAAAAGTTTCAAACTTGTTAACTTTGTCATTATTTTTGACAGTCAGTGTTTAAATAATGGTTACTTATTTGGGACTGCAGGCCTATATTCAATGGAGAAAATAATATAGCAACCCATGCACTATGCAAACTTTGCTAAAATAACTCCAGAAAAACCTAACAGTGAGAGAACAGAACAATCAAGAGATGTAATGGCATATATAAGGGCTAAATCTTCATGCATTTAATACAATTTTCTATTGTAGACATAAGTATAGCTCACAGCATTCAGCTGAAAACCACCATCACCTGCAATTTACTTTCGACTGAAAGCCAGGCTGAAACGAGCAAAGCTTTCATTTACTCCACTGGAAATGGCACGAAGAAAGAAAAAAAATGAAATGCAAGATGATCGCTGTACAAGCTGCATATATGTGAGTAATTTAAATCCCTTATTATTTTTCCATTACAAAGGTGTCACTGAAGCAGTCTGTCTCCTACCGCTGTGCCTCCACCCTTTAAGTCCAGCCCCACTGAGCTCCAGCATATACATTCAAGATCTATTCAGAGAACAATCAGCAGTTGATGGCATGATTACTGGAATCCATCGTGACAACACTCACCGTATCTGAAAACAAATTGTGAAAGTCGAGGTATGTGACAGGCCACAGTACTCTGATGCTGCTGCCCTCAGGTTCCCCTCCTCCTGTACTAATTCATAAGACAATTTTACACCATAAGTTGAGAGGATTTACACTATTACTACTATTAGATTTATACTAATTACTATAAAGTATTACCTTGGAAAATAGTAATATTCAACACGTTATATCTTGTTTCTTAAAACCGTACAAAAATTGAAGTACAAAAAATGGCACATTGCGGTTTTATCGGGGGTCATGTGCCGTACTATTTCTTTACTATGCTGGTTGCCTAGCAACCTCACGGTGACAACAAGACCCCATGTAGTTACTGCGCCACAATAAAACATAAAACCACAATGCTCATTTGAACACTTTTACACGTAGGTTCATGTACAGACACGAGACAACATATTCATCAGTGAGCTTAAGAGGTGCTGGTTGGCACATTTTGCTATCTCTGGACACAGCCAGTGTTTCCCAAACACATTCTCACTCCCAACTTGTCAAATACTGACACTCGGTCAGTGGCGCTCTAGGTACCCCTCTAGGCAGGGACGCCATGTCAGTTTCCACTTGTTACATAGATAGATAGATAGATAAATACTTTATTAATCCCGCAAGGGGAAATTCTTTTGGTACAGCAGCATTTTTACATAAGAAAATAACAACATGCATAGTCTCTTTCAAAATAAACTTCTGTCTTGCCAAGAAGTTGAAGTCTACTTGATTGACTAACAACACACGTTACTATAGTGAGTGACAAACAAGTCATGATGCTAGCAACTCATGACTAACGTGACTTACGACACATCAACTCACATAACTAACGACTGATGCAGCAAAATGTCAAGGTTTACTTTTGGTTTCACAGAGGACATGAACAGCTGTCTCCTAGATGCAAGTCCTGTGTTTGTTTGACCCATTCACCTCTCCTCCTGCCCACCATCTTGTTCTTTATGCAGTTCCTCTGACCGTCTAACACTGACGCGGGTGGGTTTACATTGGAGTTAGTTGAAAGCCTGGTAAATTGGTATCAGATGCCATAGGGCACTGACCAACCTTTGGCATTTGACGAGTTGCGAGTGACACCAGGTTGGTTTCCTCTTGTTGTCAGTCTTTATGCTAAGCTAACCAGCTGCTGGAGGTAGATTTCTATTTACAGTGGTATCAATCTTCTCATCTCACTCCAATAATAAGCAACTAAGCATGTTTCTAAAAATATTTAACTATTTCTTAAAACAAAGACCAGGATTCTGGAGATGTCAACACATAACCAAGAAAAAAGTTGAATCATGCTTTAGTGGCCACTGTATGAGCAGAAGTTGTATTTTAATTGTTGAAATTGTTGGAAAAACACATTAAACAATTTAAAGATATGATCTGTATGTTCATTTTGCTACTGTACACTAAACAACTTACCAATATAGCTTTGAGCTGCCCTGGTACTAGATTGTGCATCCTGGCTCACTAGCACATCTAAATGGAATGGAGTCTTAATTAAATCTAGTTACATCTGTTCTTATGAAAAGTCAAAATGTCTGCCTTGGTAAAGGTCTATGCATATTACGTTGGTATTATGGGGCATTTTAGACATGTGATTAATATTTCAAAACAAGGCTGTAAATTTGTAGTGGATATTTTCTTTCATAATGTTTCCAGCTTTGACTAAGTTTGAGAACATTTCTATGCAGACCTTATTAATAAGTTAGTCATGCATCCATCTGTGTGAGAACATGACAGGGGTGGGTGTAACAAGCTACAGAGAGGAAATTGTGGCTGGCAAGGTTGTTTACCTCGTTGAACACGGGATTGAGGCACTAAAATGAAAGACAGGATTAGAGAGAAAATCCTGGATAGAGATCGGAGGATGTCTATACTTCAAAAGGAGCTTGGTCAACAAACCAAGCCCCTTTCTCATCTCAGTGAAATTAAACCTCTTCTATCTTCCTTCTGTCTCTCAACATCTGCCATTCTAGGAACACTTCAAAATGCGTATCCTACAGTCTTACGCTGCTGAATCATATTTATCGCCCTCCTGTCAGGAGCTGGATTTTCACCTGCTGAATTTCCTCCGATTCTGTGTTAAGAATGGCTCTGAGATTATGCAGCCATTCTGATTCTGGTTTTAGATTAAGCCAGGAATTCTCAGGTCCAGCTGAGATAAGTCCAGACCATATATGTGACTTTTGCAAAAAAAATCTATCTCTGCTGGGAGTTTAAGCAGCCTGTTTATCTGATACTGGAAGCTATGATCAGGAGATACAACCACGGAAAGTCTGAAGTGTAGTCCTCTCGCGTACTACCCAGATACACGAAGGTTATCTTATAACATCATGAAGAGCCACTGTGTTGCTCCTCAGGGGGGATGGTGTATGCAGTTGTGAAAAAATCTCACTGTTACCCCAGAGAGGTGGAACCAAACCTCTGGGTGTCCGCTGTAGATATGGATAGCCGCCAGGCAGCTCTGATGAGTCTTTGCCCAACATGATTTTAACATTCAGTGTCAACAACTCATGATACATACATGATTTATGATGCGCTGGGATGGTGAATTGATTGTTAAATGGATTGTTTCCCTGTACTGAAAAATAATATGATACCAGCGATGAAATAAATAATGACATGGATTTTGACCTCTGGCATTGTGGTCTATAATATTTGCAGCCAATAAGTAATACACATAATTAGTTTTGATTAAAAACCTTCATAAAGTCTTGTTAATTGTTCTGCTTTGTAAATCCATTGCGCTAAAGCAACTTTATTTCATGACTAAAACATTAAAGCCAATACTTTTGCTTGACTGGACAAGCCAATCCTTTTTCTGGTCCAATGTATCATTATTATTATGTGATGTATAGGCTTTATAAAGGTATAAATCAACTCTTATCTAAAAAAAATTAATTACAAAAACTTGTTGGTGAGTTGTTATATGTGCTGTGAAAGGATTAAAAACAGCATCAATCGTCCTTGGGAACATTTCATATTTTGTTAGAGAAAGGCTTCCGCTTTTTACTGCCTCTTAATTATTTAACTCCACAACACTTTCCCATGAAGTTCATGAGCACATAATGTAATCTCTAGTTAAAATCCTTCATTCATCATTTTTGCTATTAGTTATTAGGCAAAATAAAAGAAACTGTTATGAATATGTTGAATACAAATCTTAAATAAACCAAATTAATGGTTGAGTGTAGCTTTCACAGAAATGGATTTATCTTCACTTCGACTGATTAAGCTTAGCACACAGCTGATGAAAGGAAACAGGAAATAATCACAGAGAAAGGGACGTGATTCCCTCCTGTGAAGATTTACATTCATACCTGTCTCCTTCAGAGGTGGAAAAATCCTCTCTCAAATAATTTTGTGTTGATGAACTAAGGTAGGAAAAATTGTTTATTTCACCATAAAAATCTCTATTAAGATTAAACTTTATAATCCCTTTTCACTGAATAATTTCACAATCATATAATAAGAAAAGAGATTATATTCAGTGACAGGTTATCCAAAATATCACAGAGCGTGGTTTCTCTAAAGCTAGAATAATCCTTTATAACCAACTCAATTTCAAATATTGTTGTCTAATACTCACTATGCAATATTTGAATATATTAAGGGGGAAAACATTCAGAGAGTCTGTGAGGAGTATATAGTGTGTATAATGAACTGCAAAAAGAACTGTATCAGGCTCATTCAATATGGGGTCTTTCTCCTCTTTACAGTATATCTTTTGTTTAAATTAAGAGGGGAGTATGCCTGCATAACTTTTTACGTAAAAACAGAAACAGTGTTATGTGGACCCTAGATTTCAGAGCTGGACAGGGGCCCATGCTAGCAAATTATTAATAATGTTATTGTATCTGAACTGTTGTTAATTTGTTTTCAAGGCAGCCACAATTGTAGGCAGAACCTCTCATGAAAACAATAAAGATCACAAATCACAAAGATCATAAATTACAAATGCATGATCTTTTATCTTAATAGAAAAACACTATTGTTTAGTGAGCAAGATTTAATTATCTCATCACGATGTACTGAAACAACAAAAGGCCCTCCAGACAACATCGTAATTATGTTAATGATTTTAGTTATCACGATGACACACTTCATGCTGTGTATCTGTGACTTTACTCGCCCTGTGCAATACTGATTGATCAACACAACTTAATTTTCTCATCACACGATTTTTGGTTGGAAGTATCTGTCAAACCGTCTTCAGTTACTGCTTTATTTGGAGTCATCCTCACACCAAATATGAAAAAATGCATAGCTTTAAAAAATGCATCATTCTTATCAGGTGAAAATCTCTTGCCCCACCTATCCATTATTCTTGGATAAGAGAAATTTTCTATGTTGTTAAACTGCAATAGAATAGAATAGATCTACTCTAAAAGGGTCACCTGACAGTTTCAAGACCTTTTTTGACATCAACAATACTATGTATTTTTTTACTTTTTTGAATGATTTCTATTATCTTTTATTGTTGTTTACTCCACTACATATTTGTGCCATACCACATATAGATACACTAAAGGTCAAAAGTTTGGAGTCACCCAGCCACAAAAGCTTGATCCACTACAGCCTTGTTCCGCTCTCAGCCACTACAGTATGTCTGAGAGGACTGCTCTGTATTTTTCTTTCTGTATTTGTCATGCTTTTAGGTTGTAGAAAGTCCTCTTCACAAATATATGTTATTTTGTATGAAAGGGTTTGTAAAAAAAGTTGTGTTTTGTAAATGGTGAACAAAACGCTGTACAACAGTTAGACCAGACTGACAATTGAAAGGGCAGAAAGAGAAAAAGATCCTCTTAGCAACAGTTGAATAAGAATAGAAGGAATCACCAGTCATCGGTAAAATGAATTGGAAGCTTAGCATCAAAAAGTACGGATTTAAAAAGGAATAAGTTCCTGTTTCTGTGTCAAGTGCACAAAAATGCATGTAAAAAGATGGAATATTAACAGGTGTGTTAATATTAACAGCTATTCTTAAAACATCACAATAGAAATAGAAGGTTAGTATAGGGTTAGCAGTATTGGAAGTGGATCAATGAATATCAGATGGACAAAATATGGACAAACAAATCATAGTGTAAAACTATTCAATCTCACCACTGAGTCGACTGCAGAGGGCCCAAAATATTCAGAGCCCAAATGCACCGTTGTGTTTCAAGAATGAGCTTGAGTCATTTATGCAAATTCAAAAAACGAAGGGCATTTGGGGGGAAATAGTTGCAACAGTATTCTGCCCTGGCATGTAACACTGTGGGAACTTTGACTACAGACAAGTTTTATTCAAGTAATTCTTCTTCTTCTTTTGGGGTCAAAACTATTACAAATGTAAATAATAAATGGAGTGTCTGAAATATACTCTTTTTGTCTCTAAAATAGTCATCATTGAAGGAAAGAAAAAACATCAACATACCAGGTGACTCCAAACTTTTGATTGATACTGTATACTCTTTGTTTTATTTATTTATTTACCATTTAACCTTTTTCTTTTATCTATTCAGGTTAATATCTATTTTTAAATATAATTTAAAGTTTCACATTTTAATTAACCACACCTGTGTGGAAACCCATGCAGACACCCCAGACCAGCTTGCTGTGGTGTACCTTTACAATCCAGCCTCATAGTGCGGATAGTCTAAAGGAAATACCATGACACATCAGATTAAATATAAATAGGGGACATGTATGTATCCAATGTTTGTATGATATCTCACAAAAAGTTACTCCTCATTCTTTGTGTGTTTTCATATTTGCGCCAGCAACATTTGTCAAATTTGGCTCGTTACATGCAGGTTTTTGGGATTTAAACTTCTGTCTTCACAGGAAACAAGTTATTTAGGTTTAGGAAACAAAACTCCTTAGTTATGTTTCGGAAAGGATGGTTCTTTGAGTTACAATAACTACGTAAGTGCTGTTTCTGAAGAACGCAAATTTGGTGACAAATAAATCAATGTTGACTTTCCGTTATGCTGTATATGTGGAACGAGCAGCTGTACCCTTGCTAAAAGATTGGTGTTTGTTGGACCCATCCACCGCTACTTCCGCCAACCCTGCATGGGCTTTTGCAGTCTTTATACTTCCTCGTTCATGATTACGTAGATAATATACATAATTATTTTGTGGGATATTCAAGAATTTAGACGCAGTATGTTTTGTAGATATAGCTACTAACGCTGGATGAGACTAGCCTGACATATGACACGCAAATCCCAACCGTAATCAGTTATAATTTGTGACCGATATAGCTAATTCATTAATGTTATTAAAAAATTTCGAGTTTACATTAAACCAAGATCATGAGCAAAATATTCGACATCAAGATAATAAGATACTTCAATCATGACCTCAAAGTACCAACAGTTAAGTATAAATCTCCAACCACATGCACTTGGCATTTACAGTTCCTCCTGAATCAGCAATCAATTTTAAGGTTGTATTGGACAGTTTCTGTTTGACTTAGTGATTGATGTTAATTGTACTTCAAACTCCTATCATGTGAAAAGAAATGTTGTAATATTTTCCACAAAATCAGTAAACAATGTGCAGACTCTCTGTTTTTGTAAATATTCACCCTCTCTCATGGATTTGGTTGTCTGTAAAAGCCTTGATTTTAATTGAAAATGTCTGTATCAGATTCCACGATTTTGAAATATCAAACCTCGAAAACTACAAGGATGTGCTGTGAAAGGCTTTAGCTTCAAACAGACAAGAAATTGAATCTAATTCTCCACAAATCACTACAGGTTTTTTATATTTCACTTAATTAACAGATTACAGTAAACCTAATTAAATCATTGAAAACTGACACATATAAAGTTAATTGACATAACACATTATTTATTAGAAATCAATCATTGCAATTCTGAATTAAATTGCCTGTAAACCACAGTTTATACTCAATTAGTAATTTTGGTAATTGGTTGACACTACAAAAAATGAAAATTAGTCTGATGTTGAATATGTGTGTTGCTGCTCTCAATAATTTGCTTATGAATAGAGAAGAGAACATCATTCATAACAAGTGATCAACAAATATCCTGTGAATACCTACAGGCTGAAAGGTTGAACTTCAGTGTAGTTGATATTGTTCAGGTTGGTATAGTTTACCACAGCAGGATTCATTTAAGTAAAAGGTACCTTATAAAACATGTTTTCTTTAGACATTTCTTTGTTTATAGAAAATCACCATTTCTATTATTCAGCAGAGAAGATTGAGACATTTCCTTTTTTCATTAAGGAGGATAGAAATTTTAATTCTTAAATTGACATCCTATTCTTTAAAAAGGAGAAGGGTTGCCGTGTTATGCCAAGGAACCAGGGGCTACTGTATGAAGTTGGATGAAAATGCCTTTGATTGTATCTTCATCTGTTTGACGCTTAAAGAGGACATATACACCCTGTGCATAGTTATGTTGGTTGCATGGTCTCATGAAGGTCAAACACATTGAAGGACTGGGACCATTGCTCACAAAAAAACTAAACAAAACAAAAAGTTGCACTTTTATCATTGAGGCCTTGTGGGAGTCACAACCTACACAGGCACCAAAAGAAAATCACAAAACTCTGGTCTGGTATTGGATTTCTCCACATACTAAAGCTGTGTTCATGGGCCTGTATTATGAGCAAATACTCTGCAGTCTATATAAAGAGTTAAACTACCCTCTCCAAAAACAAAAAAAACAAGAGTAAAGTTTAAGGAATGGATTGAACAGTGTGTTTGTCTACTATTATATTGAGAACTTTATTTAACCCGTAAACGTTGTCTCGTCGAGCTAACTTTAGCTTGATTAGCTAGCTACCTACAGATGTTTAGAGGGGTAAATCCCCATTATAATGTGTAAACTAAATGATGTACCGTGTGTATGTTCAGCATTTACAGTTGTACCTGTCTCAATATCAGGGTTGCTTTTTGTGTATTGATGAACTTAAAATATTTAACATGATTAGATTTCACAATGAAAATCTCTGTCAAGGTAAATAAATAATTACTTTTCCCAGAAAGGGGTTAGCCCTATGTTCCCTTAGCATCATCTTTGGCTCATGTTTAAATCTGTCCATAACTTGTTGAGATATCGTGCTCACAATATCTGATAACACAGTCTGGCTCGTACTCATTACCTTTGATGGTTGGGATGATTCGGTTTAGGCATGCTGACGGAGATTGGTAAGAATATCAGGGTAAACCGAGTCATGCCTTCAACATAGTAGCATTCTGCATAATAGTTAGCCATGTGCTTATGTTTGCTGTATTTTCAGAACAATGAGCATTCGGATGGCTGTTTGTTTTCGTGATGACAGGTTGTCGTACAGATAGCCTTTCAGTCCAATGAGACATTTTTTCGAACTAGTGAGGTTTTGAAATAATGGGCTGTCGGAACAATGGCATGGCATCGCAGGTGGTAATGATTACTGGGAACTTAGGGCTAGGGGGGAAATATGGCTGAGGGATGAAATGCTCCCCACAGACATAAGGGATACAATTGAGTACAACCAGTAGTTTTTGGGTTTGGTCAATATTCCAATATAGAACACAATATACCAGACTTCACCAGGGATAGAAGTATAGCCAATGTCCCAGACTGATTTCTGGCTTTATCCCTGGTGTTCTAGAGCCTATCAACATTTATCAAGGTGGACAGTCTGACCAAATCTAAAACATCGGAAACTAGGTACAAAAGCTGTAAAATTATATCACAAAAACAGATATTAAAGAAGGGATCCAAGACCCCCACCCAAAAAATTTAAATAAAAATAAAAATAAAAGTCTATCACACACTGCGCTTCCTGTGCAAAGAAACAGATTCATTAATGGATTAAACTCACCAAAACCTCATTAGTGTGAACCGTTGCCTCCCATAATGACATGCACATCCGCCAGTACACAGCACAAACATACCAAAATAGAAGTGCTGGCATAAAGGAGGGGCGGAGAAGCTGCATGAGTATGTGTGTGATGTTGAGAGGGATTAGGCAGTGGAGTCACTCTTAGAGTCTACAGTCTCCCAGTCAATTCCCTTGACATTACTCTCCCAAGATTCCTCCTCGCTTTATATGAAAGATGTTACCTCTTTGAAAGATCAACAAAATAGACCCACGGTGACATTAATAAGGACTCTGCAGCTGCACAGGAGACACTACAGCAGCAAGAGGAAGAGATACCAAATTCACTGCTGGTGTTTGTGGTCCCACAGTGCCCCCGGTGGTCAATCTGTGAGCATTGTGCTATTGAGTGTAAAGGGCTGTTGCAGGGGAATACTTGGCAAACAGCCACTAACAGATGAGTCTACAAGCTTCTTGAGCACACTTAAAGAAAAAAACAACGTGAATAGTGAGAAGCTAGTTGCTTTTTTATTATGTACAATGCAATAAAAAAGATAAAGTTGTTGTTTTCTTTCTGAGAATTTGGGGATTGGGAGGTTTTATTTTAATGGCATAACACATGCTCTATTGCCGACCATAATGGCAAAATGGCGGATGTATGTTGTTAAAGTACACTACAAAGAATACCAATGATTGTGGGCTCCAATATATGAGCCAGTTCTAAGTGAAATTTCCCATCCCCTCAGGCTGAGAATGTCCAGCCCCGTCCTCCTCATTTTCGGAGAGAGAGAAAAATAACAATGCCTGTATGCTCTCGCACAAATAAAGTGCATCTGTTTGGCTCCTCATTTCCATGCATCTGTCTGGGTCCGGGAGAGCCGATGATAGATCTGCAGACTTCCAAATGAGTTTCACAAGAGCAACCTTCATTTTGCAATAAAATCTAATGCACAGATGTAGAGGATAACAGCTCATATAATGGTCCACGTGCTGTCAGACGCATTATATATTATCTCTCTCCTGATTTCTGTCTGTCCGTCGTTGAAATATGAGCAACTTCACTGCTCTAAGTTAAATATTAAACAGTGATTGAATCTGATTTTGCCTGGCATATTATATCAGTGTGGAGCAACAACAGCTGCATTAAAGCTACTTTTTAAGCACTTTTTGTTCTGCCAGCGAGCTTCCTTAATGAATCCATCTCTGCTTTGAATATTGAGAGTGAGGAACATCCCGCTGTGCTGCAAGAAAGACACGCAGTGTTATTGTAAACGCATAAACGCAGCTGTGGCATTGAACTGCTGTCCCCTGCAGAACCGTGCTGTCTTCTTCAGATGGGTTCAATGTCTGTTCAAACTGAACCGGGCTGGCTACACCCCTGCTATAATGGGCCTTATCTGACAGAAGGATTAGTGTTCAGCAGAGCAAAAACACCATTTAGCCATAGCCAGCTGGGAGGGCGCTAGAAACCCCTGTGTGATGCATTGGCTTTGTGATCTCTCAGCAAATGAAAGGAAACAGGGGAGCTCTGAATTTGCCTCATTACTGCAGAAAGCATTTATTGGAATTAAAGAAGAATAGGGTGATCGCAAGCAACCAGCAAAGCTAAGAAAATGTGAAAAGATTTGAACAGTGGAGTTCACTGGGTGAGATTAACTAGCCTTGTTTTACTTACCTAGAGATTAAAATAACTATACTATTAAGCACAAGAAATCACATGAATCTAGCCGGTCCAACTGTTGTTTAATGTTTTTTAGACTATCACCCTACAACAAATGAAATATAAGGGAGAGGTTGTTTAAGAGCCTGTAGCAATATAACAAAAAAAAGCATTATTTTAAAAAAAGCAGTTTTTGTGTATGGGGCTTTAACATGGATCCGTGTCTTATCTTTTGTTCCACTTCAAAGGATCATCTGCCATTAACTATCATCTTGGGGTAATTTGGTGGAATAGTGGAAAATGCCACAGCAAGACTTCAAGTGTTTTAAAATATCTTTTCTCATTTGATCAGTCTCCCCCAGCTGCTGTGTGGTGAGAAACAAGTAAAAGCCTCTTGCACTAATTAGTAAATAAAAGGGTCACAAAAGTAACGTTATCACACAGAATTCACATCCCTTCACAGATATTTGCACGTTGTTATGTTACACGCTTTGTAAAGTACAGACAGAGTATGAAGACTGATATCAAAAATATTTAAAAACACCTTTAAAAAGTATCTCTCATCTTATCACTGTTTCCATGGCAACAGTAAACTTCAGATCATCAGTCATCTGAATTTAAGATAAAAGCAGAGCAGTATCCCCTGCTCGAGTACTGTATGTGTCCCAATAACTGGGATGTAACCCACAGCTCTACTGGTTTGGAACTGACAACTTTGTGTAGCAGCTGGTGTTTCTTTGACCTCTACGCTGGCCTGCTTTTCTGTAGACTGAGCAGCAGTGATTCATCTTCACATGCTGCCCTTTGCCTCTACTCCAGGAGAGGATCTGCTCAGTCTACCAATCTGTGAAGATACAAAAGCACTTTGTTTTCAAAGGGAAACAGTTTCCAGCACAGCAATAACTGGAAGACACTGTGCTGTTTTGCTTTGTGGCTCCTGAGGAGAAATGCAATTTAGTCACTGTTTAGTAATACATACACATTATAGACACAAATATAATTAAATTCACCTTAAGATATGTTTCTCTTAGCTATGATTTGCTGCAACTTTTATTGTTTCCCAATTTTTTTGTATCGATTTGCTTTGGAAAGCCGGCTTAGTTGCGCTGGATTGTGCCAGTAAAATCAATGGATGGTGATTAACTTTGCCTCATCATTCCCTTTTATCTAGGATAACTATGTGTTCTTTTCTACAAGGCCTGTCTCTTTTAGCAAGAAACAATGATAATAACCAGAATGGACAGTTGTTATAAGACATGATAAGATTTCATCTTGATCTTGAGTATTCTTTCACTCGTAATGAATCAAAATCATGACGAGAAACTCCTCATTAGGAGGACTTCTTTTTTTTCCTTCTTTCTTGTTTCTCACACTACTTGTCTATTGTATCATTCCTATGGAGTGTGTTGTTCAAAGGAGGGAAGTAATCAGTTTGTGCAGAGTGATATATTGCGCAGTGTTTTTGTCCTAGCACCTGCAAATGATCAGCCTAGAACATTCAAATACATTGTGGTGAATCCCTGGATAATCAGCAGCAAATATATTGTTTGATGCGTGTGATTTCCTTGGAGATAAAACACTGGCATGAATATATTTTTTTTTTCTAAATTAATTTTGTAATACTTTTTTTCCAGGTATCCCATGTATTCCCCCGTTCCTTCCATTCCATCTTTCTCACATTTATGTTGTTTACATCTGAGTCAGATGAGGTTTACTGCTTTTATTGCTTGGATGCGATGAGTGGCAACTTGAGCAGGTTGCTATTGATTTTGCAGGTTTGATGAATCAATCATCTGCTTTCTCCACCAAGCATGTACAGCATTGGGTGGCTGTGGCCAGGGAAGTAGAGCGGGTCATCCACTAATCACATGGTTGACCATTAAATCCCTGGCTCCACATGTCAAAGCATTCTTGTGCAAGACACTGAACCCCCAAGTGGCTCTTGCTTTGTCAACTGAGAAAGAAAATAAAAGAGCAGTATATACACTGCAGTTTAAAAGTTTTTCATCAGCTGCCACAAAAGCTTGGTTTGGTCAGATGGCTGCTGACTACTCTATATTTTTAATGGTTTTTCATGCTTGTAGGTTGTAGAAAGTCATCTTAAAAAATAGATGGTTTTTCATGTGAAGGGTTTGTTTTGTACACTAAAAAAACCCAGACTGACATCAGAAAAGCCAGGAAGAGACAAAGATCCCAGCTGAGCAACAGTTGAATATATAAACTGGATGCTTAGCATCAAAATATGTTTAAATAGACTTAAATAGGAACAAGTGTCAATTGCGCATAATACCTATAACAAGCTGTGATTAACAGGCGCGTTGCTTTAGCAAAACTATTCTTTACAATAGAGTGTGTGTGTGTGTGTGTGTGTGTGTGTGTGTGTGTGTGTGTGTGTGTGTGTGTGTGTCAGGCCCCCTCTCTCCCCCCCTTCATTCAACAATGTTAAGACATCAACCAAAAGAAATCCAAAACTATTTCAAGTTATACATTCGGTGTCTGAATTATACTGTTTTTGAAATAGCCATTATTGAAGTAAAGAAGAAAAACATCAATAAAACAGGTGATTCCAAACTTTTTAATAGAAGTATAAATATAAAAGCAGTCCATTTACCATCCATTTTCCATGCTGAGGGAAAATAAGGATTTGCTTTCCGCTCCAGCCTACTGACTTCCTATTTTACTGATCTCATCTGAGCCTTTCCAGGGTTATCCATTATCCTCTACTATCTATAGAAGCTTGTCACACACAATACAAGTTGTGCAGCTTCTGCCATCAGAGATAAATCCAAAGCTACAATTACCATACCTCACATTGAGCACAGTGAAGGCTGTGGGTTGCAAATACATTACACTTCCTATAGCAATACATACATTGTACTATACGGCCCATTTTCTCCCTGGAGGCAGATCATCAGGCTGTTGATGGAGCTCTATTTTTAAGTAGGTATATTTTTTTATTAGGTATATGTAGGGTATGTTCTTTCCTGAAAAGGCTCAGTAATTGCTCCAAGGGCCATATCAAAGCCAAAGAAAATGAATTCTGACATTCAATTCATGAAATACGCAAGCACGAAAGAGAAAACCTCTCTAAAATTCAGTTTTCCTGACAGCAGATAATATGATAATGCTCGCCACAGAGGCTTGCCTGGACTGCAACCACTTCAAGCCTCCGCCAGAACAGTTATTTGCTGTTTGAAGTGGCTGGTACAAACTATTACAGAAATCGAGACCCTTTTTGTTGTCCCCTTGTCTGACAAAATTCCCCAAAGGTGTTTTACTGTCGCAGCATGGAGTCCTCCACTCTCATATTCTTGTATGTGCCCCCCCTGGGCGAAAACATCCATGTAAAACAACAACTCTGTTGTTCAAACAGTGGTAGTGGTCAAATGAAATCAGCAGAAACCAGAAGAACATCCTGCATATATCTATTTTACTTTGCTGTAAAAAAAAACAAAAACAAAGCTTGCACACTACCATCAGGTACCAATGTCTAGAGAACATGTCCCTGTCTCCATAATTCAACTCGTGCACTTGTGCAGAGGACCTGACATGGCGCAGCAGATGGTGCAGGTGCAGCACTTAACCTCTCAGAAGCAGAACAGGAAGAAACCACACCCCGGCTGAAGCCCATATGGATGAGGAACACTGTTTGATGAGAGCTCGTCAGTTTAATCAATCACATCAGTCGATGACAAATGTCACCTCCATTAAAAAGAGACCCCCTCCCAGGTGCTCGGGAGACAGGAAATCCGGGTTCACTCTGACTAAGACAGATGAATCACATCAGAATAATAAATTGCAGACACACTTGCAGGACTACAAATCCCAATGATATATATAAAAAAAAGGAACAATTCATGTAAAACTTAAGAAAACCCCACAGCTGGAGAAAAAATATTTCTTTAGGATTGCCAATATAAAAACCGACTCCAGTCCATACAGAATATGTTAAGGGAGCTTGCATTCCTATTTATTCCTATTTTTTATTTTGAGTGGGAGGTATTGAAATGCAGCAAACTGTCACATGGATTTGCACTTGCCAGGAATCTGGGAGGCAGTGTTGTCTTCATCGTCGTTAGGATGAAAGCACGAGTCCAACTTACCTCTGCTGTTGGTACGAAGATTTCCAAAACCAGCTTGAGGAGATTGTTGTTTTGCAATCACTTTACTACTCATTCACTCATCCACCAGCTGTGGAAAGACATGATGATGCCTCATTTATACAGAATGGTCATTTAATCAAAGACGATGTCTCTTGGCCCATGAGAAGCATGAAGTAAAGGATTGTTAAAAAATCTTATTTTTCTCTGTATTGTAACATTTAAAAATGTAAAGTTCACTAGATTTTTCTTGTAAACAAACATGTTTCTGTTTCCATTCAGTATTTCTCCCTGAAACACATTATTTGACATGGCTGGGCCATCTGTGCATATGTTTAGTGCATGTTAGTGCATGTGAGCACTAAGAAGAATGTAATCGAGGCACCCACCCTCCGGTTCCCCTTCAGATAAACACTGTTAGGTCCATCAGCACTGTGACTCTTGTTTAGAGTGTTAGCACTGTTAGCTGTGGGCCGCCGGCTCGCCTCCACCATGTTGAGAGCCGTTAAGAGGCGAAATGCTCCCAATCTCGTGTCTTGCACCGTTATGCTATTTATCTGTCTATCACCTGTTCTTGTACTGATAACAGCAGGAACAGGAATAGATTGTTTATATTAATAATAATTATGTACACTGTCCCTTATGGTAAGACAAGAGAAGAATTCGCTCACAGAAAGGAGTAAATGTTTAGGATAGTGCACCACACATGGCAACAGATGCTACTGTCAAGTGCCTTGAAGGGGAACGAGCTGTGAAGAGGTCTGGCACCTTTCAGGGTGCTATTCACACTCACAAGCGAACAGTATGTTGGAAATAATGTCAACGGCTTCATGTGTTTTGAGCCACCAATGCTGACATTTATCTTCTCTTATCAAAGGAAACTTAACTGACAAGAAAAGACAATAGCAGATATTGAACTGTTATGATCCAATCACTGTCTCTGTCAAATATGATTTCTAACCTTGCAGTCAGACCTTTACAGACGTTTTGTATTGTTTGGGTTGTCTAGACTCAGTGGTTCAGAGCAAACAAACAGTTCATTGGATTCAAGTTTATGTATTGGTAATTCTGTTCTCATTTACAAGGCAATTAGAAGTCTGCACAAGTAATCATCATTCCACTTGCAGAGCAGGGCATGCTTGAACAACTTATTGATAAACCTTATAGCAGGAAAATGAAATTCTAGGCAGGCGATATTTTTTTAAGGTTGGGTATTTCCCCTTGAGGAAGGTTTGCATGTAATGTCCTTGACAGTCAAATGTGTATTAGAGACTACATAATAAACTGCATTACATGTTTGGTGAAGTCCCCATGCTTATCTGTTGGCTCTGATTGCTATTTGTTTAGCTTTATTCAAATTCCATCTAAAAGCATATGGCTTACTACAATAATGAATTGTCCTCTAGTCAGGAGAGTGTACCCTCAAAGGAAAAAGGACTATAAATCAAGACAAAGAAGACGTCCCAAAGCACAGCTGTGTACGGTGCTGTTAGTCCTGTACTGTACCCAGAAACTAGGCAGATGTTGCACAACACCAGAAGCTTATGGCCAAAGTCTCAAACACTGCACTTCATTAATTTCATTAGTTTGGTCCACTCCTCTGAGGGTGAAAAAGATTGCACTCCATTGATTTGCATTAATTAATATTGATTGGGATTAATCTAGGGGAACAAGGCTAACACGTGAGAGCATAGGTGATGTCCCTCGAAGAGATTTCTAACATACCTGCATTAATTAATTTAAGTAATGATCACGGTCCAATTATTACAGCAATGCGATGCGGAGCAGTGAGAGCAGGCTCAGCTGTGAGCGGAGGTTTTCTTTAATTAAGGGGTTGGAGAAGGTAGTTTTTGAGTTGTAGAACTAGTTGAATAATAGCACACCTTCAGTCATTGAAGGATAAGGGTGACCTCATATCCTGGAGGCATTGTCCTGAGAGGCTTAAGCTGCTCAAATCAACATTTAAATCTAGCCACAAAACTACATGTGGGGAAAGATTATGGCTACGGTTGATAAGAATGTAAAACGTGATCAACACCCGCACACCGCCCTGCCATCATTACGGGAATAATTCCTCCGTTGGCATTGCAGAATTGTCCAATACTAAAGCAATTCCTACAGTAAAAAATGGCTATATTATTAAAGACCGGAGTGTTGATAAGCTCCAACCGGTTCTTTTATCGGTGCTCTTTAACGTTTTGAGCAGATCTATCTACACACACTCACACACACACACACACACACACACACACACACACACACACACACACACACACACACACACACACACACACACACACACACACACACACACAGAGCAAAGAGCAGAGCAGAGAGGCTGCGTGGAGAAAGTGAAGTGAACAAGGTGAAGTGAAGAACTCTGAGATTACTGGAGCTGATAAGAACTGTGCTTGTTGCAATAAAACCTTTGTAATTAAAAAGCCAAATGTTGTTATCTATACACCTGTTCAACAAGCATAAACATCTAGAAAACTGATATGTTTGTTGATATGTAGTGCGCTCGCTTGGTGAATAGTGAGTTGTTACAAACAAACTAAAACAAAACCTGTCTGTATGTTGTCAAACTGCCATTATTTGCAGCTTTCTGTCTGTATGTTTTACTTGCAGGACTACAAATCCCACTAGTATAAACAAAGTAATGATTCATGTAAAACTTAAGAAAACCCCACAGCTGGATTGTCAATTTAAAAACCGACTCCAGTCCATACAGAATATGTTATGGGAGCTAGCATTCCTATTTATTCTCATCTGTCTATGTGTTGTCAAACTGTTTAGCTCAGTTTACCACGTATCTTAAAATTCTGATAAACGTATCTGCTGGCTGAGACAAAGCATTCATTCACTCGGTATGATTTAGTTTATTGACGTTTTAGATTTGTTTCCAGTGAGATATTTATGAGTTTATGCAGTCACTTTGTTTTTTGTAAACATTACAGTTGCTGCTATAGAAACAGCATTTAGTCTTTTTTTTATCCTTGTCCAAATTTTTTTTTTTCAAAGAATGTATTTAGTAATAATTTTAAAAAAGCTTGATAGGGAACCGAGCAGACAAGTATTGATAACACCCTCATGATACATACCTAGGGGTGATGGTTGAAGCAGGTGAAGCTCACCTGGCTAGTTTTACCTTTTTTGTATATTTTCAGTTTTTGTCTGTTTTATTCTTCCTCCTTTTCATTCTCTCCTCATTCTTTTTTCAATTATTAGTGTTTTCAAATATTGACATGTAATGATCTGAAAATAATCTTGTCACTTTTCTTTGAAAAGTGCTGTAACAATACAGTTTCTTGTTTTTATTGAACACTTTATTCTGCAGGGTCTTGTAAAAAAGTATAAAGAGAAACAAAAAAACAAATAAAAAGTAAAAGTCCGTTGGTGTGTATTTATTCCTGGATATTAGAAGGCAATATAATCAAGTGGACTCCAATGTCATTCTTATGCTAAACTTTATTCAACTGCAAAATCCATCCTTTAAGCAATGGTTACTGCACCAATAACAATGTGTGTATCAACCCCAGCGAGCAAGCAATAAACACACCCTTCTGGAGGACTGTCTGCAGTTATCAATTCAAATATATCCTATTTTCTACCCACAAAGCCAGCATGGCAGAATTAAAAGTTGAGTCAGGGGAAGCAGTGGTGTATGGCCAGTCATTACTTATGCGCCGGTAATTTGATTATACTGACTCTGGGCAGCATGTTGTGCCACGCTCCTGGGGCTGGGAAATATCAAATTAATAATTGCAATTGACAGACAGTCCATATGTCAGTGTGTCGAGTTAGGTTGTTGGGCTGATGGTATTTTTTGCCTCTCTCATCCTCCCCTCGCTCAGACATCTGTGCAGCAAACTACCAGCATGCCTGGCACCAGAAAACTGCTGGGAACCATGTGTTTATTCTTCTTCCTTTATATCCATGAGGGATGCAGTTTACCCATTGGATGTGCAGCTCCTCTCCTTCTCTGCCATTTCATCCCCCCAACTTAGCTTCTTCTAAGAGAGAAAACTGGCTTTCAAAAACAGAGAACAGCTGGTTCTCAGCTGTAAGAAACATTTCAGGAATCAAATAGCAAAGACAGGTAATAATAAAATAATAACAATAATTTTATACTAGAACTAAATTTAAACTATTACTGTAAATCAAAGTATGTGACACGACACTGACTGTTCGGTAAACCCCTCCCCTGTAACAGCAATTATCCAATTATAGCTTAGCAGTTCTAACTAAAAGAGCATTTCTTCCAAAGCCAAGTTGCATCAGCTATCAATGGGTTATTTAAAGAAGCCCCATTCACTATAACATGTACCGTGTCGGACTAGGACAAACTACACTACCATGCAAGAACAATGCTGTATTTCTTTAAACCAATCACAATCTTCTTAAGCTGCACTAAGCACAGGATGCAGCGACGGTGCCCAAGCAATATAGACGGTGCAGATGGCGGAAGGGGAAGAGAATGCCGGTTGAAATAGGCTTTCAATGGCAGACCTATATCTACAGACTAAATCCAGTGAGTCAGATAAGGTGTGAGACTTAGCAAATCGTCAATTGAAGTAAAACTTTGTGTCCTAATGGAAGTCCATAGCACTGCATTAAAAATACAAACACTATGTAATTTTGTTGAGCTGAGAGAAATCATTAGGCTGATATTAGAAGTAATCTAAAAAAGAAATCTGACATAAGACTATGCCACTTTCTGTGCACAACCTACTCAGGAGCCAAGCACACACAACACAGAGGAAGGAGGTCGCTGGGAAAAATAAATGCCAAGAAGTTTCCTCCAACACACCACTTACAAAACTTAGTGCAGGTCTGTATTACTCATGATGCATCACCTAATGCTAGAAGTAATGTAATGTTATTTTCTTTATATTGTGTTGCTCGTTCGTATTGCTGCTGTGATATAATTCCCCTCCAGGGATAGATAAATAAACTATCTATTCATCCATCCATCTATAAGTCTGTTTTAATGCTCCCAAAGTCATCAAGCTGATTTATTCTTTATTAAGAGACACTTAATTAAGTTTTATGTTAAATCAGAATAATAATGGTTCGTAATGAAGAAATATACAACACAAACTTTCTGTTAAATCTAAGACTGCAAATGTGTTGAAATCATTATGTTCAGTGAGGTTTACCTCTTTTTCATTGTAATTACAAAATGGAAACTTGTAACTACCCAGTATTCTAAAACATAACAATCGGCTATGTAATGTGATGTTGTGTGGGAGAGGAATGAAGCAGGATAATGGCCTTCAGAGCTGTCTGATTTCCATTTCAGGATGACACCGCCTGAAGACTGTCAACGCTGATAGCTGCAGCATGTCAGACTCAGAGCCTCTGACGTTCATATAAATGATCAGTGTCAGAGCGTTCAATGTTCTGGTTGTACATGAATTGAGAGATAGATCAGTGTGTCACTATAAATTGTACTCAGCGGTAAAACTCTTTTACCATTTATTTTTGTATAACCTTGTTTGTATACTGTCGCCATTTTTTAGCCAAAATCTGCACTGATTAATGAAGACTGAATACTTCAGTCTTAGGAAGTTCAATGATTAAATATTCGTGTAGATGTTGAGGGCCTACTCCTTTCTTGCATATCTGTGAAGTCCTGTATTATAGTAGAGTAGTTGAGTCAGTCACAAACACACCATTGGCGCCTTTTTCAGCTCCTTAAATGAGCTCAAATAGTCAAGAACTCTGTTCTCCTTCACTTCAGTATGCTGTTACTTAACTCCAGTCAGGACTATTAACTTACTTTCACTGCTGTAAGGAAATCCATTAATTACATGGCAGCATGTGCCATATGGTTTCCCTGTGCACTTAGATTAGGTCAGGTAGTGTTGCCTTGTGCGAACACAGCAAATTATTTTTAAACGCGAGTTGAAGCAAACTCTTTCTGTGGAACAAGGAGGTGTCTTAAATGAAAAGATTTTAGTAAATGTAACGGATGGAAATTAAATAAACTCACAAAGTGTCTGACAGTCATCCCGCTCACTTTTACTGTTATAAGCCTTGGGAAACGTAATTTGATTTAGTTTGGTTAAATCAGAAACCTAATGGGTAAGTATAACAAGGACTGAAATGCTCAGCATATAACTCTAGTTCCCAGATCACTACATTGGGTACCAGTTTCTCACAGAATCAACTTTCAAATTATATTGCCATAAATCACTAAACAGTTTAGGTCCAATAAACTTATTAGATCCCCTGATCTTGTACAAATGTTGCAGACCTCTCAGGGCAGCTGCTTCTGGATTACTGGCTGTTCCCAGAGTCAAAACTAAACATGGGGAAGCTGCCTTTAGCTTCTATGCTGCTCAAATGTGGAACAAACAAAAGACTTAAGACAAGCCTGACTACTTTCAAATCCAAGCTGAAGACCTTTGTGTTTATCAGTCTTCCTTAAGTTTGTTATATTGATGTTATTCTGTTTGCCTTCGATTGTTTGTTCTGTTGTTTGTATTGTTTTACTCTGTGTGCTTTTGCTGGTTTTTATTGTTTTTATCATTTGTTTCTTTTGTAATCTGTAAAGCACTTCAGGCTGTTTGGATATGAGGATATGTTGGAAATGTGAAATATGAATGAATTTGACTTGCAATTGCCTAAAACTTTAATGCTGAGGACTATGGTGGCTATGTACTGTGGATAGTTTTATCTTTAGAGAAGTTAACAGTTTATTAGCTGTATTTGTCCATTGTAAAATGGTAGGCTTGTAGCAAAAACTGTAAAGCTCCTGCTTGTAAATACAAAACAATATAAATATTAGTATGCTAGAATAGAAAATATCTTGTATATATAGTATTTTTAACAGAATTACATGCCTACAGTATACAAAGTGAGCTGTGTCACATATGGTGCCAGTAAGAGATAATTCATTTTAATCTGGATGTTTCAGTGCTGAGGGTGGATGTATTGAATTAACAAAAAAACTGTGTTTTTGCTTTGCTAGTTACAATATGTTTTATAATACATTATATTAATACAAATTATATCAAAACGTTCTATTTTCTTAATAGTATGGTAAATAGTTAAACACAACCAAACTATCATGATGACATTAGAATAAGTCTTTTGGATGAAACAGAGAAAGGAACTAGGACATTTCATTCATTCATTACATTGTGGACTCAGGCATGATATGTGTGTATCAGTGAATAATTTATCTTTATTCCATTGTTTTCAAAAGGTATCACAATTTAATGTAAGACACGTATGTTACAGCAAGCCCTGTCTTGTGTTGTGTGAAGCATTCGCGCGTAGCTCTTTACTGATTCAGCAGCAATTGGTCAGAGGACACCTAAATGAGCGTGATTGCAGCACTGCATAATTTAAGACTTCTCTCAATATTGTTTTGACATGTTGCTGTGATCGCTCCTGCTCTGACAGCCGCAACACTGGCATGTTAATTATTTAAGGCTCAATACACTGCTCGGATCAATAATTAACTAGAGAAACTTAGAAGAAACACTAAAAGCACGATGGATTGAAGAACCATATATATGCATTTACACACCCTGTCATGTTGAATACGTCAGAGATGGACTTGGGTTTTGATCCCTGACTTGATAAACGTGTTGTATCATTTATGTTGAGCCAAAGAAAGATGAATTTGAGGCAAGTGGTTGCGTTTCTGTGCGTCTCTGTAATTAGTTAGCAATGCCGTTCAAAGTGAATGTGCCTGTCAGCTGCTGCCTCTTGTGTGCCTTGTAGTTCCTCTCAATGTGCATGATAGCTATTTAATACAGATAGAAGTGAAACAACTCATTTCATTGTTATTGGTGCACAGTAAATACCTGTGCATACCAAACAGAATCAGCTACGAGGAACAATACAACTAATATTCCAATACTCAATAGTTGATTTGCTTCGCAGCTGTGCAACTGTGAAAGTCTGGATTGTTTGTGTAAATAAGAGGTTGATGACTGTAGAAATTATTCATCCACCGCATTGCCTCAACAGAATCTCGACATCAAGGGGTTGACAATGTTGCTTTCATGGTGTTTGTTTGTTCACTGGGAGGAGATCAACATCGGTAACTGATTCGTTGACGTAGCACCAACTACATAAAATCCACTAACAACTCAAAAGGCTTGTCATCATCACACGTTCAAGCATTGAAAGGACAAGCGATGTAATCTTTCATTTAAAGTGTGACGTTACTTCCACAATTGTTGGGTCCTGACACTTATTAGTGGATTGCATGTGTGTATCTTTTGTCAAGTGGGGTGAACTGTAAATATATTTTATTATGGAAAAGACAAGAAATGTATGTATGTTTAAAATACAATTGTAGATTGCCATCCAACTTAATGGTTAAGTCTAAACAGGTGAAAACCCTGTGAGGTTGATATGAAAATATGTTGATTATAAAATTGACCTCATGTTTTTGCATTGAGCTCAACATGGTTTCCGTTCCAACAGCTCTCAAAACACTGGCGAAAGTAAACATGTCATCCTTCAGGACTTATGCAGAGCCCCTATGGAGGTAACACAAACAAATATTTCAAATTGGTTTTTACTGTTCGTATAAAAGTGGCTTCCTTGGGCTTGTCGTTGTAATGTTGTAATGATGATGAAAATGCCAGTGGGGGAGATGCATCATGCTCCCAAGGTATCTTAAAATTACCGAGATGTCGGGAATAACACCTCTGACAGAAAGACAGACTAGCAAACAAATGCATACTGAGACAGTCATTACTTTAAGAGTTATATGAATGCGTTTTAAAAGCATAGACTGTGCTGCCAGGCCACAGGCAGTCTCAGTCACAGTGCTTATTACAGCTAACCTTTTACTCTTTCTTAATATTACAAAAGAATGCATATGTCTTGAAAAGTTTTGAACATGAGCAGAGAAATTGTTGAAACGCATATGAGCTAAAATCCAGGGGTTTATAAATTAATTAAAATGAATTCATGTATCATTAGGATGAGTAAGTCCCATATGCACATAGAACTTAGTTCCACAAACAAAAGACACAAATAAGGAGGGAAGAGTACATCGTGCCTACATATGTGCCGACTCAGCAGGGATAACATTAAATGAGAAAAATTGATCTCCACGAGAATAAATATTTGAAAGCAATACAGCCTGAGAGCCTGACTGCATTTTATTCCATTCCATTTTAAATTCATCAGAATGCAGGTGTTTGACACACAGAATTTCTTAAGGAAACCTCAGACCCTCCCGCTTAATATGCACAATAATGAAAGAAAACCTACACCGTTGCATCAACGTATAGTAAGTTAACTTCAAGTATGAAACATGCGACTTTGTTGGTAGTGAAACACTGGCCACAGAAGGTTATATGGTAATTGAAGATTTCAACAACCCCTTCAATCTCAATCAAATTATACTTAAACACCTGCCTGCTTCTCATTTAATTAATTAAATTAATAACAGGTTGTAAGTGCAGCGAGCAATCAACACTTAAACGGATCAACTCAACCCTCGACTCCAACTGTTACAAACTGTGTGATTTCTTTCCATTCCAAACGACCACACGTTCATGACAAGAACAAAATGTTTCATCCTTAAAGGATGTTCTGGCTGAGTCTCAGAGACAGACAGCTTATTGACTGCCGCCACACTGCACCTTACCCTCTGACACAGTTAGACTTGCCGGCAATTTCGAGCAATGCTCTGGCTGTCAAGCAGAGGCTAACATGTTCTCTCCAAAAGCAGCCATTGTACCAATCACCTCCTGCTGCGTGGCTGAAAATGACTTCCAGCCACAGCAGCCACAAAGTCAAACTTTAGTGTGAGGAATGCGGTCTTTCAGTACAACGACAGCGATGTGAGTGAGTAGTGTTCCGTCAGTTTTGATTTCAGGCACATCAGCGGGGTCTACAGAGGAAACCCCCTTCAGCCCTTTCATAATTCAAACTCTGTTTTCTGAACATTAGCACACCGCTGTACAAGCATGGCAACACTCTTGCTTTTGGCCCTTCAATTTTCTGCAGTAAATGTATTGGGAGAAAAGTTAAAACAGTGGGAGGTGACGAGAGAAGATGAAACATCAAACTTCCCTTCACTATTGATTTATTGTTTCGTGGATTAAACTCGGTCCTCGTTGTCTCTCTAGTTTGTGGTTTGAAGCAGTGATTTACTTGATACATATCAAACTGGTGAGCAACAACAAACCATCTTTAATATTAAACATCTGTTCAGGCCTTGTTATATAATTTGTATCACACCATACACTGTAGAAAAGCACACTATCCCTGTCACAAATTCAATATGTGAAAAGAGCTGAATTACTGAGTGGTACTTTAAAAAACACATCTAATAGTTGATGTACTTGTTCAAAAATATAGTTGAATATTCGACAGATCTACTCTCTGTACTTGGTTGTGGGCACTTTACTGTTGTTAGGGGCTGAATGAAAAGTATTACTAGGAGCGTAAGGTCAGAGAAAGGTGGAGGGTATTGTCATTTTTATTTTAGCTGAAGGTGAGTCCCAGTTTTCAGAGAAAGCAGGACAGGCTTTTATATTCTTTTCTCAAACTACATTATTTACTTCTGTGTCTGCATGTGCTCAGTTCTTGTGCCGAAATTTCAATCTCCCTTCCAATGTGAACATCAGTGGATATATTATTGTTCCATTAAGATATTGACAAATACGAGCTTCAGCTCAAAGTTGTGTTGTGCATTAATTCGATTAAAACTAGCTTACTTGGTGTTGCAGTAGCTATTTCATTGGTGAAAATAAAGAGCTCTGGTGTTAACTCATCTGTAAGAGGATGCAGGTTATTAAGTTATTAACATAATTTGCATTCCAAAAGCAGATGATTTTTGTTGGTAAGGATAATGATTTATGAACATGTGTTTGCGTGTTTTGGATGAAGAAATATTGTATTAATACATTTAGAGCTGCCTTAGATACTTCTGTTATGACATCTTATTGTCATAAACACATAAAAAAACACAAATACCAACATATTCTGACCTGTCAGCAATAGATTATAACAGATGAACCCGGTGCTGTGCGGGAGAACTGATCTGGGGTTGCAGAGTAGGGAAGTTTCTAAATCTAATATTAATAAGACCCCAGTTATTTTCATGCGGTCTCTTAATGTCCTTTAACTTGACAGCAACAAGAAAACTTGTGTCTTTATCCCTCTCATGTCTCGTGTCTAACCCAAAAGCACTTACATTACATAAAGCTCACACAGACAATCTAAGTGCTTTAAAAATCCTGTAACTGACTACAGTTACCTTGAACTCAGTGTGCGTTTAATAAATAGTTTTACAAATTGAATTCATTCACTGTACATATCTGTTTATAAAGTGAAAAATGTTAAATATTTTCTAACCAAAACCTACACTTTTGACTGACATTACATTATACTGCTGTTTTCGATGTGATTCTCAGATAGACCTATGGAAACCGTCTCAAGTCTATGAATAGACTGACACCACAGTAAATTCTCACACAGGCATTAGATGGGACCGAAGTGCTGTGCTTACTAAGCTTGTTCCTCTTTAGCTTGTATCTCTAGGGCAGTAACTCTATGCCCCTCTCTTATCTTATCACAGGGTTGCATTCAGCATAGCAGCGCACAGCAGAAGTCACCTTGGTGCTATACGAGATGCAAACACTCCCCCAGAGAGGCCTGTCATGACGTAGAGCTGTGGGCCACTGCAGTCAGGCAGATCAAAACCAGCCTGTGATGCTAACTGTAAAGCTGCTGTTTACTAAGAGACTGTTCGAACACCAGTTAATTAGAATTAATCAGCCATATCTAAGTTTAAGACTAAATTTGGTCGTAGCTCAGGTTGATGGAACGAGCTTCAAGCTCCAACATTCAACCACTGTTGATGCCTCTTTCATAGAGGGAGCTCAGATTCTCTTAAGAACCATTACTAAAGTAACGTGACGATTCAACAAGTTTGTATATTTAGCGTTTTAACCTCAGCTGAGAATCTGTATCCCGTATAGAAAATATAATCAGGAAAAGCTAACGGATCCGTTAGGTTTCTAAAACACTCTCTCCCTTTAAAGAGAGCGTCTTTTTATTTATTTATTTGCATTGATTCTACAGGTAAGAGGGAGGATCCTATAACTTTCTGTATAAATGTGTTTATCAGCGAATTCATTTTATAAGTTAATTCCACAAATATGAAATATACTTACCAACACTACAAAGTACTGTATAAGTAACACTTATCTAATTAGCCTTTCAAACCAGCCACAACAACTGCTCCAGTCATCTCTATTCACAGACCACACTATCAGCACAAGGACATTACTAATGCAATAACACTTGATTTCAATCATAATCATTCTATTAAATAAACAACCAAAATTGCTTCTTTTGACCGTTATTAAGGAGATAAACTCTGGTCACGTTTTTCTATCTTTTTTCATCATTATCCAATGTTTATTTGTATTCTTCACAACATAATTACTTGCAGGCAATCATTGAGTCTTTGATGTAATGGAGAGTGAATGTGAAGGGGAGAAAGAGGATGAGGACGGGATGATTGCATCTTTTATTGTTTTTTTGTTCTTCTTCCAGCTAATTAACCAGATAAATCTTGCAGTCAGTTTTGTGCTATACAAAATGAAGCTGCTGTATTCCTATTGATTGCCATGCTCCACATGAGTAAGGATCGTTGACCGTGCATCAAAAAAAGCGAGAGTTGTCATGCTCTTCTTGTCCCCTCCAGGAGGTTGGGTTAGGTGAATCTGTATCAATGCTTCTTATTGACATGTAGAGGACAGCTTTGAAGATTTCAAGAAGGTACTTGAGAAATAGTTTATGCTTTATTCATAGCAAACCTCTCTTAATGTCAAGAATTACAGAGAACTCTCAGATTTAACAAAAGAAGACATGGATGAATATCATCCCTTTCTCTTTTTCTCCTCTCTCTGCTGACAACACCCGGCACGTGCTAGAAGCCATTCCTCACATTCTGGTCCGTCTGCTGAGTCGATTCCAAGGACAGTGATACATGCTTCAGATGCTTCAGCTGCTTCAGCTGCTAATGGGAATAATTAAGAAAAAGTGAGGTGTCTTGCAGAGTTGATTTATGTGTTACAGAAGTATTTTTATGCTCACATAACTCCCCATTCCTCTGTAGAAAAAGGGGTCCGAAGTAAGCTTTCCACATTGACTTCCACTTAGGTGAATAAAATGATACAATCTAGAAGAGTGACCAATAACCACAGAGGGCAGCGGGAAATTGTCCCAAAGGTGCAACCACAAGGTGAAAGTGATGATCTGAGCTTTAATAATGTCCGCTCCCTGTGAACATCATCGACGGCTGTTTCTATGCTGAGAGTCTTTCTCATAACAATCTCTGTAAGTGACCGTCTATTACTGCTGAACCGGGAATAGAGTAGGATGGCACAAAAAGTAAGAGGAAAACAATTTAAAAAAAGGATATTATCTTCACAGTAAAAATCTGTCTTTGTAGTTTGTAGAGAGAATATCACCACACAACTGAAGACATTTTGTAAAATGCAAAAGATAGCAAATGTGAGTTGCATATCAATGCAAACTGCACTGTTGTGGGGATCTGATGCAATACGGCCCCTACTCAATATTTCACCTTTGGGCAAATATTCTCATATTATTATTGTCAATATTATTGATGTGTTTACCCCCTTGTGTGTGTGTCTGTGTGTGTGTGTGTGTGTGTGTGTGTGTGTGTGTGTGTGTGTGTGTGTGTGTGTGTGTGTGTGTGTGTGTATATCTAAGTTTGGCTTTAATGGAGCACCATTTAGTCAGAAGAAGCACACATGTCTTGCACCTTATGTAATATTAAATGTAGTCTCTTGACGACCATCACAAGATAGTTTGTTTTATGCAGATATAGAGAAAAAGAATAATTAGAACAGAAAATTTGTATTTTAAAGATTGTTCTAATTGCAGTGGGATTTTAAACACAAAAGCGATGCTTTTATTATATATTTTTAAAATGTCTTCATATTTATAAATTGACTCATCAATATACAATGAAATGCTAAAATAATCAGACTGTAAAACTGCCTACTCCACACACAGCATCCCTGATCATAAAGCATATACAGAACGTCACATATTGTTCATTATCGCACACATGCACTGTGCAATCAGTGGAAATACATGCTTTGACGATACACTCACCATTAAGTGGGTCAGATATGGTGGGAGGACATTCAGTAGCTTTTATTCATTGGATTACATTTGTTAAAATGCTTTATGTAATATACACTAACTGCATCTATGACATTTTTAGGGTTCCTATTAAAATAGCACAGAAAAAAAGGAAGTAATACAGATATTTTCTGATTTTCTTTCATTTCAACTTTTGGAGATTTTGTGGAAATGCAAGCACGCTCTTGAAAATGAGATGCTGAAGATAATGGACCGAAAAGTCAGAAGAGAAGGATACTTATTTATAGATATTTGCATGGAAAGCCCACCGAAAATGTCTTCCTCTAAGGGAGAAATAATTTTTTTTTTTTCAAAATCTAGGTGGGAAATAATTTCATTAGGTACATTTCCATTTTGTGCGAGAGCATAAAGAAGACGAAGTGTGGAGTGCTGTATGTCCCCTACAAATGTGCTGTTTGTGTTTACGTGAATGGTAGATTATTGTTTGTTTGGATCATTTCTTTTCCGGCCCGGGTCCCGAGGGGGCCGTGATCATCCTGGCAGCTTTCTATTCATCTTGGCTCCACGGGGAGTTGTTTGATGTTTTCATTAACCTGCGCCCTGCTTGTCTGGAGGCCACAGGGTGGCTTCTGGACCTCGGCGCTCCATGCCTCTTGCTCCTCACATGTACCCAGGAGAGTTCAATCACATGCCCTGCATGGGGGCTAAGATGACTGGTGGGATACACCGCAGCCTTGAAGAAGATTAAGATGTGTGTGTAGAGAGTGTGTGGAGGGAAAAGTTCTGTTAAATGCATACCCCACTGGTGTGTGATGGGTCTGAGTTATTTGCATTGATTAATATATCTGGACATGTTTGACAAGTGAGGAGACACTTGTGCTATCAGAAATAGCACAGAAGACATTCAGAGTTATCAATTTGATGTATTTTTTTATTATTTATTTTTTAAGAAGAAGGTGATTTTCAGATGGAACATTTCCTGCACATTTGAGATTGTATTTTCAAAAGGCACAAAAAACAATTGCGCATTCAGGTTGTAATAAATTGTATCAATAGATAGGTGTTTTAAAATACTAGCTTGTCAAGAAATGGTGTCATCAAAAATGTAACTTTTTTTAAATTCCAATTTGCCTTGTTTGTCATTCACTATTCCATCTTTCATGGCCATTGTGCAACTAACTGCCTATTGTCCAACTCTAATTGCAAATAAAATACTGTAGAAAAGTCAAAACTCAATAAGTTAATGGCATATTTAATATTGCCTGCATGCAGTACGCAGGGTTTATACTGTACTATATCACTGAGTGTGATATATGCAGAGTAAAGTATATGCTGTCAGTGAGCACAAAATGGCTTCTCAAAGTCCCTATCGTGGAAATCATTGAAGCAGTTCTTTCCACAAACTATCTACTGTGTGCAGCCATAAGGCTCCTGAGGACGCTGGCTGTTTTATTTCTCTCCCACAGATCTGCTGGTGGGTGATGTCTCAGCTTCTGAATGAATGTTTTTGTAATGGTAGATCTTTTTTTTTAGTGGTGCATTTTTATACTATGATTCTGTTGATTTACATTGTTATGAAATATCAATATAAATGAGCATGGAAATGTATTTATTATCTTACTATGATCACTATGTTTGACTAATTGATCCCAACCACTTTTGCTGACCAGCGACTCCACTTAGTAGCTTGTGTGAGCTTATGAGGTTGGCGGTTTCTTACTTTTGTCTCACATGAACACTCATGTCTAAGTGAGCTGATTGATTGAGTATTTCAAGATTTTTGTCTTGGAGAATTTTGAACACCTACATTACAAACAAGGAAAAGGGACATGGCCATTTTTCATTACGATAAGTGGAGGCATGTTTTATTTATTTTTTCTTAATTCACACAAGGAGTGTCTTGGCCTCTGTGGCACCAATTTTGACCAAATCCATAAATTCACCCCAAATGTATGGAATCATAAAGACTCATCTGGGCTTTTTCTCCTCATAACTTTGTATTCAGCTCAAGGTTTCATTCATGTGAGCAAGTTTAATAATTCTCATTCCCCGAATCTCCTCAGTGCTGATCTTTGTGTATTTTTTAGAGGGACTGACGAGGTCAGAGATTACACTCCAAATCTTAACTCTGCATTCGCTGAATTTATCTATTCCTCGTGTCTTGGCTGACTGAACAACAGAACAGTACATATTAATGTTGAGTTTGGGAATACAGCTCTCAATAATCTAGTGGCGGTTTCAAATGGACAGTTTGGGTAGTAACTGTAATGTTCTCCCATAGTTTTCAATTTTGAATAAGTGATTTAATATCTGACTGATCTCTCATGTTGCTTCTCTGTCTGTTGAAATGTTGAAAAGAGAGTTGCTACATCCATCCCATGAATCAGAAATGAGGCTGGTGAATAAAATATTATCATAACTGAGTAATGATTGCAAAAGTATGAATATAAGGTTTAAAAAACAATATTCGTTGTAATGAAACAGAGTCACAAAGCTGCTGTGTCATCACTGAAGGTACCTGATTAAAAGCGTCTTTTTCTTTTCTCATCTTAGTTAAACATTCAGTTGATGTTTTAGTGCATTTTCCCTGATTGAAGCACCAACTTGCATTGAAATGACACTAAAAGGTGAGGAATTCTATTACTGCGGGATAGATCCTGTATAATTCCCTCCCTCTGTTATGTTAAGTTAGTTTTCAGACATTGAGATCTATAAATAGGCCTCATTAGGGGCTGTATGATGATAGAACATACTGTGTTCACAATATCATTTTATTTTCTTCTTTGTTTGCATTGATTAGCATACTGTTATATTGAAAGACATATTCTCAACAATGAAAAAACTGAAATAACGATTGGGAAAGGAAACTTATTTTCAAAGAACAGCCTCCCTCCCTGGAACATACAGAATGTCTTCTTGGATCCTGGACCAGGGATATGTTATCAACAATATGTATGCTTGAATAATCACTTTCAAACACAGTGACAGCCGACTTTTCACATCTGCACAATCAACCTCGAGTCTGTCAGTGTTGTTGGAGATTGCACCAACACAGGAAAGGCGTGCTCTAACTACTCTGTCATGAACGGTAGATGGAACAAATATTTCGTGATGAAAGGTTCTTGGGAGGACATTCATAGATACATTCTGCATTAAAAGTATTCTCAGACGTTCATTGCCAGTGCAAAAAGCAGCGTGACGCTCATAAAGCACAGGGAATAGTGATGGTGAGTCAATTGTCTGTTGATTATAGTATCCTGTTGAAATGAACTGAAACCAACTGCTTCCTAAAAGGTAGAAAAGAACCTTTTAATCAACCTAAAAACCTTAGTCTAATACAGCTGCTGTAGTAAATGTGCTAAAACAACAAATGCCAGCGTACAGTGTACATATACACAGAGATCCACAGGGGGGCAATATATCAAATAGATTAGAAAATTTAATTTATGCCTCATAAAACTTTTAGTGCCAGCACCCAAATCCCTGTTAGTAGCCTGTGAATTGCTCCCTCTTCCCTTTGTGCTTAACTAAGCCTCGGTATATAGATATAATGTGCGTATAGGTCACAATCTGTCAGTGTTACCTGACTGCAGGTTAATTCTCTTCTCGCTCCCTCTGTGGTCTTTTTACTCACCAGAGTGCAGCTTTAGATTTCAAGTTGTCACAGAGTTAAATGTATTTCCTCCTCAGACATCTGAAGAATCCTTTAATACTGAATCATTATGTCAACTTCTTAGTCTGGAGCAGTCATTCCCAAAAACTGGATTGGAACCCACAGGTGGGTTGCAGGAGATTTTGTTAGGGTCTTCAAATAAATCCATTGTCTTTTATTTAGCAGCCTACTGTACATGTTTGTTTTACTGATGAGAGGAAAGAAACAAGAGCCTGTAAACTTCCCATACATGCATTTATTTGATCTCATTTATAAAGTATTTAACATGTGTACATGTTGTCAATGACACACGTTAAACAAAGTTGTGAATTATTAAACCTATATCTCTTCAAAATAGCTGGTTTATCAAGTCAAGATAATATAAGGGGATGCGGACATGGCAGTCAACATGGTCACATACGTTCATTTAAGCACAAATGTGCTCTTCTTGGAATTTATCCTTTTTTTAAAGTGGATCCCCAGAAAAAAAGTTTGGGAAACACTGGTCTAGACGAGCTAATCAGAAATCAAGACTTGCCTTACGATAAATATAAATTCAGACTGATGAAAACTCTGCAGAGACTTCTTCTTTGTGCGATAAGAAGAAGAAAAATGGACGGTATCTCTTCAGTCTATATATTAATGTCCTTTCAAAGTTAAAGCAACTTTACACTCAAAGCATGTCGGCTTTTTAAAATTATTATTTTAGCAGGTTCATACAAAGCTCCTCTCCTCTGAATGGTTGATGGGATCTGAGAAAATCCTTAAATTCAACTGCTTCTGTTTCACAATTCTCTGTGTGAGCGTATCCAGGAATGTGTAATGGCACATCTCAGACTCTTATACTTCCTCAGCGGGACACCATCTTACATGTGCTTTTTCTCTGTGTGAGTCGACAGACGCATACATCTTTGCGATTTAAAAAACTTTCCACCCCTACAGTTCTGGCTCGCTGATAAGTGACAACTTAAGAGAAGGATATTTCCTGTAGGACAACCCCACTGAGGAAACATTGTGCTGTTTGCCAGAGCTATGAGAACAATTCAAATTAGACAATTTAATTTGGTCAAACATATGAGAGAGAAGACAAACACGAATTAACTGAGGGAGGCAGCTAGAGTTTTAAATCAGTTTGAAGTTAAATGTTTTTTCAACTTCACAGCCAGTTCATACGTATGTCAAGACATCCAACGTCGCTCAAGAAATTATAAAAATGACGTTACTTAGTCAAGGGCCAATTAACATGGAGACAAAACAGGGAAAAGTCAAATTGTGTCTGCATGGCTTTGAATAAATCCATGCCACATTTTTTTTCTTCTTTTCTAATTGCGTTCTTCAAGGTTTTAGTTTTAAGGACGTCCACATGACATGAACTGCATGCATGTTGAGATTGGTTCAGCATTATTTTGGTCCAGACTTAAATATCTCAGCTAATGTGGGGAAGATTGCCCGGTTGTGAGTTATTATTTATATATAACCGATAACTGTAAATTTAGAATGTATGGACCCAGTGGTATAAGTCAAATGATGGCCCGACATTAAACACTGCCCCTTTAAAGTTCAATCTAGCGCCATCATCAGGTCAGAATCAAGCACATCTGTAAAACAAATATCTTTCCCATCAGCCTCAGCTACACTTTATGTTCAGTGATAATTAGCAAATCTAAGCATGACACAAAATAGTCCAAAATTACTTTTTCCCATACACAATCATTACAACAGGAGCAGCTGTAAAACAATAAATAATAATGATTCTTTGTATGATCTGAATATTATCCATTTAATCTAGTGAAATTTGGAGAGTCAAAAAAAAAAGCCATAGCATTAAATCATTTCATGATATTGATGTTGTCAAGGAGCCAACAGGAAGTCAGAGAAGGACTCCAGTATGAATGCTATGGGGCCAAAAATGTGAAAGCCTGAAAAGCTTTGGTGGTGAACATAGTAAACATTATACCTGTGAAACATCAACATATTAGCATTGTTATTTTGGGCATGTTTGCATGCTAACGGTAGCGTTTAGCTCAAAGCACCTGTGTGCCAAAGCACAGCCTCACAGAGCTGCAAGCATGGCTCTTAGTCCTGTTCTTAACTTATATCTGTCCACAACATAAACAAAAGTGTTTATGTGTTTCATAGCACGGTAAGGAAAGGCAGTTGAAGTTGTTCATCCCCAACAAAAAAATGAACAGAATAAATCCCAACTTTTCTAATTAGATTCTCTTGGAGACCAAACACTAAGCAATCCTGAAAAGGTCACTACCAAAAGAATGGCAATATTTCTTTGATACTGTGTGGTAGCCAGTGGTTATGTATCCAAGTTCTCTCTGCCGCTATCACGTCTATAAATAACAACGATAAAGTCAAAATATCCATCTCTCCAATGTTTGTGGCACGTAAAATGGTATTCTTTACAACCAGAGCACTTTGAGATCCACAGGGTCTTGGTGGTCTGACTAACTGACAGGAAGATGGGTGAGACAAAGACTCCGTGCTGCCATTTGATTGATGTGTCAACTCCTGCTTTTCCGGCTCTCCTCATTTAACAGTAATAATTTCCATCCAAGCTGAACATTGCATATGTGAAATTATGTTTCACATATGCTTCCTGTCTGTGGTGGGAGGTGCCATCATTGTGTGCAGTCGTACGGACCAGACAAGAATGTTTTACTCTTTCATGTCTGCATTTCTTATATTTCTGATTCAGTCTGTTTGCTTAATGTTACACTGTATTTACATAAATGCTATTAAAGACACTCTAAAGTGGACTAAACAGTCTGATAAAATGTGGATCTTTTTCCTCGTTGGGCTGTTGATGATGTGTAAAATCAATGGGTTCATCAGAAGGAGACAGAAACATGCGCTGAACACTTTTCCCCTGCCCGTCGGGTCAACTGTGGCCACAGAGCTTTATCTTACTAAAAAGTAATAAAACACAGTGGGAAGACACCAAGTACACCTTGTAGTGGAGACAAATGAGTTTTCCGGCCAGAGACTTACAAGAATAAGATCACATTTACTGTATGATGAAAGGATTACTCCACGAGGATATGTGATTTTCTGCAAGGATGCTTTTGAGCCACATTCCATAAACTCCATGTGTCACAATCTTTTTGTTTTTCAGGGCAGCCAGTCACTGATTTAATGCTTACAAATCAACGGTTGTACAAAGCCATTAGCAGTAAAATGTAATTGTTGATATTGTCGATGACTGACAGATTCATAGAGTGGGAGGCCCTTCTTCCCTGGACCCGAAGGAAAGAAGAGGGACTCTCCTCCTTCAGTGGCTCCCTGTGCTGTCAGAATTATTTATGAATGTAAATACTGTTTCCTCTGCCTAGTAATTACTTTAAGAGTGCACTTCAATTAGAGTAGCTAATTAGTGTTTATCGTGTTTATGTTTTTCCTACCCTCTCTCTCTCCCTCCATCTAACCCTCTCTTTATGTGTCTGTGCATATGTCTGTGGCCTTGCATTCACCGTCATCATCAACATCTGCTGCTTAAAACTCATGCCCATGCATTTCCTCACTATTTTTTAATTAATTATGTGGCATAATTTTATATTCGAATGAGCCTGCTTTGAAGAGTGGGAGCCATTAGGCTTATCTACTTCAGCTCTCCTTGGCTCACAAGAAGCCACATCGGGACAACCTCCTGCTTCATTCAAAAAGTTTGACCGTGAATACAGGGCCGTGAATACAAGACCGTGAATACAGGGCCGTGAATACAGGGCCATGAATACAGGGCCGTTAATACAGGGCCATGAATACAGGGCCATGAATACAGGGCCATGAATACAGGACAATGAATACAGGACCATGAATACAGGCCATGAATACAGGACCATGAATACAGGACAATGAATACAGGACCATGAATACAGTCTATGAATACAGGACCATGAATACAGGACCATGAATACAGGACAATGAATACAGGACCATGAATACAGGACCATGAATACAGGGCCATGAATACAGGACATGAATACAGGACAATGAATACAGGACCATGAATACAGGACCATGAATACAGGGCCATGAATACAGGACCATGAATACAGGGCCATGAATACAGGACCATGAATACAGGACAATGAATACAGGACCATGAATACAGGACAATGAATACAGGACCATGAATACAGGACAATGAATACAGGACCATGAATACAGGACAATGAATACAGGACCATGAATACAGGACCATGAATACAGGACCATGAATACAGGACAATGAATACAGGACAATGAATACAGGACCATGAATACAGGGCCATGAATACAGGACAATGAATACAGGACAATGAATACAGGACCATGAATACAGGACAATGAATACAGGACCATGAATACAGGACCTGAATACAGGGCCATGAATACAGGACCATGAATACAGGACCATGAATACAGGACCATGAATACAGGGCCATGAATACAGGACAATGAATACAGGACAATGAATACAGGACCATGAATACAGGACCATGAATACAGGCTTGAATACAGGACAATGAATACAGGACCATGAATACAGGACAATGAATACAGGACCATGAATACAGGACCTTGAATACAGGGCCATGAATACAGGACAATGAATACAGGACCATGAATACAGGACCATGAATACAGGGCCATGAATACAGGACAATGAATACAGGACAATGAATACAGGACCATGAATACAGGACCATGAATACAGGACCATGAATACAGGACCATGAATACAGGACTTCACCTCTTCTGCTTGTTTTCCCCTCTTGCTGCAGTAATTGTGTTTGTTTTAGCTCTTAATTAACAGGAAAAAACTGTCTTGCAGAGTAACCTATCATTTACTTTGATGGAAAGGAACCTGTCCTCATAGTTTTTTAGAAACAGTGAAGCAGCCAACAAGTGACCTTGTAATGAGTTACATACATACTCGCGTACACATACTTAAAAAGACAGAAAGTAGCATAGAAAACAAACTTTGTCAAGGTTGGTAAAGTTGTTAGATATTCAATTTGGTGTCTTTCAGGTGTCAGTCAGGATTTGTAAAAAATATTTTATATATTGTATATATTAATATATAACCTTTGATTATTCAACAATATACAAAATGTGCAAAGAATCATGGTGTATTGTAAACAGGGTTTCTTGGGATTGAATATTGTGGTTCTCATTCTTAGCTGTAGTTGTTTTTGAGATGCTGCACATGTGTTTTGACATTCTGATATTTTATGAGTAGCCGTTCCCTTTTTGACTTGTGTGACCCTTTGTTATGAGTTGAATATGGTATGTGATAAAGAGTGTTGGAAAGTGAACAGGGTACTTTACTCAAGTAGGTGAAGTAGCACCGTTCTTTTGAGCTTGACCATACCGGGTCCACTCCTGTCGAGGAGTTACAAAATAATTGAGATGGAAGATATGGTGTATTTATAGAAGATATGCATGTTATAGGCTACTGTTTTGAAAACATGGGTTCTTCAACTTTCAGAATCCGTAAATCAAGTGTATATTGTACAAATTTAACCGTTGCAAATAATCGGGCACGCTTTGTTTTAGTTTTAGACACACAAACTAGAAATTCTGAGCTGTCTAATGCACCTAAATGCATCAAGACTTGAAACATAAAGGGCCTTTCTCATCTCCCAAATCTGTGCCTCCTATTCTCCTCGCTCCTCCTGCGAGTAATCAATCTCAGTGCTTCATCTTAATCCTTCAAGATGCAAGATCCCAATTCTTAAAATAATTTTTCGCCACTGATGACATATAAAAGACGCAAGAACCACACGTACGAATAGATATTTTCCGCAGTGGTTTGTACAAGTGATTTAGAAGAACTTACATCATTCACCAATTTTCTCGTGTTTTGACATTTTTCTTAGGTCCAAGCACATTGAATGAGTTGTCCAGACCTGTCATAGGAGTCATGTGCATTTAGTCTGCTATTATCCAGAGTAAAGTTATAATAAAGTTTTTCACTTTCATTATTGTATATTTCATTACTTTGAAGACGTTTTGAGTTATTTGAATTATAATCTAATTCAAAATTGGCTATTGATGCTGTTGTATAACACTACACTATCAATATGAACATCTGAAGCTGCAAAACAACTTAAATGATGCACTAACTGAAGGTTATTTTGTCATTGTGTACAATAAGGTCAGTGAGAAGGGTAACCAGGCATGTCATGGCTGACTTACCTCTTATGGAACAAATTTTTTCATCCATCTCCCGTTGCAGTCATCGACCACGTTGCTGTGGCGAGATGTTATTTTAAAGCAATTTTCATATCAATGGATTTCTTTTTTTTTGTTTCAGTGACATTACGACCCTCCACTGCTGAGGGTTTTAAAAAGTATTGATTTTCCTTATGGATCTCCAAAAGTATTGTTAAAATCTCTGAATTTGTTGGATTCTTTAATCCATTATTTTCATAAATGAACACTTCCGGACTGTTGGGCAGGATACGTAGCCTTATTATTGAGGCGGTAAATATGCTAATTTACAATTCTCATGAGTGCAGGTTAATTTCCACCTGTCTCCATTCATTTGCGTGTTGGGGAGGAGCATTTACACACTGCTCTCCTCCAGCATTGAAGAGCGTGTCCTCAGCTTTGTTTACAGTATCTAATTCTTACACTAATTCTATAGGCATTGAGCTTGAATAAAGACCAGAGTAGTCCACATAGACCAATGGATTATTGGTTCTTTCAATAAGAACATGTGTAGAGGTCTGATTTATTATTTCTTTTTAAACAGAGCTGAAAACAGTAATACTTATAGTAGCATGTAAATGACATTAAAATAGTTTTACCATTACCTGATAACATATCAAATGGCACAGATGGTAGACAAATGTACCCAAATGGCATATTTGAAGATTCTGCTTTCACATTCCTCGACTAAAACCTCCCTAACTTTGCTTTGCTTCCTTTTCTTGCTTGAAGTTTTGGGGATATGCACTTCAGAAAATAAATGTTTAAGCATCAGTACATACTGTATGTTCCAGGGTTTTTGTGGATGAAGATAAAACACAGATAGTACCTTTGATGTGATACCAAGATTATTCAAATAGACCTTGAAGTTGCATAGACATTCTCTATTAATTTTCAAGCAGGGGCCTGAACCAGAGGCCAGGAGAGGTCTGTGGGTTAGAAAGCTGGGCAAGGATAAACATTTTTTTCCTTTTTTTGCATCTCCATTTACTCTGGAAGGGTAATAGAGTTTTACTTACAATGGATTAATATCCTTTAGCTTCTTACCTTTTAAAGGAGGAAAGAAATATGCACATACGGTGTATAGCTGAGGAGTTATTCCTGATCCACTTTGAGTAATACTTTAGGCATTTAAGAAGTCGAAGAAATTACTGAGAAGCTAAAAGTAGGTCAGTTAAAATGTACTGAGTAAATGTTAAAGGTTAATTAATAATATATGATAAGAATTTAGGCTCCAAAATGCAATTTTTAAAGTACATACAGAGTCCTTTTGTCAAAACTAACAATGTGTTTTCTATAGATGCCACTTTGCAGCCTGTGTACACAACTGATTATCAATTATACAACCACCTTGCTCTGTGCAGCCCCACTACAATTAACCAGAAAGAGAATACAAAACTCAGACAATTAAACAGAGACCAACAATTTTTAAAAAGAGCTATGGGACAAACAATATAAACTCCAGAGCAGCTGCTGCCACTATCACATAGGTTATTAAAGCAAAAAGATAGACTGAACATTTTCGACACAATTTACAGTCCACACACAACGCTCTGTTGCACAGCAACGTTGACGTACTCCTCTGGAGAGAGTTATATTCTATCACAGCAAGTTTGTTTGAACCTACTCACCAGGGGTCTCATTTATAAAACTAAATGTTTGTCTATGCACAAATGAGGAAATCTACGTAAAACAATCTGCTCTATAAAATCTTGCATAAGCCTGCATGCTAATGCATAGTTTCCTTTTATAAATCCCAAATCAACATGTAAATGTACGCATGTGGATCCAAGTCATATCCCGCCCTCTACACGCTCACATTCAACCTTAATGGTCAATGCAAAGCACCTCATGAATGTTGATGCTTAGAAATGTGTCTACTAATCGATGGTTCTTTCAGAGAATCAAGGCTATTGAAAGGAAGAATAAGAAAAGGATTTTTTTTTAGACAGAAATCAAGGCATTTGTGGGCGAGGTGGTACCTGAACACTCGTTCCCTCCAAATTCTTCTAATCAATTTATAATGAGGACATGAAGTGTAAGAAAGGTAGGGTATGTTTTAAATTAATCTGTATACAGTACACGGTATCTGTCCCTATCAAATAAACCATTCATTAATAAATAAAGTTGTTTTCACTACAGCGATTTTATACACCAAAACTATATGAAAATATTAATATATTACTTGGTAATACAGTACATACACATCATTAGAAGATGTTATTGAAAGCAATTGAAACTGTGTTCTGCAATTATTTAATGCTATTTGATGTTATCTTGGATTTCTGCAATCAATGATGATAATGTCATCAGCTGCGGTGCGCTCCACAGCTGACTACAGGTGGAGGTAGTTTGGCCTGTCCTCTGTGCTCCAGGCGGCAGACAGCACTAATGAATTATTGATCGAATTTGATTGGAGTTTTGAGTTGGTATATATATGGTTTGAATGTTTATGATAAAGCAGACCCATCAGATAATAATTGCATTGGTTTGGGTCAAATATTCTTACTCTATAACAAACCTGGTGAAAAACCAAGATTCTATAACTCAATGGATGAGCGGCTTGCTAGAAGAAGAGGAGTGGGTTGAGGTTTGTTCAAGAGCTCAACTCCTTAAAATAAACACTCATCTCAAACTGATTTAGTACAATTGGATTACATTGACTTATATTATTCCAGTTAGACTGAATAAGATTAATCCAAATATCTGTGTCAAATGTAATGCCGGAAAGGCCCCTCATTTCACTGTTCATGGAAATGTCCCAAGATGAAAACGTTCTGGAATAAAATTATAAAATGTATTTATCGAATTCCCTTAAATCCAGTCCCTGTTTGCCCTACACTTTGTGTTCTTAATTTGTACCCAGAGGATTGTACGTTAAAAGAAGAAAATCACAGATTTATGTCTGTTACAAGCAAGATGCTTGAGCTCTCTTTGTTGAAAAATGTAAAAATCCCTTCTGTAGGTTGCTGGCTTTAAGTGTTATCTGTATGTCTTGTCCTTGAAAGATTTACATGCACAATGAAAAAGAAGTCAGCCAAATGTCATGGGGCTTGGAGTCCCTTTCTTACATTCTTTAGGAATTGTGAATTTAGGGAAGCTTTGGAAACTTGAAGGTGATATATATTTAGGGAATGCCGATGTATAACTATTATGTTTAATCCTTGTCCCATGATATGAGACAAGGTAAAAAACAGTATCCTCACACACCTCACTGGTAAAAGTTCCTCAGTGAACACAGAAGTCAAAGCACTGGAGGATCCACAATGAGCATATTAGCATTTAGCATGTTAGCCAGACCCAGCATGCATCTATTAGGTGTGTTTGATTTGGTTCAACTGATTTTCCAGAACAATGATCCTGTTCTTCAGACCACTGAAACAACAAAGCTGAAATGTTCCATTCCTAGATTAAGTAAGTAAGAAAAGTGTGTTTATAACACACTTTTCACAGACAGAGGTCACAAAGTGCTTGACAGGAGTAGAAAAAACACAATTTTACACAAAGTGACCATACAAGGGGCCAATACATTGCAAGAGGTTTTTAACACAAGACACGTGTTTAAGAAGGCACAATAAAGTACCCAATAAAAGAAGGCACAGTGAAATCGACAATAAAAACAATAAAGAAAATAAAGAAATAAAAACAGATTAAAAGCAGGCCATAGAGCATGAATTTTACCCAAACGCCAGTGTAAATAGGTATGTCTTTAGTTGATTTTTAAACTAAAGAAGATGGCCATATACCTATCAAGACCTTAGCTGGTGTTAATAAGTTATTGTATGGAGTTTGTTTCAGGTTGGTCAAACAGAAAGCACTGTAAGACTCAATTAAAGCATTGGCTGTATGAGTAGATGTATTATCTGCATTCATGCAGCTTCTTGATATATAAGTGGAGAAAAAGAGAAGCAAAGAAAGCAGCTATACACTCTATATAGGATGCTGTGTCTCTGCACTGCTTTCTGTAGGCCAGATGGTGTCTGTCACCGTTGTGTATTTCTGTGAGTGATGTCTCCACAGCGATTGGCTGTGTGTATCTGTTAAGTCAGCATTGTCCTATTTCAAATAGGCCTCATTCCTGGAAAATCGACAGAAAGCTTTTTTGGCATCAAAATGAAGTTAAAGCTAAATCTAAAATCAGAAGTAAGTAAAAAAAAAAAAATACAATTTATTTATAGAGCATTTAAAACCACAGTTACAAAGTGCTTTAAAGACCCACTATGAAATAGAATAATAAAACAGCTCAATAAAAGCAGGATATAAACAAGACTGCAGAACAGTTAATGTCTTTTGGAAAAGGGGCTCTGAGTGCTGGTGCTGTGGATGGAGTTAAAAAAGCAGTGATGTATTATGAAGTTACTTTAAATATGATTAAAAATATATTAAACTGGCTTCTAAGATGTACTGAAAGCCAATGTAACACTGTCAGGACTCAAGTAAAAAGAACTAAAGACATTTAGTGCTGATTAGTGGCCGTCAATGCCACAGTCAACGTTTGTATTAACTCTTCCTATACATTAATAAGCAGTATGGTTTAAATCATATTAGGCTATACAGTTACACACTAAAATGTGGTCACAGCTTATTATGTTAATTGTTTTATTGCTTATATTTATTAAAAAAAGAATGTGTTCATAAATGTATAAATGAGGTATTTCTACTTCTTCAGTCTAACTATTACTTTCTGAGCAGACACCAAACATTAAGGCCATGAGATGTGGCTAAAAGCTGCGGAAGAAATCTTAAGAGCAAACCATGAAATATTTTACTTCTATTTCTAAGTTCAAGCATGAAGCATCAAAGATCAGCTTATCGTGGTTCAACTCTTTGAACTTGCCGCCAAAGCTCAGACTGTGACCATGGCAACCACAGAAACCTTCACCTGCAGAGAACAGACACATCAATGAAGAGAAACGGTATCAGACATCAGCCTGAAATTCTGATTATCAGTCATTACTCCGTGCTAGGACCTGCTGCCGCTATTAAAAGAATATATCCATTGCCAGCAGCTGCGACGGCAACCAGCATATAATACAAATCCTCACTAAAAGTAGTGACTACTGTCCTAATGTAGCCTAGCTGTAAAATCACCTCGCCAACACCATTCCAGGGTTTTTGAAAACATAAAATAGCTTTTGATACATTATGTTTGCCAGTGACACATCAAGGCTCAATTGACATTTTACCTTAGTTTAGTCTTGGAAAAAGACCTGTGACAATTCCCAGAAGACTCTCTGTTTTCTAATGGAGCACTCCTGGTTAATTGTGAAACAACAAACACATCAGAGTTCCACAGGAGCTCAGGAGAGTTCCTCGTAATATCACCAAAGACATAAAAAAAAGACAGCACTTCTCTCTGGTCACTGTCTTTCCACTATGGCATCAGTTGCCACCGGACGTAACCAAGCATTTGTAAGTTTTAATAAAAATTCCGATGCAACCAGAGGTCTCACCCTGCCTGAAGCAAGAAGACACCGATGCGATCTCTCGCCATTTTCCTTCCTTCAATGTGTGTTGGGAATTTAACGGACCGCTAAGTCCTGTTCAATGCTGTGTTGACACTATACCGCAGTTATGGTGCTTGCTGCTTTTTTCAGTGTTTAACCCGTTACATCGATTGTAGTGTCCCAAGCCGTGGGCCCCTGTGTGGGTTAGTTTCTGCTAGCGCATGCATGTAAAGCCAGTAAACTGTATTTTATCAGTTAAAAGACCAATGCCACAGTCAGCGAACTCTAGAAAAACAGATATTGTGTCATTCAGTGGCAGTTAGGATTCTTTGTGCTTCACTTCTGACATCTTGCTTCCTATCACTCCTCTACTTTTAAAGAGCAGCTGTCTGTGATTATTTGTACATATGTGTTGTGAAAAGAGCTGGTTGTGACGGTTAATTACGGCGATCCAATTCTTCACTGTTCACTGTGTCAACGGTTCAGTTATTGGTCCCTGCTCCCGGGTGGTGCCCCGTTATTATTCATGCTTATTAATAATTGTGTTAATAGCGTCACAGCCCGGCTCAGAGACTGAGACAGAGCAGGGAGACAAGCGAGCTGGCTGCCAAGAATACATTAAATTTTTCCATAAACATAAAATAAACAGTGCAAAGAGTAGGTAACAGTGGTCAGTCTTGAAGTGCCTGTGTGTGTGTGTGTGTGCGTGCGTGCGTGCGTGCGTGCGTGCGTGCGTGCGTGTGCATGTGTGTGTGGGTGTCAGCGTATAGCAACAGCAGAATCTAAACCAAAGAACAGAAAGGATCTTCTCTTTCCCAGCCAAGGGAGCCGATTGAAGGCGTATTTAATGGCAGAGCAGACGCACCGGCTCAGGTGTGGCCAATCACAGCTGACGACCCTCCAATCAGCACCTACAACACACATGCACAGCAACAGGGACGCCTTGTGTATGGGAGGTGGAGTGTCATCACAATAGTGATGGTTTTATGGATATGAATAATTATCTTTAATATTTGCTATAACCGAACCTGCTTCTACCAGATCCCATCTATGCTAACCACAGTCTGTCTCTGACTTTTTTACCCTGGTGCAGCAGGTAAGCCGCGCGCTCATTTTCTCAGAGCCAGAGAAGAAACACACTGATGTGTTCAGTTATTTAGTTTATCTTTACCTTCAGTATTTCTGCCACAGAGTGTTCATATATCCAAAAATGTAATAGATGTCGAAGCACAAAAAAAGATGGCACACACACAGGTGTGAAAGAGATTGGAAAAAAAAGGTGAAATATCAATAGTACTGAATAGGGAACAGCTCGCTCTGATACTCATTATTCAGTAATGTATAAGCCTCATTCTATTACTTTTGGGTTCAGTAATATAAGCATGTGGGCCGGTTTCATCCGGACACCCCGGCTCTGCCCTTTGTACAATAATTGTTTGTTCTGGCTGACTGAGCCCGAGTATCTCCCACCGACAATGCTAAACACAATTTCCCCCAGGAGCGGAGTTTGCTGAGAAAAACCTGTGCAGTCCATTTCCCAGTAAAGGGCAAATTAAAGAGGGAAAAACAGCACCCTCCGGATTGAACATGGTCTGTTCAGCGTCTTAGATTCTTTTCAATTATTTTACATTTGTCTGATATCATGGGCATTCATGGCAAAAATGTCCTCTTAAATGAACTTTGAGTCAGACTTGCTGTCATACAGAACTTGAACTTAGTATACATAAATTATTTGTCAATAATATACAGAAAATCAAGAATTGGGGTGGTTGGATTCACTATCTCCCAATCCCCTATTTCTGTCATTTCATGCACAAACCTATTGGAGGAGGATACATAAATCTATACAGGGGATATAACAATCAGGAATATTGGAGGGTGGGAACCATTGATCAACAGCAGGAAGCCTGTCCTGGTGGGGACATAAGCAATCGCAAAGCACCTATGTAATTGAAATGTCCCTGTTGTGTAGATGCCTGAGAAGAGGAATGACAAATCAATAATGTCTGCTATTAAGTTGCCTCTCCATTTTCAGAGGTGGGGGATGGGTAGGATGAAAAAAAAACTTGCTCCTTGTCAGGTGCGTTTGCATCTTGCGGGGTTCAATTTATCTAAGGTCCAAAAATAAAGAAATTGCTGCCTCCCCGTTGCCTTGAGCTTGGAGAAATAAACAGTCAATATTTGCTCCGGGGGACCTACGAAAGGATGCGCACATAAATCACCCAGCATGCACCTGTCCAAAGAATCAGCCACAGAGTCCTGTGTCATCGCGTTTAGGATCATGCTGTTGCTGAGGCTCCCCCTTCCTCTCTGAATCAATGTGCCAGGGGGCACTCAGAGCGACGCTGGCACTGGTAGAAGGGACAGAAGATGAAATTACTTTTCCAGCATTTCCCGTTGTGTTTCCATAGCAGCCTGTTTACATGCACTTCAATGCTGAAGTGATGAAGATTGCAAACTATTGGCCTCACACTGGTTTTCCCCCAGCAGAGGTCTACCTTTAATTTTTCTCTTTATATGTTAATATATGGCAGTTATGCAGTGAGATAATTGGTCTTTTACATGAAAGTGTTTCCGTCCGGATCATAAAGCAGTACATAGTTACTGTTTGAGCTCATAAACATATCATAATAGTATTACTGTATTGCTTTTAAATAAAAAATAATTACAAACCTGCTTTTTACTAAGATAAAGCGGTTGGCCATATCTCCGGCTGATGAGTGACAGGACATCCAGTTTGGAAAATGAGTTTGGATATATCACTAGCTCAGCCATTTCTGATGCCCTTTTCTGAGACAAATACGACCTGTCCACTAATGCAACAGGAGAGGCCCATCACATCCTGTGTCATGCCAGTCTGCCTGGAAGAGCCTCTAGCTGCTGTCATTAGGAGGAAATGTGCCTAAATGCCCAACTCTGCTAGGCGTCCATTGACGGAGCAATCATGCTGAGACATCAGAGGTTTGTATCCGGTTTCTCACATTTTGCAGACGTTTTGTCTCCTGTACTACTATGATGTGTATCGTTACAATACTATCAGTTCAGTTTTGTGTAATATTATATAAATGCTTCATGTGAACTGTGTAAGCACATAATGAAAGACTTTGTTCATATGAAATATGCAGTGAACCAGTGGAAAATGTGTTACTGCCAAGCATGAGTTATGCCTTTGAAACCAGTGTTTTGTCTCTCAGTCTAATTGTTTTTTCAGTGGGATATTCATTGGAGTGGAATACGGACAGAAGGCTGGCAGTAGAAAAATGGAGATTCATATTGGATAATGGCTTCTTCTCTTCCCGCTTTTCCCGTCTGCCATTCTGTCTGTCTGTCTGCACAGACACACACACACACACATACACACACACACACATACACACACACACACACACACACACACACACACACACACACACACACACACACACACACACACACACATACACACATACACACACACACACACACATATCCCTCTAGTGTCACACAAACACTTTCAGGGGTCCTGGCAATCTGTTCAATCATTCCGTTCTGCAGGTCTTTATACGGCTCTCTGAGGTCTAATTATCAGTGACAGAAGACTTTACCCAGTTGAACAAATGACAGAGCATGAAGATATGTCCCTTCACCCTAGTAAGCAGCAGATTTTAATGTAAAAGCCCTCTTAATAGTTTGTGCGTTAAGTGTTAATAGACGAGAATCATCCTCGGCCTTAAGGTGATGAAAAGGCAGAAGGATGAGAGCATAAATGAGAAGAGGGAGTCATAATGTTCAGTGGCATACTTTTAATTGAAAATGAGAATCACATACTGGAGATGGATATCTTCCATTACTATGGTGTCATACGGATCATTATTAAGTGGCCCAGTGAGCGTCAAGGAAGCAGAATGACGGCAAATAGTCCAGCACTCACACCTTTGGATGCCTTTTCAAGATCACGAGAAATCATTTTTTTCTATTGGAAATGTGTTCAGAGAAGAGCATTATTAGACATGAATCATGGCATAATACTTGCATCATATGTATTTGATTCCATTAAATAAAGGGTTTCTTTTAGTCTCTTTAATGTGTCCACATTTATGTTATATGATGCTTCATTGGAGTTTGTCATCCAAGCGTAGACGTTTCTGTGAATAGATGATGTTCCTTCAGCAGAAGAGACGAGTACCAATACGTGAGTCATGTAGATATAACGGAGGCTTTGTATCACCAAGAGGTCTTTCTCTCTCTACAGACATTTAAACAACAAAGAGAACAGAATAATGGAACTCTCTGTGAAACCCAAATCTATTGGAAACACAGAAAGAGAACTGTGAAGAGTGAGGGGATCCAAGATGAGATAAGCGCTGATCGAAGTCTATTCCACAAACGCCTGCTCTTACGTTTCTCTTCTTCTGTACTACTTTGCGAAACTGAATCTAATTTATTCACATGGCGTAGCTTGTGCAGCATTGCTGAATTAGGAAGACTGGAAGCTGTGAATTGCATTTATCAGCTGAAGGAGTTAACGAGATGCCAGGTGGGATGATATGAAAGCCTTGCTTCAACAGTGAGAGAGGGAATACAAAGTTAATCTAAAAGCAGTTGGAGGTGCACGCTTCGGTACATGATAGGACGAGAGGGAGGCATCTTATATTTCATGCAAAGCGTAGCTTTTCTGCAGAGATCTTAATGAAAACCTGGGACGAACATTGTCATCCTTGATGTACCCCGTTGTGCTCCGCTGCTTCTCCCTAGATAACTCATGAAAAACCTCTTGTCAATGCTTTATTGAACTTCAAGATAACCACAGCTGCTAATGCTGTCATTCTGCCAGAATCTGTAGCTCACAATGTCTCCGCACTTATCAGCTAATTTGTGGATTTCAGGTAAGAGGAGGGAGGAGCAGCACAAAAGACAAAAGGGAATTATGGACATATGATCCACAACACGTCCCCTGTTAAGGATGTATCCATAGTTTCTACTATATAATTCGAGCCGTTTTCAAATCCTATGATTATGATGTTTATTCACCTGAAGCAGTGTGAATTTTGGTTTTGCAAATCCAGTAATGTGTTAATGAAGGAAAGCTGAGAAAAGTGCCAATTCAACCTGTCATTTGAAAAATGAAAATACCCAGCGTAAGCAGCACATGTTGTATCTAACTGTCATGGTCTCTCAGCACTGAATACTCAGTCATTTGGTGCCCAATGAAAAGGAAATACTGAATAGGTGATGCTTGACAGATTTTCTCATGCTGATGTTTTTTGCTGTACATGCTACATCTGAACATTTTAAGACATCTTTGTTTGTATTGAAGAACATTTTGGAAAATACTTCTACAAACTGTCTTGCTGAGATTTAAATTAGATCAATACTACTCGTGTATTTGCGCTAAATAAGGAGTTAGAGACAGCTGGAATCAGCTCATGTTTACAATGTTTGCTGAGTTAATAAATCAAGTGAGACTCTGACTTCTTTTTGCAACCGGAGGAGTTGCCCCCTTCTGACAAGAATCAATGAAAGTTGGGCGCCCTCCTCATATGCTGCCTGCGGAAAGTCTTTTGCTTTAAAGTTTGTCTGTCTGTGACATTGCGGGGCTTTTTGGGGTTGGTAAAAGAACAATTTACCGTCGGATGACAGAGTATTGCATAAGGTGAGTGTGGATGTGAGGTCTCAGGGTGGGTTGCTGTCAGGCAAGTTACAATATTTTTATTTTGTTTGTAAGCATTTAATCACGTATGCCATACTGTGGTATCACCAATGCATTGCAGGAAATAGCTCTATCCCCAAATGTTACAGACATCACTTTAAGCGTCAGACACACTACTCTAAAAGCCCAATCACACAAGAACCACAGAGGTCAGGTTCACACTAACATGTGAGAATGGTTAGTGCCAGAGTGGTACTGATGGACCTTAGATGTCTTCAGAACTTACTACTGTCAATCAAACATTCCTCGTAGCCATTCATGCTCTCCTCTCACACAAAATCGTCTATCTCTCAAGGCGCCATAACTGTGAATATTTCCTATTGGCAGGATGCAGCGTGGAAGTAAACAGACCCCACAGACATTTATGTGTCACATACAGTATCATTACAGCAATGTGCTGTCAACTAATAGTTTTATGGCACATGTATCAAGGCCCTGTTATGCAGTAACAGTATTTGCTTTACACTGAGAGGCATAGCAGAGTTAGCATGTTAAAAAAAAACATTTTATCAGGCTTTATCACTGAAGTTTTTTCAAGAAGCCAAACCTGTGGAGTGACAGAGTTCATGAACTCCTTCCCCGAGGCTTATAAAGTCAGCACTGATGAGGCATGTTATCTGTTCCAAGCAAGCAAATGACCCATATGGGCAGTAAATTAAAAAGAAGAAACACATTTGTATTACTATCTACAGTATCACACTACAGTCGTTTCAAAATAAAAGTAAATCATGCAAATAACAATTTAGCCCAAAAAATGAAAATAAACAAAACAAAAAATGTATAAACTAATGTTTTTTTCTGTGAGTACGTATTCTCTGAAATATTGATATTAGTCATCCTCTCTACTGAGATATTGCGGTTGTAGCCTACGGCACCACGTTTTCCATGTCTGTGAAAACTGACATCTGTAATTCCTCAAAGTCAAACTCTAAAAAATATGTCATGTAAACATCTATTTAAGCTGACTGATGTTTGTTTTTTCAATTTCTTTATATGCATTAATGATCCGAGGGCTGCTATCTCCTCCTTTAGTTGCATTATGAGAATACCCATAGCTGAAAATAAAATCTTGCCAGATGGCACTTATCCTTCTCTCCTATCTGTGGCTCTGTTTGCCATCCCGTCCCAAGAAGCACTGAGGGCGTTAGGTGGCAAAGTGAGTTTACCGAGATTGAGGGAACCAGCGCTCTCCTGTCTGGCACTCGAGCACAAATCGTCCCGTACAACTAGGACAGACGACCTCATTACTGTATGTGGCATACATATTACATAACTTGTGAACAACAGCGGATTGGGGACGCAATACACTACTATGTGTAATTTGCTGCAATAGCCCAAACACAATAAATCAATAACAACTTCATTACTTACACTAAAACCACCTGGAAGAAGTATCAAGTATGTAGAGTAAAACGTACATAAAGTATAATGGATGAAAAGTGACTAATAGCACAGTGTGAAAATACTCTATTACAAGAAAAACATTTTTTATCTAAATCTTACTTCAGTAAAAGTACATAAAGTATCAAAAGTAATTACTCATTATGCAAAAAACATGTATGTTGCATTTTATGTTTAAAGTCGTGCTAATTTAACTAATATATATACTGTTGGGAAGTTTAATTTACAGCAATGCATCATATTCTATAAAATCCTCATGTGTTTTTAACATTGCCGTCCTGTGAGAACAAGATATATATAAACTTTTTGTGAGCTCAGAAAAACATTCTGTTTTCAGATTATTGACGATGCATGTTCCAGCTCTAGTTATCCGACAAATGTATTGCAGTAAAAAGTCCATTATTTGCCTCTGAGGTATAGTGGAGGAGAAGTATAAAGTATATACAAAAGCCTACTTTGAATTTGCATACATACTTGTAAATGTACTATAAATGTACTTGTCTTATGGGTTTTTATTTCTTACAATTTCCAGTTTTCATTGTCATGATAAGTAATCTAGTGAGGTAAAAACATTCCATCTTCCTCTGCTGCTTCCTTGTGCGAGCCACAGAGACGTTAGTTGTGCTCACCTGCAAAATAATTCACTATTTTAACTTCAGCGTGTTAGGAGCATATACAGTCTATGGTTAGGAGTCAAGGCTTGCCTCCACCTGTGAGCTGCTTTTTAAGTTTGGTAAGTAGGCTGAGGCACACACACACACACACACACACACACACACACACACACACACACACACTACAAGTCATCCTGTGTGAGTGTGTGAACAACATGGAGCAGGGGTTGTCTGATCCCACCACCAGAGGCCAGTGCAATAGGATCTATAAATAGGCTGCTTGGCTTCAAAACAGTCACCAAATAGGTTTCCAGCGAATGAAAGTGAAATTTTGAGGCATTCGCTCACACACACCTGAAGCAAATAAAAGTGGTTTGAAACACAAAGAACTGAATCCCGAAAAGAGGCGCACTGTGCTTCACAAAACCAAACCTACTTTCAGAGAGTCTTTTTCAATACAGCTTTTACTGCTTTTTATTCACTACCAGGGAACACAATTTACTGCTTGCACTTTGTGGGAAATTAAATATAACCTCAGTGTAGCAGAAGAAACTGAAAGACTGATTAGGGAGGGAGAGTTATGTTGATAAGAACTGAAAGGTATTATATTACCACATTAGTCTCTGATTCAAACCCTTCCTTTCAGCTTGAAACTAGATCGAATATCTATCACGTCAGACTTATCAAACTACCTCACTTTGTCTTTTTACAATTATACTTCAGTAGGTAAATGTTCCTATTTTAGGCTGGCATGATTGTTATTGTTTTGTTTTTTTGTTTCTGAGCTAAATATTTTTAAATCTAAAGTTTGCATTGGAGAAAAAAATAGAATAGAGTAGCTATACATATTCATTCAGTACACGTTTAACACATCCAGTTATCCGGCCTATGTCTTATAGTCGTTTGCTCTTCTTTTCTTTCGATATTTCACTGCTTTTATCCTTGTTGCCATCTTCAAAACTGTTCATCATTCAATCTGTTGTACTTATTGGGCCAGAATATTTTCTTATTCTACTTGATTCTTAATTTTAGTATTTATTATCACTGTGAGTCATTGTCCTTCTGTTGTACTGCTTACACTTATCTGCTTAGTCTTTTGTTTCTCTTCTTCTTTCTTCTTTTATGAGGTTTTTTGTAACTTTGTTTCAATAATAATATTTAATTATTTTGAACAAATTGTATTAATTAGTTAGTAGTTGTTTTTTGACCCCACCAACGTGAATGTTTATTTTTTTTAAGCCTGTTAATACTGGCATTACGTGTATTTATAGTGGAGATACATAATTATTGTCAAAAAGGCAACTTCTCCACAGATGGGGAGTTCAGGGTCAAAGATGGATGAACTGGCAGCACTGTATATCTCTGTGGAGTGAAAGAAGGAAACAAGAAGCATGATATTACTGAAAAAGATTGAGATATATGAACTTAGTCAACCTGACATTGTGGTTGGTTATCCATACAAGGAAAAAGCGATGTAACAAATGAGAGCAAGTATAAGAATTTTGCAACATCTGCATATTTTAGTGAGAGATTTCAAAGGGTGCTGAGAAATGTTATCATCATTAACAGTTATCTTTTTCAAGATCCATCCATCCAGGTGATGGAATCATGTTCTTGCTTCCAGTAACCCAGATTATAATCTTTCTGCCGCCTCAAGCATTTAAATCACCAACTCATTATTCATCATTATACTAAATGTTATCTTTAGATGTGACATTAACTGTGTAGCTTTGCGTTTCAAAATACATGCTCTGCCCTAAATACATTATGTGGCTGCAGAAGTGAGGCGAATAGAGAGCTTCAATAGACATTCATTTCTAGTGGGCCTTTCTTTTCTGTGTGGCGTTGTTTTGTGTGTGTGCATGTTTGTGTAGTGGGTTTGGTTAGATTCTGGGATCTCTTTTGCAAGACAGATGGACACAAGTGGGAAGAAAGACTTCAAAGTCTGGTTAGGGCTTCACTGCTCTAACCTTTAGGAAAATGTCTAGATTATTCACAGAGGGAATCCAAACTGAATAAATGAGTATGGTAGACATATTTCCTTTGCCTTAAACCTGGAAGGTAAATATAAAGATAGTGGTGGAGGGGGTCACTGAAAGCATATCTATATCCTGCAAGCATGGATGAAAACTGACTCTAACCAAAGACGACTTCCAGATCTCTCCCAACATACTGTGGGTTTTTGGGTTTCAGATAAGTCAAAGAACTGCAGTGAAAAATAAAACATAGAAGGAAAACATAATACATAACTGTAGACACATTCATTTTGTAAATTGAAAGGGTTTACCACACATGTATTTACACAAATGTATTTAATGTATCTTTTGCTGTACTATTCTCACTTCAGTCATCATCATGCTGTTTCAACTCTACTGGTGGTTATGTGCAAACCTTTTGGGAACATCCTGGAAATAACCCAATTTGATCAAACAATCCAAAATGAATATTTTCATCTGTTGCTTTGCCATGAAAGGCTCTGGATTTCTTTTAAAGTAATCCACATGTTTGTAGTCTCTGACTCTCAAGTGGTATAATATAAATGCGTACAAGCGTACAAAGCCTTGATTCTGAAGGGATACATGAGCATATTTTAAATGATAGGTGTCAGCTGGTACGACAGATAACACAGGAAGCACATTTGAGCATTTTCACATCAGTGACATGAATCCACTGGGGATTTCGCTTTCATCTTGAGTAGCTGTGCTGTCTCAGCCACTGGCCAGGTAAAGTGTACTGACGGCATGAACAAAACAAAAAAAACATAACCATAACACATTTAGCTGAATGGTATTTAATACACGAGGGAAAACAAGAACACCCACTCTGCTGTAATGCCTTAATGCAACTAATCAGGTCAAAAGCATTCATTTCTATGTTTACGTCTGTCGCAGTACATTTCAGCCCATTTGGTCAAACTGTGACTGAATATGCTGGTCTGATAGCATTAAATAATGACTTTGCCACCTGCTGACCATTAACACCAATCCACCAACATCCCATATGGGTAGTGTGTCTATATCTAGAAAGAAAGTGAGGCACCAAGTATTCAGAAAGCACAGTCTGTGGAAACTGTCAAGCGTCAAATTTCCCATCGCCTCTGTCCTTTTACTCACTTGGTTGAGCTTGATTGATACTGCAGCACACCATTCCTTCTTAATCCTATGCATTTTTAAAGAACTAGTGGGACGCTTGCAGGGAACTCATTTCCAATGGCTCTAACCATATTGTAATAAGGCACAGATAGTGCTGGCGTGGCGCTTTGTATTGATTCAAGGCAGAGGTCTTTGAATTGTGATTCATTACAAAACCCAGCAAAGCAAAATAGATAACTAAAACACCCTCTTGTGTTGAAAAGTTTCTGGGGATATTTGATATAAATGTAAACTCTATGTCCCCATTTTCCCCCGTAAATGTTCCGTAAAAAAGTATATCAATGCACACTAGTTGTTGGACAATATTAGCATTTCATGCAAAGACATTAAATCCAAGTACTTAGAGTAAACATTATGCAGTTGCTCTTTTGCCAATATCAACTGCATATTTCAGTGCACAATAACCCAGGGAGAGCCAAAGACTGTTTGCGGGCTATGCTGAATATTTTAACACCTCTGCATATTGTTCTTGCACTGAAATTGTTGTTCATCTTAAAATGCCTGTAGCAGCTTCATCTTTCAAATTGTTCCTCCTGTTGAGAAGAGCGGGTTCCATGGAAGAATTTACATACGGCAATCGTTGAATTATTAAAAAACGTGTCAGAGGAGATGCCATAAATACACACATTTTCCTTTGTATGCACAAACAGAAGAAAACAATACACTTGGACAGTGTAACTCAGCACTTGCAGAGTCACCAGCTTAAAAACTCTGATCATTATCCGGAAAAACCCTCACAGCTGACGCCTCCAAGGGATGTTTGTTTTTGAGTTTGTGATGCTTAGGCCTGAAGAGAAATCTGATTGGAGGCTGAAATATAAAGCCATCACAACCTAAGAAAAGGAAAGAATTTCAGGAACGAAACTGCAGTGACTGTACTTTTGTCATTCTGTCTGTTTTCATCAGCTCATTAGCGGCACTGAGTGATGAGACACATATTGCAGTGACTTAATTACACAGCAGCCATTTTTGAAAATGTTTAGCTTATTTCATATGTCCTGGGAAAGAAGATACAACGCTTAGCAACCAGGCTTCTCGGTGTACCTGATTATCTAAGAGATTCACTTACACTTCCACACATACAAACATACATGCTCAGATTTGTATGAAATGGGGTTGAAGTCTACGAAGGAGAGAGTCAAAACAGTCTGTATACACAAGAAAACAACCCAAATACTGAAGGGGAAAAAAACAAAGCATTTCTTAGGCTTCCTCTATCTTCATTTGGCTGACAGGCGAGTCTGAGTGTGTGACAGGCTCAGATGAAAAGTGTATCTAGACAAGCTTTCTAATGAGAGCAGGGAGTGGTTGTTAGAGCTTTAATCCTGGGCTCATAGCAAAGGGAACATTAAGAATTTGATGTTAAATAATGGCAGATTGTAATGAAGTGACGCAAATTGATATTAATGTTCTTGTTGATACAGTCAGGTCAGGAGGCGTACAAACTATGGACATGCAGGTTGGGAAAGCTGTATAGAAATAGTTTTTTATTACACAGGCCAAAACATTCATACACACACACACACACACACACACACACACACACACACACACACACACTTAAAAGCCATCCTGAGGAATTGCTATTTCAGTTGAACAAGTGTTTTTTGTTGTTTCCAGAAAGGGAGCTGTTAGCATATTCATTGTTGCAGCATTGTTAAAGCAAAAGCATTGTGCTGTCAGTGTGTACACTATGCCCTATATTGGGTAGTTAACCCACCCAAAGTTTCGCCCTAGGACATGCTTGATAACAATTGGAACAATGTAGAAAAGGCTGCATGGAAAGACTGTTCAACTGCACTGCAAACAGAAAAACAGATCCCCACAGGCAGTGTCCCTCCATATCGGCTGCTTTCCCTCTCTCCTGCATTTCCTTTGTGTCCCCTCTTTTCTCTCCTCTCTTTCTCTTTCTCTTCATATTCATGTATGATCACAGACAGTTTCATATCACTTGTGTACTCACAGCCGTGAGGGTGTCTGCATGTGTTTGTTTGCATCTGTGCGTTTCTTTGTGCTATTTCCTTATGTCCACATCATTGTGGATCACATCAGAGAAACTTTCCACAAATTCTGTGACAACTGAGTTGTGTTTTAACAGCTTCACCACTCAGACCCACGCTTTGGAAAGAGTTACATTCCAGGGGCATGTGGTAAAGCTCATAACAACACTGTCGACCTGGATGAAGACCCCATTTACTTTTTGACCTTTCATTTTTTGCAGTATGGTATCACAGTGCTACATTTGAACTATTTCACTTTTATGCTGCCACCTATAGTAACACTGCACATATATACACTTGCAGCCAAATTGTTACACCTGTATAACTGTACAACTGTGTATATTGTTTTGCTCCATTTATGTATTTATTCTCTGTACCTGTGTGATCCACAGCAAAGACAAATTTGTGATTCTGATTCTGAAATATAGGAATTGTTGTTGTTTTTTCGCTTTTTTTCAGTCTCATTAAAATCAAGACCTCTTTCACAAGAAAGACTTGAGAAAATAAATACATGTGTATATCCTCACAACAAGAATATTCACACAAAGCAGTCATCCGACACATATACATATATCTTTTTGAAGTAAAGAACAAGCTTTAAATTAATAAAATACATCTGGAGATCGTCAAAAGCAGACTGTAACCTGGTGAAGACCTGATTTTGTGGAAAAGCCGATGGCATACAAGATAGTATCATCAGCATAAAAATTGACATTTTGAAGTTGAGTTTGACTGTATGTAATCGTATGTAAAATGTAATTATGTATGTATAGGGTAAATCGCAATGGGGCTAATTTTGATCCTTGTGCACCTCTATCGACCCCGGAGATTTTAAACCATTAGTTGGAATAGTCGGAACACAACTCAAAATATATGTATGAAGGAGGTGTATGCGTATTAATCAAAACCAGTGAAAAGCAGCTTCCCTAACCAAATATCAGAATCAACAGTATTAAAAGCCTTGGACATATCTACAAAGCGTGCAGTGCAGGATTGCTTTTTCATCAACCACTTGAGAGGGACTATATGCTGCAGCCTCATTTGCTTGCAAGAACGAGGTTTTGAGAATCTCACAGCAGGGAAGTCATGTGAAGCAGGAACAAGCTATGGTGATGATCTCCAAAGCCAAGGATGACACATTTATTTGAATATAATTACGTTCACCATCCCCTTTTGAAAAATAGGCATTTGTCACAATGGCACTTGATTAATATGTCACAGCTCTTCTTCCTTTGTGTTGCCAACCATTTGCTTTCTGGCTTTTTTAGCATTAATATTCAACGGAAAAGTGACAGAATAATGATTCTCTAGCATCTCCCAGTGGGAGGCCACAAGTCAATACAGGAGGTGTGCACGGTAATACCTCTTCTGTCCTTTACATTGGGCCTACACCAAACCCCACTGTGTGATAGAGAGGTTTGTTTTGCCTGCTGTCATGCTCAAGGACATTCTGAAAGATTTGCTGAGTTGGCTTTAAACAAAATGTGCATCCTTAGATCTGTTCATTGAATGTGCTTGCAGCCATGGATTTCTATACTTGTTTGTTCATTTTTCAAAACCCAATTCGTCCTGTATAATTCAAATTGAGGCAAATATTTGTTAAAGAAAACATTCCCATATCTCCTTCAGAGAATTTTTACTTCACTGAAATACAGTACATCTGTTTGGTGCTCAAACCAGTAAGATGTGTGAAACCTAAAAAAAAAAGAAAGAAAAAAAAGAAATCTAACAGATCATCACCACATGCCGAAAAAACCCTACACAGTGAATAGAGCAGTGTTCCAACCACTGACAAAAAACCTAAAACCTACAAAGAAAGATTGAGACAATGGCTATCGGTGTGAATGAGAAAGACAATCGTGTCTCGAAAGGATTTAGGTGCTCTCATCAAGGGAGTTTCTCCAATCCTGTCAAATTTACCCTACGGTGTGTGAGAAAATAATCATGGATAGTAAAAGTAGCTCAGTATTCTGTCTTTTTGTTCTGTTAGTGCTTGAATAATGGCCCTGTTACAGTGGAGAATTTCTGAGAATAAATCTTTTCAAAGAATAAGTTAACTTCATTTTGACTGAGAAGTCATTATATTGATTCCAAAGCTCATTTCTCATTTTGTTGCCCTCAGTTAAGACGTTTGATTTGAGCCTTGCGTTGGAGCTGAAATGCAGGACATATTAGCTTTTTATGAGGCTGTTTCCTCCAGAATGGATGCTTTATGTGTGCAATTCATACACATGCTGTTGCACTCAATACAACTATCTATGGGAGGGAATTTTGTTACATAAATATCACTAATAAATCGAATTTAATTACATGATTTAGGTGAGTCTTCCTGATATATAAAGAAATGTTCGACCAAGCTGTAATAGCATGGAGTGACAGAGTAATCAGAAGGAAATCATCAACATCCGGGATTGAAGTAATTCCTTCTCCTTTGCTCTCTCCTTTCCCTTCACAAAAGCCTCCATGAGCTCACCTTCTATACTCACCAGACGTGTATATTAAATTATTCTCACTATGGAAGAAAACGAGAATAGGTCGTTTTGCCTTCATTAATCTGCTGACTGGTTTCTCCTTCCTGCCCCAGCTCAAAGCAGACAGAGCATAGGCCGATTTAATGTAAAGTTAAGTGATGCTGAGGCTGCAGTGGCAATCAGTGTAGAGCACTGATGTCTGCAGAGGCAGCCTGCACTCAGCGTTAAAGAGCAGCCATTAGCCCCCTTTTTAATGAAGCACATCTCATTATGATATCTGTTCTATTCTCTTAACCTCCATGAAAAGAAAGGAACAAACTTCGTGGCTCATAAAGCTGCCATTCTTGGATGTCAATATTGCTGCTCAGGGATAGTTCAGCATCGGAAACCAAAGCCACTAAGGAGCATAGTAGTGCTTAGACTCCAGATGGCAAAACCCTGAGTGCATTCACACGATGTGATTTTAAACACCACAACTAAAACAAACTGATGATGATGCTACACACCCTGAATAAAGTGACTGGAATTTCTTTTAGCTTGACCAGGGTTACTTAATGAAGGCGGAGACAATGTCTCTGACCCCCGGGAGCTATGGGTTCGACACATGCGCAGTGTAACTGGAGATACAAAGTTGGAGGGATACAGCAGACGTCGTTAGAAATAAAGGGATAGTGTCACCTCAGGTGTTCTTCGGGTGCACTCAGCCTGACAGAACTTTGTGAGTATGTTTGAATGTATGGCGATCAATATCTATTGTTTTCAAATAGAAAGCATTTGTATTTGGTCTTTAATCAAAGATCTTTTTAATAATTGCTAAATTGTGATCCTCACCCATGAAGTAGGCTACTAATATTCAACATCACCCGAGGCAAACTGCCGACACCTCAGTGAAATCAGAGAACCATGTTCTGAGCCATGGAGCCCTTTGGCAAGCGCAGACCAGATTTTACAGTTCATGTGTTGTACCCTAATGACATGATGTGATATGGCACTAGGACGTCTTCACTATTTTACTCTCCCTGAGCTAAACTAGGAAATACCTTTGCACTGACTTATGAGTTTATTTGTAGTGTGCATTAACACAAATCCTAGCCCATCCCTCCCATGCTAAAGATGCACCCCATAGTGTTTTGTTTGTCACAAGGATTACTAGCCTGTGAAAACAGCTGTTTGCTGTGGCTCTAAAATATGGCACACTGTTACAAAGGAAGTTCTCAAGCCGTATGTGTAGATACTCAGATAGGGGCCAGTATATTCTATTGGGCATGCATGTGACATAGGAAAGGGCGCTAAGTCAGAATGGTTTGTTGTATCACATGTTTTCTGATCTAGGCTGTACCCAAAAAAATGGTTGTCTTATTCCACAGTTTGTGGGTCGGTAGGCACTCTAAAAAGTGAGTTTTTAATAATATGTTCTCTTTATATTCTGGGAGAACCCTTTTAAAATATTCTTGGATGTCAAATGTCACTAGACTACAGATATAAAGTATTATGTTATCGGTGATCTGTGTAGTTCAAATTTACAACCCAACATTTTAATACTTTCTGAAATTTCCATACAAAATGTTTAACTATCAACCTCCATCAGTGATGATGGATTATAAAAATGACATGTATTAGCTGTTCTTTCCAACAATTTTACATCAATAGAGTGTTTCTTTAAAAGGATACATTCACAGGGACTAGATCACATAACAAGAGGTACTCTGCAAGCGAAAACCTTTCTTTGAACTCACCACATTTGACCAACTTTCGATAACAGCATTCAAATATCCCCTAAAGACTCCTTTAGAATGTTTTTTAAAAGGCTCAGATTGCCCTAAACATTAAAAACCCATCAGGCTACACATAATTTATAGTCAGTTCCCAAGGAAAGTCTTTGAGAAAGAGAAAAGTCAACTCAGACACTCGAATGTGAGAGGAACAACGTAGAGTATATCCAGAGACAGACAGCACAATTTCATGAACGCAGCTCTTTGCAAGCTAGATCAAGACGAAACAGTGAGAAACTGAGCTAGCGAGAGACATAAAAAGGAGGAGAATCAAACCAAATGTAAGCTCCTTGTCATAAGAGGCCCGTTAGTAATGGAGCACTTTAATGAGAGCTATTGCACTAACCTTTAAAAAGACGAGCATAACTATAGACTATGCAAAGCCATCCGTTGAGTCAGGTGTTTATCTTTGCTGGCAAAGTGAAGAATTTTTTTCATACTTACAGACGGTGGCTTATTTTTGAGATCATTCTGAAATGGACTGTTCAGCTATATTGTTCAGCTGCTGAATTCCCAGTTTCGTGACAGAAAAAGCAAAGCTGTGGCCTATAATTTGGGTTATTCCTTATGCAATATAAAGCAAGCACCATTTAAAAAGTGCGACCCGGAATTTGATGAGTGTACAGAGAGGTGGGCACACTGGCAAGTCGATCCAGCTCGTGCTTTTCTGTCAAAGTGAAAGAGACTTTTGTGTATACTGTGCGCACTTAAAAAGCTAGAAAAAAGGGAACTGTGTTTGTGTCGTTAAAGAGCACAGACACCACGTCTAAGGAGAAAACCCTCAGCTGCTGCTCTGAGTTCACAAGAAACCAACTTCCCAACCTCAGTTTCTGGCCTACTAGCTCCCCCTGCTGCTCGATGAAGGAGAGAAACCAAAACAGAGAGGCTTTCCGTGTACTTTGCAACTCGACACCTCTTTACATCAATCAATTTCTCACCAAAACATTCCTCTGGTGTGCAAGCTATCTGAGTAGGTGATATTACTCAGCAAGGATTTGGAAAACAGCAAGATATACATTTTTTTTTCCTCATGTGGAGCGACGGTAAAATCATTACTCAGAGAAATTATGTATCCGCTGACATGGAATATTTATCAAAACGTTCAGAAAAGGATTCCTGAGCTCACAAGTCATTAAAATCTGAATAAAACATAAACGACCCTGGTTCATTTGTAGGGTTTTAGTGTCTCACTCACAGGTATCAAAATGTTTGATAACTATCTACACTGGCAGTCAGGGATGCTAGAGGAATACAGATTATCTACATGGCACTCTGTCCTGTGAGCCTCACCTTCTTCAAATTTCAGGAATGCTATTAAAATCTCAGTGATGAAAAAGACGCGGTTATGAAATGTGGTCTATGTTAGATACCTGTGACCTTGAAAGATAACAGACTTGATAGGCTAATTGATAAGCAATTATCTGCAGACTCAAAGAATATGAAATGAGAGCCATTGTGGTCAGTGGTAGGAGCTGTCTCCTTCGGCTGTGGTACTATGAGTCAAGACGTAATAGCAGCTGGACACTAGAGGAAAAAACTGCACACAATTGAGGATGCTGATTAAGTTTTCTCACATGCAAGAAGTCTTCCACTGTGAATTTCACACCTAGTATGAGTCCTGTTAGTGGAAGCTAAGCTCTCTTCGCCCTCTGTTTTTCTGCAGGCTGCAGCGCCCACTAATATGCAAAAATCCACAGGGAGAGGGAAAGAGAGGGAAAAAGAGAGAGGGAAGAGGCTTAATCTGAACGTCTGTCTCGCAACTGGAATTATCAGCTCCCTCTTTAATCTTTGAGGTACGAAACATTTAAATTCCATAAGCGCCGCCTACTATGGTAGATTGTACTCTACCCGCCTACTGGAATGCCAAACCTGCATTTGCATAGCATATTTGGCCATACAGTAGTGTGCAGTACACACAGTCTAAGACATTGTTTAGCGTGTGGGAGCTCATTTTGGCAGTGTTTGACAGTTAAGCTTTTGTTTCTGTGAGATTTATATTTGTTAGGATTCACTAAGGCAAAGCTCCTCAGTATCAGGGAGATGGAGCAAGAGGAGGACGTTAAGCATGACGGGGGAAAGTCATGATAGAGGGTTTGTAATGGTTCATGCTGGTGATAATAACCTTTAAATGTATGTGCTGTTGGTTATAAATCTGCTAATATTCCTCTTATGAGTAACAATGTTATAGGCTCATATCAGAACATCCAAACAGCCCTGCCCTCTGAGAAGCTATGACAGCTGGTTTAGGCCCTCAGTTGTTCCAGGGTAAAAGAGCTTTAATCTGGTTTAGAGGGCCATAATGAAATGTTCTGTTCATGAGGCCTGTAACCATATTAGAAGGAGGGAAACTTGATATTGAGGTGGCCTCCATGGCAACAGTGCCGGGGACTGTGAGTTCAATGTTTGGGAGGATTTTGGAACAGATTTGTCGGGCTTGAGGGGAGATGACAATGTGGAGGGGGGATGTTGAAGGAGTTGCATTTGCACAGTGAAAATCCTTTTGGAAATAGAGTTTGAATTCCTCCTCTGATCTTTTGGCTTTTCCACACATCATCCTTGCTATTGAGAGTCGATGGTATCATATTACACACAAGATGTGTGTTTTATATAGTAGAAATAATATATACACTATGAGACTATTGGCATTCTTTTTAGGATTTTTCCTACATGATGAGTTGTTATCCACACCAACACAGAGTCAAAATGTCAAAGCTGTGGACATTTTTGCCAACTCTGTTTGGGGTTGTGTCAGGGAAGCAGGTCAAATATGCAGATAGACCTAAGCCCAGGTTACCAACTAGATGGAAATGTATGGATGATTCCCTGTGGCAAACCCTGACCGGAACAGCCAAAAGAATAATACATAAAAAACATAGATAATTCCTACCAGATCCTACAGACAGATTATCACTTTCTACAATCACTAAAGAAACAGAAATTCATCAGTTACAACCTGTACCATAATCCACCTTCACCACAGCGAACATGCATGGTTTTGTTCAAAACACGTAGAAGAAGAGGGCTCTGCTCCAACAAATTGGTATTGATATTAATTCCTGCAATTAGAATCTAAAGTGTCTTGTGTTTTGGCTGTGCTATGGGCTCAGCAGTACAGGACCAAAGTGGAGAGAAAGGCACTGGTTACATACAGGTGTGGGAAGCTCCACACCACTGGTTCAGTTCTAGTTGAGTATCATTTTTTTTTTTTTGAAGTGCTAGCTTTTGGCTTTCAAAAAACACATCAACATTGTGGATGATAACATTATTTTCACAAAGGAGGATTTACATAACAACGATTTGGCATTCATGGACCGTGCCATCACCCCTCAAGAAAGAGGGAGCTTTGAAGTTCAGGTGTACAGAAAGCCCACCTACACAACCCAGTACCACCTGTTTGATTCTCACCATCCACTTGAGCGTGAATTGGCTGGGGTTTAAATCTTGCACAACTGAGCACAGAAAACATCAACTCACACTGAAGCTAACACCAGCCGACAGAAGCACTTCCAACATGCTGTGGTTACCTAAGTGGGCCTTTGTTGAAACCCAAACATCCCTCGTGTGGCGGCTGTCTTTGAAAAGTAGCAGAGGATTTGTGCATACCACAACATTCTGGTGTTTTACAAACTCAGCAACACACTAAGGCAGCGCATAGTTTACTCAAAGGACCGCATACCTACACCAGCAAAGCAGCGTATGCAGTGAAGTGCAGTAGGGAGTGTACAGATATGTTGGCACAACCATACAACCCACTTCAAGCACGTGGCACAACATGGAGGAGTCAGCAGATCGGGTCAGGACTCCATCGCACATTTCAGAATCGGTTCTGAGTGACTAAAGGTATCGTAGACAGAGAATCGGTGGTCTTGAAAAAGGGGATAAAAGGGTCAGTTAAATAGATTTAATGACTAATAACTAACACTAATACTAATTACTAACAACAAATCACATTTTTTAAATCACAATTCATAATTAATCTGGAAGTAAACGACAGTCTTTGAGGTAAACATTCACATTTTTCAATGGTTAATATATGTAAGTTAATTAAAAAAAGAGCTTGTTTATCAAGACATTTCAAGGGGGAAATCCCCCCAAACCCACGTACTGATATCAAGGCTCCGTCCCAAATGTCGAGAAATACCATACATTCACAAATTATACTTTTTACACTTGACTAAAACACATTTTCTTCATAGCTGTCTTGTCCCTGGCTATTATACCTATTATCAGCTACATACAAGGCCAAGTAGATTCACTCCAATTTAAAGTATTTAGTCATGTAACCTACACCAGTTTTCAGTTCTAAAAAAATCCTACAGTGTAGACATGAAATTAAATCAAACCTACTTAGCATACTAGTCAGGCAGAATATGTTTTTACTTCTAATCAAATTTGCTAGTTTCTGTTTTAGATAACTCACTCCAAGGATTGTGGAGATCAACTCATCTGGGTATGACAGTTTATTAAGATTCTTCATGTCAAGTCTTCAATTTCCATCCAATATAGAGTCAATCCCTCCGAGAATCTTTTGGCAAAGAGCAGCTGAATATTAAACCTGTTCCTTTGTTCTAAAAAGTTATATGTTACAAAACAGTGTATTTTTCTAACTTAACATCACATCAGCACAGTAATGCAAAACACTTTTTTTTTTATTTATTTCCACCTGTTATAATTTGCAACATGCAGCACTTCAAGCCTACAGTATTTGTATCTAGTTCTGTGGAAATTCAGCCTTTAAAAATAAGCCATCAATACGAAGTTAGACTTCCATAACAATACAGGAAAAATATGAAATGGTCTGTAGTTCAATCTGGGCTCAGGTCTTGCTTCTTGGGGTTATGACATGGTACTGACACAGCTCAGACACAGATTTGTGGTTATGTAAGCTTGTCTCACACTTCAACTACGGTCACGTTGCCTTGGCAACTTGCCCAGAAACAACAGTATATCACTTTGTAGCTGGGGAAAGATAATTCTACCCCAAATTCAGACTTATTGCCACACTTTTGTGATAGCCAATACAGTTACTGATTTATAACATTACACTTCTGCGGCACAATGAATGGACAGATCCCAGAGGTGACAGGCACATCGCACATGATGAGGAAGAAGATAAAATAAATCCCTGTTGTGTGTACATGCATAAACACATGTAGTAGCGGATATACAAACAGACACAAACTAATAAATTTGTATGCAGTGAACAAGCAAGTCCTCAGCGACCTGATCTTTAATTCTGCCTGTTTTTCTGTGTTCACAACAAGTTCACAAGTAGCTGTTCAGAAAGTCTTTGCAGGAAGTTAATAATGGCACAGTATGCCACTCCTCCTTCCACACACTCTTCAGTAGCCACCTGAGTCTCGTTCATGAAAGGAAATCAAGTGTCATCATCCTCATCTTCCATTGGCTCCGTTCCTCTGGGTATTCTGCTCCCTGCCTGTCGCCATGGAGAAACGTCACAGCTCAAGTACATGCTACCTGTTTGGCTGGTGTTATATTGGTCCACTGAGGACTAGATACCAGGATTGAGCAGCATTTGCATTTTAATTTTATATTCCGCACCATCGCTTCCACATTTTTTAACTACTTTGTGCTTGTTTAATGGTCCTTGGTGAAATGAATGCACACGTTAATAATAAACAAAGGATTTCATTATGCAAATACAGACCCAAGTCAGGCCCCAGACTTCTAAAACATGTTTGTGTGGATGTTTGCTGATATACTATTTATCGACTTGTGGTTTTCCACATGAAAAACAGACTTGTGTGTGAGCATTATTGGATTACCTGCACTCAACAGCTGGATGGGATACAGATGTTGCAGCACACGAAATTACTTCAAATTCACATATCTTTAGAAATACAAGTACCGTCTGTGCTTATGCAGCTCGTAGTAGCGAATGGCTTAAATGTACATGTACATGTGCGTGCATGTTAAAATAATACTGTATTCTCTATTAGGTAAAAACATCTAAATCCTTTTATCATACAGTGTTTTATATTTTATCTGGTGTCTGTCAGGTCTTTCTTTGTTCAGATACCATTCAAGTAAGTCTGTATGCAAACTTAATTGAGGACTAACCATCTGGAGGGTAAAATGATCCTTGTAATACCTTACATCTGCTGCCTAGTGAGGGCTGTCAACACACACAACAATTGTGATTTGTTTTGCATCTTTTCTGAGACACTTTTGAAGTCTTTGTTCTTTAACATATAGTCAATGTTTTAGCATCCTGATTACACACAAAACATAATATATAAATAGTTGACAATTATTTCTTCCAAGAAACTGTTTTGTTTATGTTTTTTTAATTCGGAAGGCTAGTCTAGCATGCATTAGGAGACAAGTCTGTTTTATGGTCAAACAACTGAAATCCAGGGGATGGAGGGTTGCAGAAAATGTTATTTACCGAGCTCACCCTGGCAACAGTGAGCTGTGGAATGGACAGCTATTTATTTTGAGGTAATTAAAGGTCATCCACCCTCAAATGAAGCATTTCACACCACTCTATCACCTTCAAAGCACCAGTGTGCTGAGGCCAAAGCTAACAAGAAAAATGCTTTGCAAACGCAGTCAGCTTTTAGCTGCAGAATGATGCAACCGAGAGTACAGTGTGCTTATGTCAACTTGCTTTAAGTCCTTTTCACAGTAAATTAGAAAGAAGTATCCTCTTCTGCACTGCAGCCAATCCGTTTGTTATAATGAGAGCTTTCTGAAGGGAACAGAGCTGAAAGAAAGGTTGGTAGAACATGAATTACTGGTAGCTAAGCAGGGTGGTGAAGCTCAACCTTTTGTCTTCTTGACTATTTAAAGTCTATTAACTTCTGAATTAAGTTTCACACTTCACTGTAGAGGTAACTATACATAACTGGTCTACAATACAAAATACCCAGTGGCAATCAGGGGTTCCCCTCTACCTCGTGCTTATACTGAAGTTAAACACTGACTCAATATGCAATATACAAGTTTCCTGGCCATGATTCACACTGTGCACACACATCACCAAGGCTAATATTGCTGACAATAAGGACATTGGTATGTTTACCATGTTTGCCATCTAAAATAAATTAGGAAAATAATAACTGGGAAGTCCAATAACCTCCTTCTGCATTAGCCATGTGCTTCTGTTTGTGCTTCTGTTTGTTGCAGGGAGAGTGTGTATTTCCAGAGCAATGGGTCTTTGGAGCAAGAGGCATTGTTTTTTGGGATAACAGGATGTTGGACAAACAGGCTTTTGGTTCACTAGGACATTTTTCGGACTACTGGGGTTTTGGAATAACTGTCGGAACAATGGACTGCCAGTCTGGCCACACTGCTAGCAAGCAAATGTGACACATGATCTGCAACCAGGACAGCAGGCCAACCGCCCAGACTGTTACTCATAGAAAATATTTCTCTGTTGAAACCTTATTTGTTATCACAGTCTGAGCCGTGAAAAACACAGTCTGAAATAACATGGCTCTAGAAAACAGTGGCTCAAGTAGGATTCATAAAGTGCAGTAAACAAGATGAGTCCTCAGTGACCGTGTAATAACCAAAAATCAAAGTGAAAAGAAAGGCCTGGCATAACTTCAACTTGCCTGCCTCTTAACGTAACAATCCTCTCAAAGGTCACATTTGTTTGGGCTTTTAATCTGTTAAATGTCACATGCCAGGATGTTTTAGCATTCCTTCTTTGCATGCAACGGCATTTTCATTCAAAGAATGAAGAACTACCTGGGAGGAATGTCACATATGGTTGTATAAAAGTAAACACCTGCTAATGGAGGTATATTGCCCCCAGCTTTTTTTTACGGAGTCACTGAGGAGTAGGTGACTGCTTTTATTCTGGGTTGATGCGAGATACAGTATGTGAGAAGTTTTTTCGCAGTTCGTCTTTGATATTTGTACCTTCAACAGAGTCTGTCCACATTTAGTCCCTGCCAGCTGGCCATACATCTGTGCACACTCCTTGAACAGGAAACTTTTACTTAAACACAATGGGAATACCTTAATAATCTCAACCAAGCATCCTGCCACACACAAAGTTTCTGAAAATTGTCAAAAAAATATGTAGCCATTATGTTTGTGATACTCCGCAGTTCCCTTTTTACTAAAATAATAATTTTCCCATTTTTCTTCCATCTACAACGACTAAAAACAGGATTCCTGGAGGGTTTTAGTGCTTCAGTCAATGATGCTTCAGCGGGATGGATACTTGCTGTCATGGAGGTTTAAACCAAGCCTTCCGTCTCCAATTCACTCTCCTCCTGCTAAAAGATGATGTCCCTCACCACCATGCCACTCTACTTTCCTCTCTATAAAAGAGACTTTTCTGTCAGCAGAGCACATCAAACCATCTCTCAACATTTCTTTGATTCTGCCATGCCACTTTTTCTTCGAATTTCATCAACACATGACCTTCTTCCGTGGCACTCTTCTTTTTTTAAGTCTATCAATCCTTCTTTTGCCACCTGAGCTAAAATTGCTTTCCTTACTGTCTGTAATAAGTAGTGCTTCAGTGATTTGTGTCTGACCCGCCACCTGAATCCCCTCCTGGTTGATATTAAAGAAAAACAGCTTTTCAAAAGATAGAGCCTGCAACTCGGAGATAAATAACAGAGCTGTAAAGATTTCAAAATGATTCAGTAATGTTGAAATAACCACATTGGTTCAGGGAAACTTGACTCAAATTTTATTATAAAAGCATTAACAGGTGGCAGAAAGACACAGAAGCAGCTTTGAGACTGGGCGTGTGAAGAGAAATGAGTTCCTGTCAATCACAAATATCTCTGTTTGCTCAGTATGGTTGGGCTTCTTTTTTTGTTTACCGTGTTTTTTTTTACTTCTTTTTTTTTGGCAGAAGACAGACTCAATAAGTCGGTCACAATGTGTCCCATGTGTTTCCAAGCCAGCAAGTTTCCATTGTCCTCATTCCATAAGTCATGTGGAGATATTTGTATTTAATGGGCTGCCCTATTTGAACCAAAACTGGTTCACATTTTCTGGTCATGTAATCACTGCATCTTAAAATAGTGAAGTCAGCTAAAGAAAGTGATGCACAGATTCAAAATGTTTTGAGAAACATTTTCAGAGCATTAAGTTGTATTATTGAATAGTTCTATTTAAATGTCAGTGTTATTTTGTTATCAAAACAATTCACAAGACACCAAAACAGTCTCTACCTGGTCACTGGGGCCTGATATAACATGTGCCCCTGTGCAACAGAAATATGTTGTTCAAACAGGTTTTTGTTCAGCAGTTTGGTTCATTATAAAAATTATTCAGTTGTGACTAAGTTTGACAATTATAAAGCCAAAGGACCCTCAGTCAGTTAGAGAAAACGTAGGAATAGTAAGAAAAACAAATAACACTGAGGAGGGTCTATAATCTTATCCTATCACCTTAACCACCCTCACTAATATTCTTTCACATTCGTATTGATCTGTGAAATATAACAAAGGTGGATTCTTTTGCACTTTCAAGCTGCAAGGTGGTTAATGCGGGTTTGTCAAATTCAATCAACTTATTTTTGATTTGTTTTTTTTAAGCATATTGTCTGTGAGGTTTTAATAAAAAAAAACTTCCAGCCATATTTCAATTTTAAGGATAGTAGTGACCTTTCAATAAGTAGGAATTACTTATTTTTTTCTTTTTGCTGTAAGGAGAAAAAAGGAAATAAATGAAGATTCGCCATTAAGCCCAGGATAATAAGAAAAGGATCTTGTTGTGGATTAGAGGTAATGACTTTTAGCACGCATGAAAAAACTATTGCTTCTGAGAACTGGTATCTGTGACACATGGGAGAAACATCCAGACAGATTTTGTGTGGTTTTACTAGGATTTGAAATTGAATTAAACAGCATTGTTTGAGGTTGTGTGTGTGTGTGTTGAAGCCCTTCCTCCTGTATATCATGAATAGTTGCTCCAAGTTCTTCTTCCCTTTTCAGTCTAAAGCCATCTGAAGGAGGAGAATCCTCTATCAACGTTAAGTCAAATAGATAGGTCACACTTTTTCTACGAGTAGGTGCTTTTAAGACAGTAAAATACTACTTGAGTGGTAATATGTTCTTTTTGGTTACTAGTGCAGTGCCCGTTTAGGGCGTAGCCGTTTGGGGCGTGTTGACGCTTTTATACATTCCTTCCTTGGTCCCCCGGATATGCTGCTTGCAGCTTTTTCGAGAACTGCTCATCACTCGTTGACTCCAGGGAAGTGAAGAAGATTTTGCAAGTAGTAAATCCAGCATCCAGCAGCAAAAGTGAACTGCACTCAATATATTGTGCCTGTAAAGGCCCGCTACTGATGACATGATGTTCACTTATTTAAGTTTAATATTGAATGTGTTGTGACCAAATTTGATCAACTTTCATACTACACATCCTCCGTTCCTCAGCAATATACCCGCCCTATGCGAAGGTCACACACACACACACACACACACACACACACACACACACACACACACACACACACAGACAGAGATTCTTTGCTTCATAGTTACATGATGCACCAAATTTGTCACAGTCACTCAGACATCACATCATCATGTCCACCAAATGTAGTTGCAACAGCTCAAAGCGAGAAGTTCTGCACCAAATTTAGTGGCAGTTGCTCAAAATTCATATGAAGAGTAGCAAAAAAACTGATTTGGACACAATTCAAAATGGCGGAAGATCAATTTCGACGCAACAGGGCGTTGCTTACATTGATCAATTTGTCTGGAGTTTTATCTTGTTTGTTGTTATCGAGTCTCCTTCTGGCCAAACTGCACCAACTTCGACGCCCAGCAATACACCCACCAGTGTGAAATAGATCGGATGAACAGTTGTAGAGACATGCAAAGGAAACAACAACATTCACACATATACATATATACATACATACATACAGGCAGGCAGACAGAGATTCCTTGCTTTTATAATTAGATGCAAAAGTGGCAAAGGTTAATGTACGGCCGAACTCCCGAACTCAAGGCTTAAAAACAGCATTCCGCAAACGTAGATGACATCACAGTGACTATGTCCACCTCTTTTATAGAGTATATGTGTACACTGTGTGTACACATATACTCATGTGTAAACATGTGTGTTTTCTAGTTTGGTGAGCTGAAAGTAATAAACTGCCCTTACTATATGCACTGAAATGAAGGAATATGTTACCCAGCGCAAAGGTCTCTTTCAGGCAACAGTGATGATCATATGGAGCCATAAGCTGTATCAGGTTTGGATACACACACAAAAGATAAGTTGTTGGTTTCGGTATTCTCATTTGTTGATAATAAAAAAAGATGAGATACAACCAGCCTTATTCTTTAAATCTTCTATATTAAGTGATACTTAATACACCAGGAAGGAATCACAGACCACTTGTGAGAAATGGATGACCCCTGAATTGCTATGCGGCACTGCACAATGCTAAGAAGCACATAAATGCTTGAATTTATGCAAATGTATGTAAGTTGTTGTTGGGAGTAATTGCAAAATGACAGCTTTGAAAAAGGAAGTATAAAAAACACTAACGAGCAAAATGAGTCTGTAACAGCAGTGGCAGATTTCAATGTAGCTGCAAAAGGGTAAAAAAGGACAACCATGTGAAATATTTAAAGCCAGGTTTACGTGACCCTTTTGTACTCCAACGTGAGGTAAAAATGTGGAAGGAAAAAGAAGTCACACATCTAAACTCTTTGTAACATCTGAATTTCCAGTGTACAACATGAAACAACACAAACAATGCACTGGAGACCACCTTAATCAACCATTTGATATCATGATCTGATTGGAGCTCCAAACTTAGGTCACATAATGACAACTGAGCAAGTTCTGTCTTCTGGTTGAAATATTTGGAAAAAGATAGTAAGTGGGCATTTGAGTTTCGAAATGTGTTTCCATATCCAGCTTTCTGCAGTTTCCTGCAGCTGCCAATATTTTCTAGATGTTAAAGTAGCTGAAAACAAGTCTAAAACCCAACATTAATAATAAATGTTGTCTACAGCTGCTGTCTAGTCCCTGTATTCAAAGACCTGTCAATCATTGTGTGAGTGATAGCAGGTTCCAGTCTTCTGTTTTGAGGCCAGACTTTTGTTTACATGGGGATTATGCCTTTAATAAGGGATGCTGTATCAAGATTTCAACCCAATTGGCCGTGGCACTTGTTTCATGATCATGATGCATCTTTGGGTTGGACAGCATGTTATTGCGTTACTCAAAAAGCAGAGCTCCTATACGAATACTGCCACCGGCCTAAATTTATAATAATAATTTATTTAATAATAATGTTGCTCCACACCACTGGGCTTAGTTGTGTTTAGTTCAGCCATTGAGAGTAAAGTTGATAAACTGTAGTTCATCAGTTAAAGGACCAGTGCAGCAGCTACCAAACCTGAGTTCACCAGCCGGGCTTCTGTGTGATAAAGTTGCAGTTACTGTACTTTACTGTTGCAGTGAGATTATTTTATTACAACCTAACAGTATCTACTTTGCTTTGATTGCTTTCTTCTTCTTTCCTTAACTAACCCACACACAGGTATATATACACACACCTACACACACCTCACCATGTGCTTGTTTGTTATTTTTAGGTTTTAGTATGCTTGTATAATAGGCTGATTTATAATATTATTGATTTTTGATCAGTGTTGTTACGGTGAATAAACTCTGTTATATTTTTAAGGAGCCGTTTCTGTGATCATTTCATGCATGTGTGTTTATAGTCAGTGCTAGAATTCAAAGCTTCACTGTTCACTCTATAAATGTGGAATGCTACTTTAAATATTGACATTTTGAGTGAACACCATTTTTGAGACTTAATCCACAGTCCCTGATCTCAGGGTGGTGCCCTGGTGTTATTAATCTATGTTAATAATATTGATACTGAACAATATATTATTGAAAGATATTGAACTATTGGTAATATTCATTTTATTAATATGAATATTTATTTATTGTTATACTCGCTAATAACCTAACCCGCTCCTGCCAGTACCAACAACACTGCATATATTACAGCTCCTACTCAAGCAGATTTTTATACAGTTTTATACACTTCAATTGGAGTGAACTCTCAGCACAGGAACCCTGTTGTGGAGCAGAGGTTAGTGGAGGTTACAGCTTGCTGTTTTCTTTCCTCATAATGCCTCCATGCAACATCTAAACCACTCTCTTTAATGCACATCAATTAAGTTGTTTCAGTAAAGTACAAGAAGGGGGCATAGCATGGCTGAAATGACATAAGACAAATTAACAATCCATATATAACAGCTTACCTCTACAATAAATTGGGTGATTTAGAAGTCATTTGAAGATGTTAATGGTTGTTCTTTTGATCTAGATAAACTCTACATAAATACACAGGTGAGTTCATATTAAGTGGTTATACTTTGTGGTGGTTCTTTGGTTTGTAGTTTTCAAACTTGTTGCACTTGCCTTTCTTTCTTAAAAAAAAAATATACATATATATATTTAAATCGTTGCCTTCCATGTTAGATACTTGAATCGGCAAAGCATCACTCACTAAATCACACTGATGGCTTACAAAAAGTCAGCGGAGGTGTGAGAAAAACAATTTACAGAGGTAGGAAGCAAATGCAGATAGTTGCTCCTATCTGAAAGATAAAGTTAGGGGAGGCTGCAGAGATCATCAGAGACAGAGAGAGAAAAAGATTGAATACCCAATGCACCAGGAAAATTGAACACTTTCTATCCACCAACTTGGAGTCTAATAAACACAGACTCCCTCAGGAGGAGCAGGAGGATAAGAGGATGGTGGAGCAGCTCCACATGGATTGAGAATCAGGTGGTGCGGCTTGGACTCGCGGGCGGGTTGCACTCAAGCACAACAGATGGTGTTAAGTGTTGAATGTTGAGAAACAGATGAAGCAGTAAACTCATTAAGCCTGGCTCGTGGGTCAGCAGCAACATGCCAAGAATGAAAGAGAACGCCCAACCTAGACCAAAAATCTGTGGGGGGGAAATCATTTCAAAATCAGTGCGTTGAACTCCATTTTGCTACAATATTATCCAAACTTTGCAGTGAACGAAGTATCATTCCAGAGTTTTGTAATAAATAACATAACTCAAAGATTATTGAATCATTGCAAGCATTACTGTCAAAGTGTAATTGTTTTACATTCTCCCTCTGACATTTTCACATGGGCCTGCACACTAATCAGCATTACTCTGCTCCAATCCCCCACAAATCATAAAGCTTTTAGACTCATTTGAACTTACAGGATAGCAATGCCATTTATACTAACCAGAACACAATACAAGCTTGATTAGGGTTAATTAAAGCAGCAAAATGTTCTGTGTCGCTAGGTCTACACATCATACATGTGGCAAGCCGTCGGTAAGCTTATGCAATATCAAGCAGCCACGTTCTTTGCACAACTAAAGCAATTCTTAATTGCATGCAAATAAGAATGACCTGGGTTTGAGATGTAAAGCAACACATTCTGATACACCAGATATAAATGCAGCACAATGTCCTTCACTAAGAGCATCTTAATGAAATGACTCATGTTTGTGGAAACACGTTGAAACCGCCAGAAAGACTTGTGTGTCTCAGGACACTCCAAACTGTCATTAAAGTTATATGATTCATGTTTGGCGTCAATCCTGCAATCCCTCCTCTTATCATCCATTTCTCATCCTGGGTTCCAAAAACACTCTTCTTCCAAACCTTCAATCCATAGTCAGGTTTGAGCTGTTGCTCTCCTCTATTCCCGTACCTCCCTCAGCCATCTGTCACAGGAGGCTCCACGCTGCCAAGCATCTCCTTTGAAAACATTTTAAAGCTAAAACTGTCTCACACTCAATGTTTTCCTGTTTAAACTCATTCTTGTAGTCCTCAATCAGTTGGAACACTCATTTTCATTCTCTCATTTTATCATGGGCAGTGCTGGTTTTTTTTTTTTGCTTCTGTTGCTGCGGAAATTAGTGAATTCTTGAATTTTACCGCCTTTATTCACAGACATTTGTATTGTAGAACATGAAATCGTAGAACCGTCTGGAATACTGCCCTAAAAGGCAAAATGGAGTAACTACATATGTTTATAAAACTGAAAAACTAAAAAAACTAAAAAGTGTCATTTCTATGAACGAAGATTTTTATATTCCCAGTAACTACAAAAATGAGCTGAAAATCAAGCGAAAGCTTGGCTTGTGAAATAACTAAATGTGGCTTTTGATTGACTTTTGGCTTGGTAGTCTCTGCATTATAGAACCAACCGTCACACTTAATGCTTCAACCGCCACAGAGAAACATCTGACGAGATAAAAAGAGAGCTACCATATTGCAAGTGAACGCTACCTGTTGAGATAGCCACATGGCCTTAGCTAAAGCTGAAAATGTACTCATTGATTATTCCACTATATCTTGATATGAAGAAAATCTGTTTTGATGAACTGACATATTTGTGATTCTGTTACTTGATCCAAACATGATGGAGAAAAAAAGAAAACTAGCTAAACTTTTGCTCATGGTAATTAGCTTAGATATCAGTGACTGCCATCTCAGCATTGGTCTGAATCATGATTTGGTGAGGTTAAGTGACCTTAAAATCACATATTCAAATACATCTTGCTATTGAATCCTATGAATATTCTTCACAATCAGAGTGCAGCTGCATTATTTAGGTAAAACAATTGGCCTAAAATGCAGACGTTACATCCTTTGTATCTGTTCTGCAGTTTGCAGCCAACTTCTTTTCCTAAGCTTCAGTGCCAGCTTTCACTGCTCTCTGTAGGGCGAACTACAGACTGTGGGATTGTTTCAGCATAATATGTTTGTAACATACATCCAAACACAGATAAACATATTGTTGAACACAAAGTAATTTAGTTTAGTCAACATTATATTACAAGTTTGGAAAGACATTTCAAATTTGACATGCTTTTCAATGGGATATACATTTTCATTTGGATATACATTTGCATTGCGATTCCAATTTTGCACTGAACTATCACATAAGAAGTGAAACTCTGGGGTTATTCAATTGTGAATATGAGTACTTGGGGGCTTGTTATCTGAATGATGTATTGATTCCTGTAGCGTCTTTACACTTCAACTCTGTGTTTCCTGTCACACCTTGTGAAGACAGAAAAATGATTAGCGTATGTAAAATGAAAACAGTACTGACATGCCAATGAAAAATTATTCCCATGTTGAGCATTTCATGGAGGATGGATTAAAAGCACAGACAGCGTCTTTTAAACCACTGCAGTACATGATGTGGATCGCATGTTTTGCCACGTCCTTTTTCTGTGTATCTATTCTCACAAAGTGGCTGCCACTGAGGGTTAAAGTCAAAAACAGAAAACATTTGTTGTTTTGAAGCAATAAAGAAGGAGCCATTTAGGAGCAAAACATAATTTACAGCCCTGGTTGTGATACATCCATATCCGAATATGCAGCTGCAAATTCAGTTTGTATTTTGAATGTTGTGTGTATTCAGATAGCATTTTATATTCGGCTGGCAGCCCACAGTGCACTGTATTTTGGGACAACAAATGTGCCATGTTTTTGCTTATGATTATTACAACACTGTGAAAGCGCCCAAATAGCACACCGCTCCAGGAATAAAAGTTTGTGGAAATCCTCCTTGACCTTTGCCAGAATGCTTTAAGGTAGGCCTTTAAAAGCTTTGAAATGTTATTGTCCCAGAGATACAAACTAGCGCTTGATTAAATATTCTGTTTAAATTCCCCTGTGTTATCATTAATGGACCCCTACTCCTTATCACCTCATGCCAGTCCCCTCTATAAATATTTACCCCAGAAAGTTGTGCCTGCAGAAGAATACCAATTCTATGTCAGCAGACCTTCACACCGAGGGGGAAAAAGTGTGTGGCATGCCGCTGAGTATTGGATTAACAGCAAGTAAATGAATACAGCATCTGTTCTTCTTCTCATTCATTTGGTTTTAATATGTTTATATTCTCGGTATTTGCGTTCCAACTGCACTCTAATCTGTGCTGATATATGTTGTCGTTTGAGAGTTTTTTGGCAGTGGCCATCGGTGTGATAGACACAGTCTAAGCTAAACCACAATTTAAGTATTTACAATGTCCAGATTTCATCATCTAAATTATTATGGTCAAAGTCTGTTATAGCCATAGCTGCAGACTTATGACATCTGCATTATTTCTTTTGATCGAAAGAAGTAGACAAGACAAAACTACAAACTGTCTCCTTGACTTTATTTCCTCACAGCTGGATGAAGAAAAGTAAAGAAGTATACCAATGATTTGGCGTTGCTCATCCAAAAGGGCCGGGGACTTGCGAGAGACAGTTTAAAGATCACTAATAGTCGAAGTTCAAGCAAAAGAGGCCGAGATATATGAACTGTAATTCCTAGTTTGGGTCAAGCTCCAAAAGCACTGGATCCTGGACACTGGACAGCATAGACATTCCCCACTTGTTAAGCATTAACGCCTTTCAAACTCCAGACATCCATTTTGTAACACAGGCCTTTTGTTAAAACAATGTGTCCAAGTCCAAGCTGAGATAACTTTGATGACATCACTACGATATTATCTGGATTATTGAAAAAAAAAAAAGGAGCCAGATTAAAAACTCCCTTCAGGAATCACAGTAAATATTTTACAACTGTTTTCTCAGACTGAGCAAGACTACCCTCAACAAGTAAACTGATCTTGTTGTGTAAAAACAGTTGTACTTCATGTTTGTTTGTTGCAAATGAATGTACTTCATCAACATCATCTCACAAACGATTCTCTCCTAATGCAAATTATGGACCATAAAAACAGTTTTTTGTTTTTTCTCTTGAAGATAATTCTGTCACTATTATTTTTGTATTTAAAACATGTTACATTGTTACATAATGTCACATTACATTTGATTGAATATTTAAGAATAAACCCAAATAATATATGTTTGCTGTATTGTAGCCTATTTATCTTCTTTTTAGGGAGGAATAACTACAACTCAGTTTTGTAGAAATAACACATGAAGATATGGACAACTTTAAATAAACTACTGCATTAATTAAAATATGTTGTTGCCAAGTCTGGTTTTCTGGAGCTTATTTGCTGCTCCATATAAGTTATTGAGCCAACTGTCAACCAAAGCCGAGGGAGATGACTCACACGTGCACGTGGGTGTGCATACTTTGTTAAACCACAAAGGGTTGCTCATCACACAACTCGAAATACGTTGCGGTCCCTTTCAAGGGCATATTCTTTTGGAGGACTCTTGAGCTTCCACCAAAATTCAAACTACTGTTATCGTCATAGCGTTTATGTAAAGTGAGCATGTCATCAATCTTTCATCAAATTTATGGCCTGATTTGGACATGAAAGTGCTGCAATAAATTCTAAATAACACCATAACTAATCTTCAAATTGACTGAAAATGGAATACCGCCAGACACATTATGCTTATGTATACAACATTTTGTTTTTCACATCCCTAAAAAGAGATACAAATTATTATAAATGGCATATTTTTATCATGTCTAATTGGAAATTAGCCCATCAGCAGTAGGGGTTCCAGTGAGTAGGTGGTCAAAAAGAAGAAGAATTACACAAAAATGTTCCTTTAGGTATGTGTTCAAATTCAGGCTTAAAAAGCAAGCATGAAATCCAGATTTAAGCAGTGGGGAAGACATTGAATGCACATGATGCGAGACACTCCCCTACTCCTGCAGAACTAGTGCCTGGGTTAATTGGGATGAGCAGGAAGTTCTTCACCTCCCTCCAGCATCTCTAAAAACTCTCTCCAGCCAAGTTTAAAAGTACTGCTCTCTCACAATGGAGAAGCTGAAAGAGAACCTTAATCAGAAACAGTGTGACAGTCCCAGAGTTTTTATCAGCCCTGCCCCTCCTCTTTGTGATTTAGTTACTGTGCCGTGGCTGTCAGCCCGAGCGCCATCTATCAGCCTGTGTCGATTCACAGAGCCGGGAGCTCCACGCCACAGCGATTGCCTCCTCCCATTCCTTGTTTTCCCTCAGACACTTCTATTTAGATTTTGTCAAGATACATTCATCACATTATATGCAGTCTTTCAGAGTGATGGGTATGGGCAGTTCTCTTCTGTTTAGATATCGTCACAGTCCTTTTGTTAATACTCCCAACGCACCTCCTCAACGGATAAGAAAAAGTATGTGTTACACGTACACGGGGACTTGGAGGTTTATACTATTATAGGTCAGTAGGAGTTGTTTTGAATTAGGCAGCTAATATGAATCTGTGTACAACAACACCTGTCTATATCACGGAGTTTACATTTTACTCTCTGATCCTGATTAAGCTCTTGACACAAGTAATGACTTGATACTGTAGTGGTTGAAAAATAAACAAGCCCTGTTGAAAGAAAACCTAAAGTAAGGCTTTGTGAAATGACCCTCATTTGCAATATGAATATGGTGAAGGTAAGTGGCCACAGTACAATGACAGCCAATCACTAAATAATGTCTTAGAGGCCAGCAGAGTTTTCATTGACTCATTAGTTATGCAGTTATGCAGTTATGCAAACACGCACTCTATGTACAGATAGATAACTCTTTATTTTTTTTGTATTTGTGGTCATTTTCAAACCAAATGCCTGTCATAGAAATAATCCATATGCGATGCACAGCAGAGGACAACTGAAACCTTAGACCTGCATTAATTATTTATTAGACCACTTGCTGGCAGCGAAACAAGATGTAAACACACTACTGACATATTTATAGATGGTGATACAGTGAAAGAGTTTGCAAATAGTTGACTATTTACACATCCATCATCAGCGGAATATCATTAGCATTTCTTTCAAGCCACATTTCTGGCTACCTGACCAATATAAGACCAATATTCACTCTCCTTAAGAGCTGTTTCGTTCCGTGAGAAATATGTGGCTTCCCAAGATAAGATAGATAAGAAAAGATATACTTTATTTTCCCACAGGGAAATCTGTCTTGGGCTCCAAGCACCTGCATCACGCACTATACATTTGCCAGCGTCACAAAGAACATAGATCATCCATACACTCATGCATAAACATAAAAAAATACATCCTCTGTTGTAGCCGAGAACAAAGGTTTTCAACATGCACATGCCATGTGAGCGAGCTGTCACACCAAGATATTTATATAAAGACACCTGATTTATGAGTACTTTGTGAATGCTTACTGGACTATGGTTACCAATTGACTTTGGGTCGAATATCATTTCCTCAGTTTTCCACACATTCACAATAAGGTGGTGAGCATCACAAAGTGTTTGATTTCAGAGTGTTAAAGTGATGTGTCTTGATCTTTGTGTAGGAAGCCAAGAATGGCGGTGTCATCGGAAAATGGCACACTGTTTTGGAGAGTTTTGCTCACACGCCTATTTGTATATAACGTGAAGAGAACTGGGGAGCTAACACACCCTTGGGTGGCACCTGTGCTAATAGATTTTAGGCTCAGATATTGCTTTATTTAGCTGCTAACTGCTAAATGCTCCACTATGTTTACCAGCTAGTCTCTAACGTTGTTTGTCTTGGTGCTGGGCAGGTAACATACAAAAGTGTTTATCACATGTTTATTTCCCCAAACAAAACAAAAACGATGTCCCTCTGGGAATCACCTCATATCGTGATCATTTTATTTAATTTTATTTGCAAATAATTGAATGACAAACTACTGATGTATTTATGCCTTCATCAGAGCATATATGACAGAAGTGAGATCTCTTTTTCAAGGAAGTTCTTTTCATATTGCCTCTGGTTGTAGTTAGCCACGGACATTTTTATTCTCACTGTTTATAGATCAAATAGGGATTAGTTTCACTTGATACCATAATTACTGTTTATATACTTATTGCAGCCACCATACTCACAATTACTGGTACTTTTTTAAAAATCTTGCTTTCCTACATTTGGTGCACAACTTTTCACACAAAATCAGCCTCTCACCAGATGATCAACTGTTGCTGAATAAGCCAGTTTAGACTGTAGAAAAGAGATCAGACAGAGTTGCCAGTTTCAAGTGGGTCTTCTGCTCTGAAAAGAGCAAGTCTTTTCAGAAATACTGAGCCAATATACCATATAGCACCATTTCTCTTTATCATCTCTGTACCGCCCCAAAATTCAATTGAACAATTTCTGTACTAATCCTCAGTGTGGATGTAATCCCTGAAAATGTCACAACAATAACGGAGCCCATCCAATTGCATAATCCAAGAATTACATTTAGAGTGACAAGTGAAAACTGAAAGTAGATAACTCCACATTTCTACTGTAAAGGCATTGTTCCGTCTTGCTAACGACTTTTATCATTCACTCGGAGAAGGAAGTTATTTTAACCGCTCCAGCATAAAACAACTCTTCAACATTGACTTCCGATATAGAATATTGTAAAGATATTAAAACTAGTGTTTGTAGGGCAAACCCGTAACGACTTCTCTTTGTCTATGGCAACATGCAGGAAAAACTCGTTCAAAGACGTCTGTTGGAAAATTGAAACCAGCGCTGCAGGTGCATGGGTAATTGAATAGTGTGCATCAAGGTACAAAGATGAGCAGAGGAAGCCTACAGATAGGCCTCAACAAAAGGATCCCGAGCCATCTGGAGTCTTTTGAGAAAACTCATACTGTGGCGGAGGAGGAGGAGGAGGAAGAGGAGGAGGAGGGGACTCTTCACCAGGTGATGGATTTTCAGAATTGGAACATAAAGATTCTTCTGTGAGGCACAAAGTGAATAAAGGAAAAGAAACATTGGGTAAGAGGATCAGGGGCATGACATTTTGACAAGCACATAACCATCAATACTTTAATGTATTCAATATTTAAATCAGCCATACAGATTATGCAAATCATCTGCCCCAATTTCATACTGACTATATACACTATGTGCAATATAATCATTACACTGTGAGTGAGGACACAATAAATGTATATACTTAACTGTTTAATGCTTCAGGAAATGATACAATACTTGTGCCATGTTGTCAATCAAACTGCAACTTTAGAATGTTACTGATAAAAAACTTCAGAGGAAACCAAAATGTTTTACCAAAATGACAACAGTTTTTTTTTTTATTCTCTGAGGTGTTCCTGGAGCTGTTTCAACACAATCCACAATTAGCATTATAAGAATAGTTTCACATTTTGGGAAACACTGAGTAGTTTCTTGCTCATAGTTTGAAGACAAGATTGATATCACTCATGTCTGAGAGTGGTATCGATATTCTCTCAGCAAGAAAGCGATTACGAGGATTTCCTGGAATGTCAAACTATTACTTTTTTTCAGTTAAGAGCAGCTCATCTGCTCCCTTACTGCAGTGCATTCTGGGAGCGTTATATTGACTCTCAAAAATCAAGCGAGTAGCCAATACTTTATTTTCTGCTAACACAGTGTTGTACTGTTATCAGATTACAAAGAAAGGTTCAGGTCACTCAAAGTGAGCAAAAGGTAATTCAAACCACAACGCCCGTGAAACAAGTCTATCTACCTCCTGCACTAGCACAAGTCTGTGAGAAAAACACAATGTCCAGGCTTCTTAAAGTTTCCCACTTTCTGGTTATCTGGCTATAATGTGTGTATGTAACCCTGCTGTATACAGAGAGGTTAAGGGGCAGAAGGAGGGAATTCATTATCCTTGAGCGGCTACAGGCTTTGGCAAGAGAGAGAGACCTTCAGATAGGGCATACGTGCTTCCTCCTCACCTCCGCCAGCCTCCAGTATCTCCACAACCAGCTCATGATGAATAGGCCCGATCAACGGGCAAGCTGATTGGTGAAGCAAGTAGCATCAAGGCTACAGCGAAGATGAAGAGGAGGTAAGAAGTGTCTCTTTTGGAACAGACTGAATCTATTACGTTTGTAGTAAATTCTAACAGTGCTGTAGTACGAGTGCTACAATATAAATCAATGCCAACAAGGACAATGCAATGTTAGTGCGATTATGAAGACAGATGCCAATTCCCTCGTGATACTTTATAATTAGCATTAATATTAGAACATTGATGAGCCATTGACTCATTAATGCTTTTTACAAATCCAGTGACACTCACTGTGTAACCTGAGAAGGATCATATTCTTTCTAAAACAACCATTGATTGGCTGGAGCCTCTCAATTTATATGCGACATTCTGCTTCATCTACCCTATTTATATTTCATGGTTTGGTTTCTTTTAGCCTTTATCCGTCTACAGCAGCGTCTTCCTCTGCTTAACAATACACAGGACGATGACTAATGAGAAACATCGCTGTGTGCAGTGGTACAGTACCCATTTTGCTAAATGTGACTCTGGAAAACAATGGCAATCAACACAATGCAGAGAGCAATACAAAGGAGAAGAGTCGAGTGACAAGTATAGAATATAACATGGAAAGTGTTTCTAATTTGAACCCAAGTATAGACATTCAAAAACTAGAGAGGGCCAGGTTTCTTTTCATAGAAGTGCAAAACTGTAAAGAAAAGTTGTGAAGCTGGAGCCATGCGGGTTGTGAAAAATCTCTTTATGTTCTTCTGTATAGATTAAAAGGAAAAGTTTGACTTTTTGGGAAATATTCATTATTCACTTTCCTGCTGAGAAGATTGATACCACTCTCATAGTCTATTAAATGTGAAGCTGGAGCTAGGAGGCGGTTAGCTTAGCTTTGCACAAAAACTGGAAGCTGGGGGGGAGAAGCTAGCCTGTATCTGTCTTAATTCTACACCTTATGTTATATCTTGTCTGTTTAATCCTCGTAAATTCACATCGTTTGTTTAATTCATACAAGAACTGAAGTGTAAAAATGACAAGTTGCAGGTTATGAGTTGCAATAATTCTTGGCTGCGAGCAGTGACTTCCTATCTCCCATAAAACCTGCAGCTTATTATTTTTATACCTCGGTTTTGGTGTGAATTACAAACAGTATATAATGTGTTTATTTGTGAGTTTTAGAGATGCTGGTAGGGGGATTTTGTTAACTTGGAAGGAATCAGGCAAACTGTTTACCTCCCGTCTTTATGCTAAGCTAAGCTAAGCTAACGATCTCTTGGCTTCAGCTTCATATTAAATACACAGATATGAGAGTGGGTCAATCCTCTCATCAAACTCTTGGGAAGAAAGCAAATTTCACAAAACAATCCCAAAAGTATACACAAAAACAATTGTAAAAAAATTCAAAACCCTCCGTAATGTTAGGCGAATCAAGTGTATATGTAGTGTATATAGTGATGTATATACAGCACTAAAGGATATCTAGCTTTTGTTCAGTTTATCACATTATAGACCTAAAATCATTTCCCTACACTTTTCCTACTTCAAATATACCTTTGTTTATTCTCTAATGTGCATTACATCTATGTATCAAGAGGAAAATGAGGTTTTTGAGAGAAACATTTCTAGCCCTGCTGTTTATCTACTTTCACATGCACTGACTCTGTACTATTATTAGTTATGAGTACATTACAGGGACTGGAGGACAGGTATTACATTTTCCATTTTGATTCATTTCTAATTTACACTCTGACAAAGGTTTGTTCAGTTCCTCATATGATTACATCCCTCATAACACAGTGATTTTCCCAAAGCTTTTCTCCACGTAATAACAAAAGCGAAAGACCATATGAAAATGTGACAATAACAAAGGATGTGGGAAAAAAATATCTGGCAGCACAGAAGAGGTTCATCAAATGGAAAAAGATGGAAAAAGAAGTTGGCTGTCTGTCACCTGGCAAAAAGAGGAGGCGTTTTAATAACTCTGAACAAAGCCGTTCCTTCTCGCAAGTTAAACCTTTAATTACAAAACACGATAGGAGACCAAGGCCCACCAATATTACGTCGGCAACCTTGATACAAATCATAGAAAGCAAATGAAGCGTTTAAAAAGGAGTGGAGAGTGGAGCAATAGCTTTGCCGAGCAACTCGTCGAGTGAGGGAACCATAGACAGAGGAGTGATGCTCAAAGAGAAGCTGCTCAAGAAACAGGCAGAGGAAAATTGATGGGAGTCTGGAGAAGCAATTGATAGTTAGAGGACAGGAAGCACGCTGTAAGGCAATTAGCACTATCTCTGCCATTTGATTTAAGACCGTCTTGAGTGTGTAATACTGTGAATTAATCACATCCAGGGAAGGTGCATCAGGAGCCCATTTCTGCCTTAAATTTCAATGATTCTTCTCCATCAGTGAAAATTTTACTTTAAAGATATTCAAAATAGTGCAGCACATTAATTTCCACTCACTCAGGGTAGAAATGTTATATATGTGTATGTGTATGTGTTTGTGTTTGTGTTTGAAGGTAGGAGAGAGGCAGAAGGCGAAGCATGATGAGAAAGTTACCTTGTATGAATGCAGTGTCAACATAATCATCATAAACAAAGCTCCTGGTGGATATCAGCAAAGGCGCGATGCTATGTAAACCCACACAAACGTCCATAGAGTTACACTAATGTAGGAACAAAAAAAATAGGTACGTGTAAACAATAAGCATTAACACCCAAGCCACCCCATCAACATATACATGCATACATAAACAATATGCGCCACCCACGAGGCTGCAGCTTGAGCGAGATACCGCTCCAACTATTGTTCTGAGAGAAACATCTGCGTGAATAAAATTTGATCTTAATCATGAAATTGTATTCTTAGTCTGTTAGGCAAATATTTACAACCATAATTGTGTTCATTTTCACTTACGGTTTAATTCAACAAAAGAAATGGCATACAGTATGTTGTTTTGTAATCTAGGCTGCAGATGTCTTGTAATGAATATGGTACAGCAGGGCATCACTATCAATAAATTGCATTTATGAACTGTCTTGTTTGACCTGAAAATTAATTTTAAAGAGATGTGATATATCAATAATATATATTTGGGAAGATATGCTGATCATTTGTGCCCCCTAATGGAAACATACATTTTTGTAAACATGTTTTTTTGTGGGATGAAATAAATCATGAGGGATATCCTAAATACAATTTAGAGCTTTTTGTGCAAAAAGAAAATAATTGTGTGCTTATCTATATTTCACTCATGTATACTGTACCGAGGAGAGAAGCCATCTGTTTTACATTTTTGCCACCAGTGGGATCAATATAATAGTTCATTAATCAACATGCAGCAGTAAACAGGTCAACAGTGGCATTCTGGCTTCCAATGTGTCATCTAATTAAAAAATTAGCATTTGTTTATCCATTGTTATTCAATGACTGAATAATACTCATTACTGAATAGGCTACTGTTGAACTTATCGAAGGCTATTTTCCTTACAAACAGATTACACAGGTTTCTAACTGTTTTTTGTATGTTCCACAATCAACATTAGGAGAATGCCTCTAACAAAAACATATCCATGACAACTCTGTGTCTAACTGCAAGACGTTATGCATCTTTTGCATTCATAGAATACCTTTTTTATTTAAAAAAAATACCTCTCCAGAGTCAGTTTTACCAGAGATGAGTCAATCTTCTAATACACTGTAGTTTTTCCTTCGCTGTCAAACTGCAACTGTCCTACCGAACAACAAGGCTGCCCTCTGGTGGTGTTCAAAGACTATTAATAAAACAGAGGTCTGAGAAACAGCTAGATTTTAGAGTGGACGTGTTTTTCCGGTCTATTATTTACATTTACCAACTCATTACCTGAGGCCCGGGGCCATTACTCTGCCAGTCGTTGTGTCTCAAAATAAAATTAACTGCCTGTCGTACATTTTGGGGACCATATAACATTACTGGTGAGGGTATGGGTTAAAAAGATCAGCATTCAGAACGGTTTTATTGTCTGCAGCGTGAAAAGAGAGGCCAAATAGATCTGTAGTCTCCAGATAAACCATGAAATCTTGTATCTCAGCTTTTTTATGTGTTGGAAAATAAAACTATGTAAGATTTACAATGGCATGCACTTAAAACAAGTCTTCATAAACCTTCAGACTCACCAAGGTTTTAAATTCATTTAAAATAGATTGGCATTAATCTGTTGCGATTTGTGGAACCAAAGAAAAGCCGTAATAATTTTAATTCTATATGGCACTGAAAAAATACTTGTGAAACCTCCACCAGAATATTTATTCTTGCATTTCTGAATACCATTGAATTTATTACTGAAATATTTTTACTTTGTAAATATCTGAATCAATGTGGTTTGAATTCCCTTCTTTTAAATTTCCTTTCAAGTTTTGCATTTCAAAGAACTGTGCAAATCAGAGTAAAATAGTTCAAGCTATGAATTTAAGGCCTATTAAACTTTAACATCTAGCAGCGGTTAAACTTCACAATAAGGCTTTCAGTTGCAAGTCAAGTTATTATGGCCTTTCTCGGATCCATTTAATCCCTAACTCGTAAATAAAAAAAAAAAGAGAATTTGAATTACTGTAACACTTTATTTTCTTAAATACAACAGAATATTAGTACAGTCAGTCACACATTTTTTTTATTTATTTTTTTTAGAGGCAGAAGACATTCTGGTCCCTCGCACCCTGCTTTCATAAAGGGAAACCTTGGGTGGCATCAAAGGCTACGTTTACACACAAATTCACTTATACAGTAAAGAGTGCTGGCCATATTCCAGTTAACATCTTCGTCAGCTTTAATCGGCATGCAACCTAGATAATCTGTGGCAGAGTATCATGTTGCGAACAAACGATTCATTTAGCAAACAATTCTTGTCACTTTCCCGCTGCCCCTCTTCCTGATTGAACGATCCAAGTCATCGTCGACACAGGGGACAGAAATTGCAACCTCAGTAGTAACATTTTTGGTTCTTTTGATGGTCAGGACAATAAACTCATGTTACAGGCACAGCTAGTGAGAGACTTCCGGGCTTCATTTTCCAATCGGATATCATTAGCCTGTGACGAAGCCTTTCAATGACGCATAAGACTACGTGAACAAAATCAGCCTTGTGCATGATAGCCTCAATTTTGTTGTCAACCCATTTATAACCGATCACAACAAGGGAGATGTCGAGCACAGGTTTCTCCAGGTTATTCGGAATTATGACATTTCCAAGAGTCAACAATAAACCAGAATAACCACATTGACATAGATACCTCCATGCATGTAAACATAGCCAGTGTTGTCAGCTACAGTATATACAGTGTTGATTTCAGGCAGTGCATGATGAGACCAGGTCGGTAACGCCAAAGTCAACAGTTTCATATTTAGGGGCGTTAAGGTTAAATCTCACCGGTGACATGTTCGCAGTCAGGTCAAGACATCATATAAATCAACCTCTGACAGTCCGTCTCTGAATCCGTCTCTCAGTAGTACCATCACTGAAGCAATAACAGATTCATTGGCACATTAAACACCATCATGAACAGAGAGTGCTGTAATGAATATAGATCATTTCTGACATTTAAAGATTTCTGTGAGGTAAAAATCTAAGCAACATTATCAATGAGCCATATCTGTGTGATATTTTCACAACAAAAAGTCATCAAAGTAAGAGGGGGGAGGGAAAAACATCAGGACTCGCCAATGGAACAGTGCAGCAGTATGAAATGATGTATTCATAGTCATTTAAAGTCTGATAGGCAGCTGGACACTGAACACAACGCACACTCTGAACGGATGCATCAAAACAGGAATGTGCCGTATCCCACCAGAGAAAAGATGCATTCGGTTCTGAGTGCTGTTAGGTGGAGAGAAAATGGGATGCAAACGACGGTCTAGAGAAATACAGCTTATTTACAGGGTAAGAAAGAAGTGCAAGGCTAAGCTTTCATAGACATTCACACACTTAATATCCACAGTATATACCAAAAGACATGCATAGAGGCACATACATTTTCATCATACAAAAACAAACAAAAAACATACCAAAAGCAGAACATCAGCCAGGTGGCTTTCGTGTGTCAAATCTGATCAACCGACGATGAAAACAATGAGCGCAAAAGCGTTGACATCATGGGATATGAAAAGGCAAAAGCTGAAGTTCCAGCCCTTTGAATAAAAAAAAAAAGATTAACATCGTCAAAACTAAGAGACATCAGTAATCTTCCATCTTTCTCTTTGACCAATACTGAGTGCCAGCCTCGTTTGCTAAATAGTTCGACAGAACGTTATTACCCGAAGAAAGAAAATCTCCTTTTTTTTTTTTCTTAATGAGAGGAACAATATTTGGTTTTCAAATTGGGTTCTCAACTTTCCCAGAATATGTTCAAACATTAGTGTTAGCGTCTTGATAATAAAAAAAAAAAATTTTAAAAAAATCCCTGCTTTGATCCTTAAAGAGAGGGGCAGGATCAAAGGTGCCAGAAATGTATATCAAGACCAGCAATTTTAATTGGATCTGAATTGGCATCTAAATATACAAAGTGTTATGGGATTGTAAATCGTAAAAAATAAATGCTTGCATCGTGATTTGAAATGCTACAATTTGATTAAGACAGTCAGATTGTTGTAAATACAATTGGGTAAAAGGCATATTAGGAAACTCGTCTCTTCATTTTTCTGCTCACCTTGACAGAAAGTGTATTTTTGTACGGTGAAGTAAAACCACATTCTTTTAGACAATGACTAAAAACAGACTTCTAAAAAGAGTCGAGATGCAGGGACTCTTTGCAGTGTTGAAGCACTACCTGTATTGCTACAGACAAATTATAAGTATCCCTTTTCTTCATTGTAAGTCACAAGAAACACACCATTAATCACTTTTACAGGTTGTTTTTTTTTTAGCTCATTTGGCAGATCACATAAAGAAATGATGAAAAGTCACTCGCAATAAACTGATAACTTTTCATTGACAAAAAACATCTGAATTATTTTTAATGAACGGTTCAACTGCAGAGTAAAATAAAATCTTAAACTTTTTTCTTTACTCTTTACTCTTTTAAACTCTTACGCCTCCTTCTCGTGCAACGAGGCACGGACACGATTGCGCACATAGAACGCGGTGAGAGCGCTGCAGCAGGCCGTGAAGATGAAGAGCGCGACGGCGTCGTGCGCGAGATCTCCGTGGAGGCGCTCGTAGAAGGGCCGGCGCTCTGTGAAGTCTGTTTTCAGCGCTTCGATCTGCATCAGGGTGCACACCACCACCAAAATGTGAAAGATCTGGTGGCCCTGCCCGATGAAGTCACACCTCCCAGGGAACAAACTCTCTGGGTGAGGGCAGCAGAAGAAATAGGCGCCGATTAGGAAAAAGACCACGTGGTAGAAATGGTACGCCACAACTGGGTCGGAGCAGCCCTCCTGGTAGCAGCTGTAGATGCGGTGAACCACAGGGCTTATGTCTAGACAGTAAGCCAAGGCGGAGGGCAACACTTGGCAGAGCTTGAGGGCCAGCTTTGGAAGCCCGGGGCTCGCATATTTGCCGTAGCAGCAGCCGAAGCAGGTAAGCCAGGCCAAGAATGCTGCAGCGGGTAAAAAGAGCCCTTGCACTCGAGTGTGCCACTCCTTCTCGATGGCGTAGTAGTAGTGCGCCAGGGCACTGCCATACTGGTAGACCGCGACCCCCACGTAGTCGAGGAAGTAGAAGCTGTAGTAGGAGAGCTCGGACTTGGCAGAGAGGAGATGAGCGAGGGCGCTGAAGGAGAGGTAGGTGAATGCTGACAGGAGGACGATGAAGAGGGGCTGAGCGTGAGGGTCTCGCAAGAAATCGACCGTCTCCGAGATCTCCTGCCACTTCACCAGGATGATGAGGGCGGCCAGCAGGTGGGTCCACACGTTGAGGGTCTCGTTGTGCCTTTGGAAGAGGGTGAGGAAGTAGTAGCGCCAGCTTTGGTCCGGCTGCCTGTAGCCGGCGAGGATGTGCCGCTCGCGGAACACCCAGGGAACATCGGAAATCTTCACGGTGCAAGGTAGCGTGGGGAAGGCCGACTCCAGCAGCTGGGGGATCTGACGCAGCTGCTGCGCGTTGATGAACAGGCGGCCGATCTGCTCCATCACCACCGTCGCCATGGCAAACTGGAAGGCCAGAGAAGGGGAGGGCGGAAAGAATGAGCGAACAGTCGGTTAGTCAATATGTGTCTGACTGAGAGCTGTGGTCGTCTCCAGGTCCGTTTGTGTGCGTCTGCACATATGCATTACTATTTATTGGTGGTTTGGTCGAGGAACGGAAAAAACAATCAAGGAATAATTTCCTCAACTATCAAGCAAACAGTTGTACAGTTGTTCAATCAAAGCAAGCTTTTTTTTTTCTGGGAAATTGTCACGGGCATTATTTCTGTGTTGTTACATTTTCTGGACCAAAAATCAAGAGAGCTGAAAACATCTGGTCAAACGATAAATAGGTAACCGATGGGATGCTTGATGGCATTTTCATTGTTCCAAAAAGGTGCAATAATTGATTTATATTTTGTTAACAGATATCCAAACTGTTATCATAACACGGAGCAATATCAACATTCATCAGCAGCCATGTATCTGGCCGCCTGACGAATGTAACGAGCATTCCCTCTCCTTTTAGCTCCGGTTTGTTCTCCACCAACTCCTCAGAAAAATGATCTGTCTCTTTCCCTGAAATGCTCCACTGTGTTCAGCAGCTAGTTGCTGAATGAGTCTGTCTGGTGTTTGATGCTGGGCAGGTGGTGTACAGCGCCTTATTGCTGGAAGCAGCTGCTGGACTCGAGGTTGATGAGAGTGGAGTTATGGGCCAGAAAACCAAAAGGAATAAGCCACAGACTAAAAGGCTCCATGGAGACTAATTGCAGTGTTGAGTGATAATCCTGCGTGTTTTACACCGACAGCGACCACATTCACATTAGTCATTTTTGGTCTATTGTACAAACATATTGATTAGTGCAGTTTTAAGTGTCTTCATTTGAATGAAAGGAATCAACCTGCTTTTTTTTATGATTCATCATGCATCATGGTTTCTTCTCAAATTGTCGAATAAACGAGTCTTATTCGTGGTGGCAGTAGTTGTGTCTCTTTGTTTTTGTTTGTTGGGCTGACCATCTGATTTGTGTCCCTGAATGTGTCCCCAAGCTTTTAATCTGCTCGACGACGCTCTGAAGGACTGTTGCACACCACAGGAGCTCAGGTGCAATAAAGTTCTGACCTTAGCTGCCCTCACGGTCATAAAATCTGCCAATGAGGCCCTCTTTTTCAATTCTCAGTACCGGGTGATTGCAAATGGGGGAAATTACTTCCTGAAAGATGGAGGAACTCGACAGAGTCAATATTTCCTGGAGCGTCTAAGTTTAAGAGGCGTAGGTACGAGTAAGTAAGTAAAAGAGAGTGGATAGTGATGCTATTAAAAAGGAAAGAAAAGAGTGAGGGATAAAATAATCTGACTGCTGTCTGCTTATGACTAATCCAGTTTAAGGCACCCCGAGATGTTAAAAAGGCATAAATGGTAGAAGACAGTTGACAAAATGCCTGACTTTTGCTTCCAAAAGCCTTAACTACCTAACATGAACGCCCACTACCCCACCGACGGTGAGACCAGGGTGGACATCAGTTACACCATCATTGATTTGATGTGTCCACTCCGGATCTTTGCGGGTCCATGCCGTTGGGAAGGCGGAGAGCGGAGACAGCGGCCTCACAGCTGTGTGGGATGAACACAGGCCGATGGAGTGATGAACGGGAGGAGATTACGTAACATACATAACCCCATCCGACGTCCACACCCTCCGTCTCCAGCCAGGGAGGGGTGCAAAGCCTTTCAAATATGCATGGCTAAAATGACAAATGCTCGACAATAAGAAATTGGGATGTTTCAAATTGTATGTTTAAAACCCAGGCCTGTGTGGGCCTGTTGCAGTGAATTCCCTCGAGCGAATATATGCACCTGATTATATATATATATATATATATATATATATATATATATATATATATGTGTGTGTGTCTGTTCAAATTTGAGATCCAGTGTCCGGAATAAAATGTACATTCAGCCTGCCCTGAGCCTCGACGCTCGCTTCTTTCCCCCATGTGCATCTAAACCCTGCAGCGTGCACCGTGCAGCGTTAGTATTAAAAAGAAACCGCTGCACGTTCAGGAGAAAATGACCGTATTTCACGCGATGCCACTTTACCATTTTACCGAAAAAAAAAAATAATTGCTTGGATTAAAATGAAGCGCACAAACGAAGCAGACGTACCTGTAGACGGTCGAATCAATCCAAAGCCTTGAGTTTAGCCGTCGATGCGAGGTTTAGAGCCGTGCAGAATATAGATAACATTGTTTGAAGGGGTGAACCGGGAGGATGACCGTGACGGGAGCAGCGCCTGGCGGCTCTCAGCGCGCAGCTGCTGGGAGGATACAGGGCGGGCTTTGACGAGCGGCTCTTTCGGGCCAATCAGCGAGCGCGCTGCCGCTCTTTCCTGCGGCCGCGCGCGTCGTTCGACCAATGGCAGCTCCCACCTGGCCGATCGGCCCACCCGCCCTCCGCTGAAATTCTTCCACTGACATATGAATTGTGTGGCACTCCCATGGGGCCTTTCTGTCCGATGAGGACCAGTTTGTTGTCTTATAGTTGACCTCAAATTTATTAAACAGATACCTTTTGATAAGTAATGTAAAGCTACTTGTCTAAATGAGGAATTATTACTATATGATCATCTTATTTTGACTCGAGAGGGAACACCATAATGGAGGACATCTTTTAATATAGTGGTATATTAAAATACCACTATAGTGTATTATTGTGTAATAATACACTTTCTTATATAAAGTCTATGCATGTGTCATCATAGTCAACGGGTCATACTGATGATGACAGTCTGCTCTCTGTAATGCATTCAGGCTGCCTGCATAACTGGAAGATAGTTTAAAACACTATTAGAATTGAAGTCCTGAATTCAAAGTATTAATTAAGTTAAAGTACAAAAGTATTATCAGTAGTGGCAATCCTTAACATTCATTTAGATGCAAATATCTGCATTAGCCACTTAAAGCATGATAAGTAAAAGTATGTTTTATGCTGAATGGATCTTTCAAAGTGTTAAATTACATTTATAATATTATATGCTTCTGTTTCAATCATTGACAAAGTAAGATTATATTCATTTTCCAGTTGAATGTGGAATTTGTGAATTTAATTTGTGAATTTAATATGGTAAAGTAAATTACCTACATTCCAAAAAAAAAGGTTAAATAGATTCAACAAATGTTGAAAGGCAATTCCAGTTGTGCAAAAAATATTCCTTTCAACATGCATCATTCTCCACAAAACCTTAAGAACTAACTGGGACGTGAAGCCTGTAGATAAATGAAGTGGGCAGTGACTTAAATGGCCAATGCAAATTTAAAGTTCCTACATTCAAATGAAATGTAACGGTTAAATAGTAGGCCTACCTCATGCTTGGTATTGTAACAAAGCTAGAATTTGAAGCATGACATTATGCCCATTCTTAAATTGGAAATCCCTTCTTTCCGTGTTTTGGTTTCTAAGTTGACATCCAAATTGCAGCGATAACCCAGTCGGATCTCATTTGATTATCAAAACAAACATGCTCAACTTGTGTGGTCAAATCAGTTTAAAGGCCTGCGACTTTCCCTTGTGAAGCGTTCAGAAACAAAGTTCCCTTTGTTCGACTCGGAGCTTCTGAAAGATCTGCATTGTTTTCCTGAATCAAACCATCCTGGTGCAGCCTTCAGGTTGTGTCTACGATAGCGCTGAATATGGTATTTATTCACTCCAGGATGATCTGGCAACAGAAGCTCAGAGCACGGTTCATATTATGGAATAGAGCAGATAAAAATGTATGCTGATAAAGCATCGGTGATCATGAGCAGGATTCCGAACATGGCCAGGAAAGACATCTTGGAGTTGAGCCAGCCATTGTCCCCTGTGGTGTCTGTCGAGGAGCAATGCACTATGGGACGAGCAGCTTTCTGGACCGATGAGTCCAGCAGTTTCTTCTCAACACATAACAAAGATGGGATTGTGCGGCACTGTGTGTGTGTGTGTGTGTGTGTGCATAGCAACACCGACTCAGTCCAAACACAACCAACTGTTTCGATTTCTAAATGATATTTCAACAAACATTATTATACAGTGAGCACAGAGTATCAGACATTCTCCACCGTTGTGATGTGTGACGATTTCAGGTACTTCTCAAAAGAGCAACGTTTCTTTTGTTGTCCTTGGTTGGATTTAAGCCCAGTATAAATTATTTCTTTTAATTTCTTATTGAGGAAAATGTATTGATCCTTTACTGTGTCATTTACTACACATGTCCATACATTTCCTAGCGTTTTACATTGCGCTTCACAAGCATTGTTCAATTACCAGAACCGTTCAGGTTCATCGCTGAGCACACACACACACACACACACACACACACACACACACACACACACACAACTGATCTGAGCTCGACATTAAATAAATGTCACTTGGCACTGAGTGACATTTCCAACATGGGTGACAGCCTATAGACACTTGACAGCAAGCCTGTACAAGGTGCAAGCAAGTGTGAACAAACCTCTAAGACAAGAAATCTGAATGCACCCAAAATGTTGTGGCTCGTGTGACATGCAGGTGACAAACGTCTGCGGCGTCTGTTGCAATGAACTGCTTCAGGGAACATTCACACAGTATTTCCCCTCCCCCCGCCGCCCCCCCCCCACACAAAAAAGACTCAAATCAAGAAGATACCCCTGGAAGAGACGACGAACCCTTGAGTGTGTGCCACCATCTTGTCAGGGCATTAAAGTCCCTCCAGAGCCATGTTCACTGCAAGAACATGTGACAATGAAGTAATTACTCAACTTGTAACAGTCAGTCCTGGTCCCGTTTAGCTGCTTATGCATGAGGATATCACTGCTTACAAGTGAGAGAGCCACACTTTCAAGAGCAAGTGTAGACAGTGGATTGATGGTTACACACTGAGGAAACATATGAATTCGTGAATCACATGTTGTTATTAATATTGCATTCTGTATGACAGTGGTTCCCAGCCTTTTGAGCTTGCGACCCCTTAGAGTGAAGCAGTCTACTTGTGACCCATAGTCATTGGTTTCCATGTCTGTTGGTTACAGACAGGTAAAACTAAAGAGTGATCATTTCTCTGGTTTATTTTTAAGATTTTTACTTGATTGAGAAAACAAGAAATATCAAGAGGTGTTTTGTTTGCTTTGACTACATTGAATATGATACTGCCAGTACATACATACGTAGAATACATTATTTTGTAATAATGTACTATGATTCCCAAACCTCCTGGCCCAAATGAGGGATTAGCTGAACTCTCTGCAAGTCAGGCAGCAAGTTTCATTCAAAGGTTGCAAAAACTTCTTCTAGTCTTCTAAAAAATGTTTGTTGTCATATAAAGTCCTTCAGATTTATCTCGGGACCACTTGAGAATAACGTTCTTTTAACTATTTCAAGATTACCAGACTGCCACTAGGTGTCAGCAGTGTCAAAGTATCACTAAGTACATTATATGCCACAGGACTAGTTTGTTTTCTCCCCCTTCATTTCAGTTATGTCAATTTTCATCACAAGTTACGGAAATATAATCGTTCATCCTCAACCCTCATGATCCACAAACACCCCAAACACACACGAAGACAGAAAAATGAAAGAAATTGGGAATATAGTTTAATGGTTGAACCTGGGTATCCTACAGTATATTAAAATATTCAAAATGATCAACCGTACAGAACATTACTATTCGTTCACTTTAACATCACAAAGTATAAGTAATGCATCTTAATGAAAAAATATAGTTTGTCCCACAAAAAGTAGTCTAATCAGCTGCCAATAAGAAATCTAAAAGTAAAAATCTGCCTATATGCACACCCAATCTAACATTGTTTACCAGCTTTTATTCAACAGCAAAAGCAGAACTAACACAACAAACAACATCGTAGAAGCGGCAGTTTAAAAAAATAAAGCTTATCTTTGGAGATGTAAAGACTGTTTTCCAGTTCCTAAACAAATTAATTGTCCACTTCTTTTATTGCCTCCTTGTTCTTCCTCACTTCGTCAAGCTTCTTGTCCTGTGAAGTGTTCATAAGCAGAAGCATCACAGCACTGTAGTTTATGATTTCGACATTAAACGTGACGTAGTTTGACGTGTGCCATTAGGAGCTTACCTTCTCCTTGAACTTCTCATTGAGGGCCGCCAGCCTTGCAGTGCGGTTCTCTTTGTTTGCCTCCATCTTTTGATTGAGCTTCTCTTTTGCCAACTTGCTGAAGTTGCAGTCTTCCTCCAAGGCCTTCTGGATGACCTCCTTCTCGTGCTCTCGTTTGTCCGCTAACTGTTTCAGCAGCCCGGCCTCGTGGCTCTGACAAAATGACAAGAGAGAACTTTATGCCGGAAGAACCTGAATCCTAAACCAACGTGCGGAGCTTTACAGCTCATATAGTGGTGTTCACCATGGTAACGGTTTGAAAATACCTTGCGTCTCTCTTCTGCGGCTTCCAGTTTCCTCTTAATCTCATCTATTGAGGTTTCCTTTTTCTTAAGCGGGGACAATGGGCACGGGGATCCGCTCCTGCCATCTGGGGTTGAGGGGTTCAGGATGACCTCGAATGCCTGACCCGAAGCACGCTTGTTCAGCTCCTTCACTTGGATGTCTGTGGATGTTTGATGAGGTCAGTGTCACGACATACAAATACTTTATTTCATACTCATATTTTCAATTAATAAGCCATTTTTACTTGATGAATGACAAATGACTAATTATCAAAACGTGTTGATCAGCAATATCAGCACTTTACTAGTTATAGATGCTTCCATTGAGTTTGTTTGTCTGACTGAGGATATTAAAGGAGGTCGAGCCGGGCCCCTGCGGCCCTTTTAGGGGTCACTGCTTTGTTTGAGAGAGGTCAGAGGAGAACAATTATCCCCGCTGTGTGGCAGAATTTTGCATTTCCAATAAAGGTTGAATGAAAACAAGACGCGACAAACCAAAGACTGTTTTAAGAATTGCATGAGGGCTGCTTTACAGGTCACTTTTTGCAATGCCTCTTATTATTCCAACCATATTAAAGGTGTCCAGGTACTTGTACAGAGTTGAATAACATGTTTGCGTCTTGTTGACCGTATCAGGTGTTAAGGATATAGCAACTTTGCTCTGCAATACCTTTCTGATATTAATTATTAATTATTTACAGGCATTTACAATCATAAAAAGACCACTAAACTACATAAACATTTGTTCACACCTACCTCCACAGCTTGCCATTGCAGCAGAAATGTTGCCTCTTTGATACCGCTAGAAGAAAACATGAAACAAAGACATTATTATTTATCAAGCGATGTCTAATATTACAAGCTGGATAAGTTTTAAATGAACTTTTTGCAGCATGCACGTGTCCTCTCAGCAGGAGCAGCACAGCAGCACCGGTGCTGGAGATGACAGTTGAAGCGTATGTTTTGATAGATAATCGGTCAAGCATGCGAGCACACTTTTTTAAAAAAAAGTTTCCCTCCTGCTTTTGCTTCTGGAATCAAAACACAGATTGTTTGCATAAACCTCATTCCTCCATGTAGGCACATACTGTTAAATATGATGCCATTAGTAATCTTCTCAGCATGAAATATACACAGCAGTTAGTGCTGCATACTTGCACATTGTACTATACATCATAATGTTGTATAATCTGTCAGGTTACCAGGGACAACATGACCTGACTTGTCAGGCAGAACAAGTTCTCCTCCTCAATGAGGCCTAAAGTAGAAGTACAATACAGGCGCGTGGTGGTCTCACAGTGGGAGGGTCTCTGACCACGATGCCAGTAGGCTAGTTAATCACGAGTCGGGTGAAAGGTGATGATTATTGGTGCTCACCCTCCAGGGTGTTGTTACCAAAATGGCGGGGGGCGGGGCAGTAGAAATGCTGCACAAGGACCCCATTAAACACACACACACACACACACACACACACACACACACACACTTGAAATACTCAGGCACAAACAGTCACTTTGGAAAAGGAAATGAAATGTGAGAACGGTGGTGAAGAGCAAGACCAGATGAATCCTTCACCACTACAGTTTCCTCTCAAACTTATCGTTATTACGTTATTACATAGTGTCACTGTCGACTCAAAAACACCACACAGCCGGCCGAAGTGAGTGAGTGAGTGAAGCGTCTCATAGTGTTTATTAAGATGTGTAAATAAGTTAACGTTGTGGATGCAGCGTGAATGCATTTTAAAAGCGGTTTTTGAATGTCGACGTGCACAACAACAAAGTCCACTAATTAACGTGACTTCAAATGACTTCAGCGTAAAAAAAAGTGACCACGTTGACCTTTAACTCGACCGAGACTTGGTTTAAATGGTCTGAAAGCCCGGCTAATTATTAGCATAAAGGCATTGTTCTCACCGTCAAGTGCCTCGGCTTGAAGAGCAGCTTCTTCTTCTTCTTCTCCTTCTTCTCTGTTCAGAACCGCCAACATCTGCACCTTCTTCGCGCAAAAACCTCCTAATCTAACCGTCACCTGAGCTCTTTGCATTCATTGGTCTAAATCCACCAATCACAGAGCGCGTTGTAACTGGAGCGCCAGGAGCCAAAATACCAGACACACACAAAGCTGGCTGCTCGACCTCGTGGCTTTGAGAGCAAAACAAGCACTGCCTTTACCCAACGTTATGTCACAATAATTAAATCATCCACGAAACCTGGCAGGTATTATGACATACAGATTTTTTAGCATTAAAAACTACATTTAAGTTTAAAAGCAGAAGACAGTGTAATCAAACTGTATGATTACAGGTTATGCTGTTCATGAAAATCAACATGTTTAGATGCAGTCTTGCTTGTATTTCTTCACACCATCAACACACCCAAAATTATAGTTGAATAACGCCCCAAATTTTGAACATGATTGTTCCATCCATCCATCTATTGTCATCCACTTATCCGGGGTCGGGTCTCGGTGGCAGCAGGCCCAGCAGGCCGACCCAGACTTCCCTCTCACCCACAACATTTTCCAGCTCATTCTGGGGGATCCTGAGGCATTCGCAGGCCAGCTGGGAGATTTAATCAACATGATTGTGTCAAAGTGTATTTCTATTAACTTTTGTTCGAAGATTGCACATTAAACATGAACTCACATGAGACATTTTACAGATGCTGTAATGCATGTATTGTCATCACGTTCATCAATAGCTGCTCTATGCAGAGTTGTACTGCTTTGACACAACATATGATGATAGCATGCACGCCATCAAGGTATTACTGAACCCACAACAAGTGTTGGAGACACACCATAGATAGATGTTTACATGACTAAATATTGTTATATATCATTGTAGATATCGAGCCTATCAAAGCTTTGTGAGCTGGGGCTTCCTTGGATGAAGAATACAACATGCTATTCCAGCCTGTGTGGTTCAGATGAGGTCCATTAAGTCATCCACATACCCTGTGCAATATTTGACATACACAAAGATATTCATGTTTATGTGTGGGTCACACATAATGTTTTTTGTCAGGTTAATTTGTTTATTCTTACTGTATATATTGTGATAAATCTGAAGTGCAATAGTAAATACAACATGTCCATTACATTACATATTTGGGTGGAGAATAAAGTAACGTAACACTTACGGAATGTCGGCTCTGTCTTCACTGGTTTCTCTCTACATTCTGCCTTCCGGTCACCATTTTCGTTGTAGTGTAGGGAAGTCAGGTAGAGTCTTGAAGTATAGAAAAGAGAAACTCATAAATGTAAATAATAGCAGAGACTGCAGTCATTTTCACAAGTTCTAAGTTACTGAAGTTTAATTTACCTTCACAGCATTCCCAGAAATGGAAACACAAGACTTTTAGGGGCAAAACGAGGAACGGCCCGGTGGAACGCCTCTAAAGATGAAGTCTGTGGGTGGGGGCTCAGTTTTGCAACGTCTTTCAAGATCCTCTTTTCTGCTATCACCATGAACATAAGGATGTATACCTCTCTCCAAGTGAGAGACATCACAGAAATTGCTGACATTGCATTCTGTCAGGAATTTCTGAATTTGTAGATGACGGTTGGTAACAATGCAATCCAGAGTCACACCACGTGTCTCCAACAATGTCGGGTTCCTCTTCAGACCCACTTTTTCCACGTGGTAACCTCCACCAACCTCATTGCTCTGTCCAAACAAATAATAATACACATGTTACTAAAAAGTGTGACATGAATCAACATGGTAAAAATAAGATATAAAAAAGTGTGATTTCTTCCCACTCACCTGAACCAACTGGATATCAACAACAGTGTTGGTCTTAAGGGCCATCATGGTGGAGCTACCAAACTTTGCGGAGTGAATTGTGAAAACATTGTTATGGTCTTTACATTACTCATCATATGGTATTATACTACTATATTGATTGTAGTGTGTGACTTAATGCTTTATGGCACCCTCCCTATCACCTTAATACAGAATCGAAAAACATGTCCAAACTCGACATATTCAATACCATACAAGTACCTGGAGAGACAGCCCTCATGAAACCACCAATTATCACGTTGTCTTCTTCACTGAGCAGCTGTAGCATAGCATCTTGTGATGTTTTCCACTTGTTCACAACAGCTGACTCGATGAACATTCTTGCATCGCGATGAAAAGTATACTGAAAAAATATTTGAAGTTCTGATGGTTGATGCAAATTACAAACATGTAGTGGGGTATGTAGTAGAATTTCTTGTAGTAACAGTTCATATAGTTTGATCTGAATCAGCTGCTACAGATTCAACAACATTACACGTCATATTCAACAACTCAAAAGTCTTCTTCATTCACCTTTTCGAGTTTGAAGAAAACAAAACGATTAAAGAGAACATTTGGCTTAGAGTGTAACCTGTGGTGTGAAATACCCAAAGCTTGTAAATGAGGTATTAGTTTCTGGTGCAAAATGTGACATTTTCCGAGTGTGTGCAACAGGACAGACAGTAACAGACAATAAGACTATTCCTATATGGATTTTACACTGGAACTGCAACTGTGTGTCTCTAATACCAGGCCTATTATTACATTAGCCACATTTGCTGCACATCGCACACGTGAACCTGCAACGTAAACAGTAAAACAACCCCAAAAATGGCAAAACTTACAGCTTCCATGTTTAAACCTAAGTCTCGGACAGAAGGTATTGCTCCACACAGAGCTTCAGATTTGAGACATATCCACGGCAGCCGGAATCCGCTGCTTTGCTGCCCCTCTCTGGTACGAGTGCTTGACTGTGCCGTCTTCATTCTAATCCTTTTTTCACAGGGGAAAAAGACTAAGGCTGCCACCTGCAATCCTTTGCTTTGCCATAAACACAAACTGCTGATGAGGGTGGTAAAACACAGAAATGACCCAGAAGCATTGTTATTACACATAATAAGGACATAGTGAACGTGTTTCAGCTGGAGCCTAACTGAGTGCACTGATGGTTTTTAGGCTGCAGCTTCAGTGAAGGATGAAGTCTGTAATGATGTGACATCCTACATCAGTTTTTTGAGGACATGTGCATGCAGACCAAAACTTTCTGCACGTACAACAATAATAAATCCCGGTTAACAACCAAACTCAGGCAACTTCAGGCAAAGAAGGACGCCTGCAGAACTGGGGACTGAATCCTGTACAACCAGGACAGAAACCCGCTGACAAAGGAGATCAGAGTCGTGAAGAAGCTGACCCTACGTCAGAGGGAACACGCCTTTAGGACATCACCAGCGACAGGAGACCACCCCTCCACACTGTGGAGAACTATCAACTGGCAGATGACCTGAATGTGTTTTACTGCAGGTTTAAAAAGCCCAAATTCATATCCTTAACCCACCCTGACTCAGACATCACACAACCTTGTTGAACGGCTGGCACTGCCCCATTCAACATACTGAACAACACTGTGTCTACTGTGGAATCCTTCAGGTTTCTGGAATCCACCATCGCCCAGGAGCCACACTGGACGCCAAACATAGCCACCATCAGTAAAAAGGCCCTTCAGAGGATGTACTTCCTGCTCAGGAAGGTTCCAACAGATTAGTCTTCAATAAGCTGAAACAATAATCTTTTTTTCTTTCGAATAATCTTATTCAAAAGGAAAACTATGAGAATGTCCTCGGAGTGAGTGATGAAAAAGAGAAAGAGTGATGATTAAAGTAAAGTTTTAATCCTGGTAGCTTCGTTGCACAACCAGTAGCTGCCCACTGCTGCCAGCTAAGGGAGCCCGCCAGTGTCAGAACAAAGAGGTGATTATACGAGACTCAAGGGTGAGTGGCTTACACGCCCAATGGAGACTCGAAAAAAAAACGTTGTGATGTAAAAACAGCAGTATGTTCTTAAGGGTCCCTTATATAATCACACTGAGGTTTCTGTGTTCTTTATCAGTGGACATGCAATAAAATTATGCTATTTATATTTTCATGTTTTCATTGTACTGGCGACAATAGAGGATTTAAATTCATTAGCATCTAGATGCTCAATTACCAATCAGGAATGTTTTAATTGCAGCCAGTCTCAAGGAACTTATGCCACTCTTGAACTTCAAAGCCCACAAAGGAGTGTTATACCACTAGTCCTTAAATCTTCACTTATTTCTCTGGAAACTCATTTTCGTGTTATCCTCAAGGAATCTTGGGGTTTGACTGTAATTAGCAATATAGTCCAGTAATGTTAAAAATGAATCCCAAAGTTCTTGTCAGTATCAGGAGCTCCAACCATCATCGACTGATGCTCATGTCACTTGTCCTCCATGCTTTATTGTCTATCTCTGATCAGCAACATATGTTTTTTAGTTTTTTAAGACCTGGTAAGACAAAAATACTTTCATGTAGACAGAGGACTTTGGATGAAGTAAAGGAGATTAAAAGTTTTGATATACTTCTCGTTTCAAGAACCATTCAGCTGTATCTAATAGCCCCACAATGAAAAAAGTGTAGTGTGGACCAGAGCCTCGATGCAAGAGTTTGGATCTGTGCAAGGCAATATGATTCCTATTGTATGTTGTACATTGCATATATTAAAAATGAACAACAAAGTCAACTCATGTTAATCAAATCCATGCATTGTTGTATGGTCACTATGTGTTTTATGAATATATTTCTTATCGGTTTATTTCAATAAAATGTATGCGTATAAACACCGCCCCTTGAAATAGTACTCCTACTTGCTAGAAAATAAATTGAGAGTCTGTCACTGGCATATTTCTCGTTCCAGATAAGATATTACAGGGTCTATTAATAACGCCATCACTGCTCGCTCCTCGCTGTGCTGGTACACGACCAACAGCAGGGGCTTTGAAGAGGCTTCTGTCCCCCCCTGACAGGCTCTCTCTATACTTGTACTTTTAAACAGACCTCAGCTCCTGGGATACTGAGCCGGAGACAGATTGTTGGTTTCAATGTACTGTCCTGTTGTCCACTGTGCTCTGCAGACATGACATAAACAACAGTGTTTAACACATTAACAACACCAAAATGTGGTATCATTCCTACTCACATCTCTTGTGTGGGCCCAGCACACGGCAGTTAGGTATTTTATACTGAAGAGTTTTTAATCGTGAATACCTTTATTTTGAAAAGCATTCGATATACTTCCGACTGTTTGTGTACATTGACCACTGTCAACGAACGACAACGATACACTGACATTAATTTCATCAGTTTCACGTCAAATGGGGGCTTGTCTGGCATTGTGCTCTTTAGCCAGCTGCGTAAGTATCCGGTCGTAATACTAATGTGAACGTTATATACGATACTAACGGGAGGCTTTGACGTCAGCTCGCGCTCTTTGTACTAACGTTAGGTGAGCTAACGCTAAACTAAGGGGAACGTTAGCTAAAGAGTTAATGTTAACGGTACTTTAAGCGCGATGCGACGGTCGGTCATAAACACTTTTACGAGAAGTTAATTTATTGACTTTACGTCAAATATTAGCCGCACTGGACACATTGAACATATAAGGAACATATAAGGGAAGTTGACTTACTAATCAGCAGAGGGCGTGTCGGAACGGGCCATTTAACCTGACGTTCGAAACATTTAACCTGACGTTCGAAATATTTAACCTGACGTTCGAAACCTCGAAACATTTAACCTGACGTTCGAAACATTTAACCTGACGTTCGAAACATTTAACCTGACGTTCGAAATATTTAACCTGACGTTCGAAACCTCGAAATATTTAACCTGACGTTCGAAACATTTAACCTGACGTTCGAAATATTTAACCTGACGTTCGAAACATTTAACCTGACGTTCGAAACATTTAACCTGACGTTCGAAATATTTAACCTGACGTTCGAAACCTCGAAACATTTAACCTGACGTTCGAAACATTTAACCTGACGTTCGAAACATTTAACCTGACGTTCGAAACATATAACCTGACGTTCGAAACATTTAACCTGACGTTCGAAACATTTAACCTGACGTTCGAAACATATAACCTGACGTTCGAAATCTCGAAACATTTAACCTGACGTTCGAAACATTTAACCTCACGTTAGCTAGATAACTTAGGTGAGGTAGTGCTAATGAATCAGATATTTGGGTGATGCTCATCCACTTGAATCCAGTGTCTAGATCAGAATTCACTTTCTCGTTAAATAGTTTACCAGTATTTCGAATGGGGGAAAAAAAACAATATTTATACCAAAGCAGTTGCCCACAACTATTTGACCGTTTCTGATTTGAAAAAGCCTTTCCTGCCCAAAGCTTTAACCTAACGCTCTCTCTTTCCCTCCCACTCCTTTGACTGTCCTCTCCATCATTCCCAGGCCTCCTGTCTGTGTGGCTCAGCACCATGCCTGCTGTGTGGCTGCTGTCCCTCCTCCAACAACTCCACCATCACTCGGCTGGTTTTCTCCTTCTTTTTGCTGATGGGTACCTTGGTGTCCGTCATCATGATCCTTCCTGGAATGGAGACGGAGCTCCGTAAAGTGAGATCACTGTTCCTCCTGCTCCAGTTGCATAAGTGTTCATGGTTGTATTGCATTAATTTGCTTGATGCAGTTACTGCGGTTGAAGTATTCTTTTTATATATTCTCTCTAGTAATGCTTTCTAGATGAGATTAATTATACATTGTTGTTTGCTGTTTTATAGATCCCAGGATTTTGCCAGGGAGGAAGTGCTATACCTGGTTTTGAAAACCAGGTTAACTGTGATGTCATTGTGGGCTACAAGTCTGTGTACCGCATGTGCTTCGCCATGACCTGCTTCTTCTTTCTTTTCTCCGCCATCATGATCCGTGTCCGTAGCAGCAAAGACCCTCGTGCAGCTATTCAAAATGGGTAAGTGCCCGATTGAGGGAATGTGGAATACATGTGTAGAGGGACATGGAGGGATGTGCTACTTCTGTCCGTCTGCTGTACTGATGGTGGGTTTGTAACTCTTTACTTTACAGGTTCTGGTTCTTTAAATTTCTGATCCTGATTGGGATTACAGTGGGAGCTTTTTTCATCCCTGACGGAACATTTCATACTGGTACTAACATACTCTGTTGAATTACTATGAACAGTAAAATACTGTGTATTTTTTAAAAGCAGACACAGACTTTGTGAATCATCATCATCATCAAGTAAATTACACAAAGGAGAGATATCTATTTCTGATCAACAGTTTCAGGAAACTGTTTTAGCTGTGCTTCCTTTTCACTTCACAGTGTGGTTTTACTTCGGAGTAGTGGGATCCTTCATCTTCATTCTGATCCAACTCATTCTTCTCATCGATTTTGCCCACTCCTGGAACAAGGTGTGGGTAGGAAACGCTGAAGATGGGGACAACAAATGCTGGTTTGCAGGTACAGCAGTCGTTTAAGAAGCATTTATTGCCATGTTATGCTACACATTTGCCAATTGATCAATTACACAATTGACGTAATATTTGAATAGGATCTGCTCTGCCAGCCAAATCAGTAGCACGTTATTTTATCTGTGTTTGTAAGCCATATGTGTTAATGCGTATCCGTGTCATTTCCAGGCCTGCTGTCTTTCACCGTCCTCTACTACGCTCTGGCTTTCACTGCCGTGGTGCTTTTCTACGTTTACTACACACAGCCCGACGACTGCACAGAGCACAAGGTCTTCATCAGCCTCAACCTCATCCTCTGCATCATCATTTCCATTGTCTCCATTCTGCCCAAGATACAGGTACAGTGTGAACCAGTCTAAGACCGTACTGCTGCAGATACTTGGAAACACATTAAGTGTATGTCTGTCCTGTTTGCTACAGGAAGCCCAGCCACACTCCGGTTTGCTCCAGGCTTCACTCATCTCCCTCTACACCATGTATGTCACTTGGTCCGCAATGACCAACAATCCAAGTGAGTCTCCTCTTGTCTTAGTCCACAGTTGTAGCTCTTTTCTCTAGGTTTTGGTTGTTCAGTTACTCATTCTCACTGTTTTCTGTCAATGTATCCATTTGTTGATTATCTGCTGCAGCATTTTGATCATGCTGGTAAGTTTTTACATCGCAAGCTATAGGAACAAATAGCTGCTTTTTGCTAATAGTTAGCACACCTTCCTTGTCTCATGACGCTTGTGGTGACGGTAGGGTTAGTTGTATCTACAGGTAGGCATGTGAGAAACATTTACACAAAACATTGGAAATGCATCTAAACAATCCACATTTAATTAGATTTCACTTTTATTTGAAAAATACAATTACTCTTTGTCATTCCGGAGAACGTCCTCCTTCTTGGTTCACTGATGTTGTAACACTGCACACACCTTTGTCTTTGCGAGATATCATAAGCAACAGCTGCTTATTTTCCATCGCAAACATGACAAGTTAAAACGTGCGACTGTTAAAATAAAATACAACAGAACAAAAACTGTTCTTATTGTTTGGGTGGTTCACTGTTGACAGTGACATTTAAGAAAACACTTTGAAAACTAGGGTTGATGGAACCCTGTTTAAAGGAAAACTGTGTTTTCACACACATTTTAATGTAAGGGACAGTTATGTATTCATGAACATGAAAACATGTACACTTTGTTATTGACATACATATATTTACAAATGCGTCTCTTTTCACATCTTCTAATGTGTTTGCAGAATCTTCAGTGTCAAAATTTAAGTCAATTTACATATGAATTAAAACATTTTATTGCCATTGCGGTCAAATTCAGGATTATTACAAGATTATATCAAGCGTAAACATGTTTTCTGTATAATGATGTTTTTAATGATGTTACTTATTAAAGTGTAATAAAATGTCTAATGTGTGTTTAGATCGAAATTGTAACCCCAGCCTGTTGAGTCTCGTGTCCAACATCAGCACCACTGAGCCATCTGGTGACGGCACCCCGGGACAGGTGCAGTGGTGGGACGCTCAGGGCATCGTTGGCCTGATCATCTTCCTCTTCTGCACCCTCTATGCCAGGTAGGTTTAAAACCATCACAAGCGACGCGTCATGTTCTCTTTCGTATTATTTATGTTTTTGTAAACCCGTCTCTCTCCATCTATTTCCCAGTATCCGCTCGTCCAGTAACACCCAGGTAAACAAGTTGATGCAGACGGAGGAGGGTGGAGGGTCCGGTGGAGAGGGCGTGGTGGGAGAGGACGGCAAACTCAGGGCCGTGGACGACGAGGAGGAGAACGTCTCGTACAGCTACTCTGTTTTCCACTTCCACCTCTGTTTGGCCTCTCTGTACATCATGATGACTCTCACCAACTGGTACCAGTAAGTATCTGCCACCTACAGACTGTTGAACGTGCAACATAGGAAGCCCAAAGGTTAGAGACGAGGCCTTTTCACATCAGACATGTTTGAAACTGCAAAAACAAATGCATTCCATCCAGTTCAGCTAGTTCCAGGATCCTGACACTGCATGCTGGCTCACTGCCATGGCTTACGGGGACACATGAAGGAACTGAGCCATCTTCAAAGACATTTGTACTGGTGATTAGGGCTGTGCAGTATACTGGTTTCAAATTTCCATACGGTATGAATTTTTCATATACAGTCATACCGGTGCATAGCCGTAACAACTGTTGTCGCTCTTCGACAGGCAGCAAAATATATTGGTCACCGCTGAGGGCGCAGCGGTCGGAGCTACTTGTCTTACGGGTATTGAGATGGAGTCATGGTTATAACTTTATAACAACAATTAATAACCCACAACTAACGCTCTTTAACAGGAAAACACCACAACACAACAGTTTGTGACACATAAACAATTTGTAACACTAATAACTGTACATTTATAAAATTACACCGCCGAACTGCATGCTGGGTACAGCTCGCCCACTATCATGACAAGAAGAAAGTCCGTCGCTACATTAAAAAACGGAACAGAGCGATGCAGGAGGAACAACGAGAGACCAGAGACGCACCAATACAACAAGAGAGGAGCTGTGTCTGCTGTTTGGAGCTTTTTTGGTTTTGACAAATCCGAAGTAGATCAGAAAACGATTTATTGCAAAGTTTGTCGAGCCGCTGTTATTGCCTCTGGTGGCAACACTAGCAATTGTAATTTTTTTATGTATATATATATATATATATATATATATATATATATATATATATATATAAATAAAAACAACAAAAAAAACAGGAAGAGACAGAACGGAAGACAGCCACGAGAGCAGTGAACAGCTGTTCAGTTGGCCGGCGGTCCTTGAATGTGTTTACTAGAAAAAAAAATACCGTGAAACCGTCAGAATCTTACACAATACCGTGATATGAATTTTTGGCCATACCGCCCAGCCCTACTGGTGATCAACAGATATGATTTGTAGTTGAAGTTGACAAGATCCCGGTGTGAGTTTGATTACAGACTTTTGCCTGTTACAATATTAGATAAGCATATGGACAGCAAACAATTGCATTACTCAAATTGACGGCACAATTCTTCAGATATGTAATGCAGTATCTCATGCAAGAATGTACGCATGTTTGATGCTTTTGTGAAGCCCAAACATTTTGAAACCAAAAGCTTTCAGTAGTTGTTGCTCAGGCATTGTAGGCCTCCCGTATGGCCACCAGAGGGCCCCTCACCTTGCCTGAAAGTTATCCATTCCTTGAACATGGCTTGAAAGTACTTTTCTCAAATCCAAAAGCCCATCCAATCCTTTATGGGCCACATGTTAAAAATATGAGTACACAAATTTCCGTCGATGTGTTATGTTAACTTGGTTTAAATTTTTACTTTTGCCACTGTGTCCTACCTCAGACCAGACACCACCAACCAGGCCATGCAGAGCAGTATGCCAGCTGTGTGGGTGAAGATGAGCTCCAGCTGGCTTGGCCTTGGACTCTACCTCTGGACCCTCGTGGCCCCTCTCATCTTCCCTGATAGGGATTTCAACTGAGTATGCCTTGTCTTTTAGCTGTATTTGGTTGTTTTATTTCTTGCCCTGTGTATTCGGCTGTGTGAAGGATGCTATGAAGGAAAAGGGAAGGATATTATAACGGAAATACATTTTTGTTGTTTTAAATTAATTACCTCTGATTTGTTTATGCTTTTGTTGTTTTACTTCTCTGTGATTATTTAGTGCGATAGTCACTACAGATTATTTGAAAGTGGAAGTTATTTTTTTTGCCAATGACTCCCCTTCATAGGCAACTCCCCCTACTTTCCGCCTGATGTAGTCTTAACTATCACAAAGGCTCCAACAACAAGGCACTTTCTCCATACCTCAGACATTTCAGTAATGGGTTCCCTTTTAAGGGCCTGTGAGATCTGACTTCTCTGATTGGCCAGGTCTGGATTCCCTGATTAGCTGGACTCTTTTCGTGCTGGAGGCAACTAGGAGAACCCTCCTAGGGAGCCCCAGAGTGAGTTGAGTGTGAGAATTAGATAAGACTAAAAAGACACGCCCTACAGATCACAGCAGGGCTTCCCTTTAGCTGCCAAGCTCGTATGCAAATCCACGTCATTACACCTCAAGCCCATTACACCTCAAGCCCATTACACCTCAAGCCCATTACACCTCAAGCCAGAGATTCTTAATAGACCACCAGTCAAATCTCAGCTCTTCGTTGTCCACTACAATGTAGGATAATTTATCTCTGGTGCTCCGCCTCTCCATGTCTGACTGTTTGGCCCTGTATAGCCACGGGCAGCAGCCTGTACCAGTAGAGCAGCCTGTTTGAAGCAGGGAGACGTGTATTGATCCACAGCAGTCAGCATCATGCGATGTGCAGTGGAGACCTGTGCTCTCACAAATGCCATTATTTCCAGAATGTTGCAGCAGAGTGTGCTGTTGAGTTGGGGGAAAAAATGACTTTTTAATTGTTACAAAACAATGATATGTTTCAGAAATGATGAATTGCTGTTAAATGGTACTGACTTTCAGAGTATGTTTATTACGGTGGTGATGGTGGTACATTAATTGTATGCATTTTATAATAGTCACCTCGCTTTCAATAGGTTTGAATAATTTTGTACTTTTAAATGCTTTTGGTACAATCCTGAGAATGTTATTGTTTGTCTATGTTATGTTTTGTCTATGTTATGTTATTTTCAAACATTTCAATGCCCACACATATGAATCAGTTTTCCTGCTTGGTTGCATAATGAGTGTTATAAATGGAGTTTTTCAAAGTGTTGCAATGAATTCTGATCTTTTATTTATTTCTTTGGCAGAATTGACAGTTTTGGATCATAACTTTTTAGAACAAAAAAAACAACCTCCCGCACATCGTCTTCCTCACTTGCATTCAGAGATATTTAGAACGGTTTCGGTACACAGACCTTCATCAGGTTACTTTATAAAACAATGAGAGAGCATGTCTTAAATAAGTTGGTGGACCAATCGTGTCACACTACTAAAATGACGTCACTCAATCAAGAATCATGATTACCAAAACGTTGTCACTAAATATCTCTGAATCCAAGTGAAGAAGACAGTGCAGGATTTTTGTTTTGGTTCTATATTGTCGATCCTAGGTATTCTCCTACCTGTCGACCTGCTAGTGTGCAAAGGTTTGCTCTATTTAGATCATAACTTGTAAGATTTCAAAACAACGTGCCTTATTGAAGTCCTGCGTTTCAACAATATTAAAACATTAATGCTGACGTGTGCTCATTATGCCTTGCCTTACATCGTGGGGAGTCGGTCGTTGCATGCCAATAAGACATGGGCTTATGACATGAATTAATATTGTAATTAATGTATTAACACTGTTTTTAATAAAGACAGAACTATATCACTCATTCTTTGTCTTGATTGAGCCTCAATAGAAGCCTTTCACTCGTCTCCCAAGTCAAATATCAAATAGATGCTTTGAGTAAAATGATCCTCATCAGTAAGCCGTGAAGACGGAGTGTAAAGACTGCGAAATATCTGATGAAAAGATTTGATTACCTTTTGATTTACTAGTAACAATAATTACTAAGAGGGTAATTAATACATTAACGTTGAGGGTGATTTAGGAGCCCCGAGGATGTTATTGATTGCATAACATCTCCCTGTTTCTAATGTGTCACCAGGGTGCAGATAGTGTGAAAGCACTTTTTTTGGCCTCCATACATCAGCCCATAGATTCAGCTCATGAGGTACCAGAGTTGGGGACGAAGGAGGGGCTGATCTAGACATCACAGCATGTTCCCTACTCCAGGTGAAGTACAGATGTACAGATATGCATAGACAACAGTCCAAACCAAGCAAACCATGTATGCTTGGCACGTTGCTTCAGTCAGATGGGTTGCCTTGCTATTTGGCCTTCCTCTGCCATGTCCCCTGCTGTGTTTTACTTTTTTTGCTGCTTAAACTCTTAACCTCTCTCTCTCTCTCTCTCTCTCTCTCTCTCTCTCTCGCTCTCTCATCAGCCACAGATGTATTGACCCTGAACTGTGTGTTTGCTCAGCCAATCAGCTTCCTGTGACAGAAGTCCAAAGCTAAATTGAAACACTTGTAAATCCAATAATAGTTACAGCTCTGACTGGATTTTTTTCCCTAATTGTAAACTGAAGCAGTGACTGTGTGTGATGTATCCCTTTGTTCTGTTACAGAGACGGAGCCGTGTGTGCCAGTGTTTGCAACCTCTGCTGTCCTATTTCCTTTTCGCCCGGCTGGCAAACGGAGCCTGTTGGTTTTGGCCGCTGCAGTCACTCCAACCAGTTGGCACCGTCTGGATCTGTCCAGGACACACTACCCCTCCTGTCAACGTCCACCCTCCCACAACGTCCACCCCTCGCTCAGCCTATCCATGACAATCCTGAGTTGATGGATTGTGTCCCGGTTTAGTTGATAGAATGAAGTCTCATTTCCTTTGCATGTAGTGGAAGAAACAAAGACCTCACTGACGCTGTACAGAGGACAACAGCACACAACTGTGAATGTAAAAAAAAAACAAAAAAAAAACTATGAGATTGTTTTTGCTGTTTTGGCAGAGGTTGGGGGGGAAGCACTCAAAAGTTGCCTTTCCTCTTTTTGTGTACGCTCGTTGGCCATCGCAGCGTTCCTGCGCTGGACTCGCATGATGCTTTGCAGAGTGGAAGTCCTGTCTGGTCTATTTGTAGCAGTGCACTGCTCACTGGCCTGACACACTTCACGGGTCAGACGCGCGGAGAGGATCTGTCGAGTCTTGCGCGATCGTCATCGCCATCGCTGTAAACCGATGATGTCACTCTCACGAGAACGGCCGGGCAGCGTTTCCACCAAATCTCTGGCGCTTTTTTGGTCGTGATTGATTTCAGTTTCATTGTTCTGTCCACCGTCCTCCCTCTCGTGGACGTACCTCGTGTGTTTTTGCATCTTTCTGTCATTGATTGAAGCATTTTTCGTGTTTAAGTTTTAAGAGACCAAAGAACTCTTTGCACTCTACTCTTCCATTAGTCCCATCTGAAATGTAGCAGCCTCTCAACACAGCCAAGAGCATATGAGAACAAATTAGCTAAGTGTCATAAATCACACTTTTATTTCCCCTGTTGTCGTCAGGTGTAAAAATGTGAACTCCTTCTCTTCTCCGAGGAGAGATTTAAGACGCTCTCCGTCTTTGGCCATTGGCTCCAGTGTCATAAATCCCACCTTCATTTCCTCTTGTTATCGCCAGACGCAATTTGTTGCTGTAATAAGAGATCAGAGGCTGTAATGTGCTGATTATGAACCACTTAGTGTAGCTCTGCAGCCATGCCTGGTTAGGCAACGCGGGACTTTTAATTGCAGATTGACGGAAACAATGCTTATCACTTGCAGTGTTATCCTTGACCTTAATCTTGGCTTCCCCTTCCACGCATTAGTCTGTATGTCAGTGTTTAGCTTCGTTTTGCATTCACTTGTCATGAATAAGGTCGTTCTCACGCAGAACGTTTGTTTCAGTGTTTATTATTTCAACCAACAAAGCTTGAATAGCACCGCTTTCCCTGATGTTGATTTGGATAAGCATTGTTTCATGAGAGGATTGGGCATCCCCGAACACCTCTCTGACAGAATGACTGGAAAGGCCTGTCTGAGGTGTAATTGGGTTTTTAAGAGTGGGATCTGGGCCCATTAAATTATGTGCTGCATGCAGGGGAGTTAATTGAGTTTGAGTCCTGCTGGCATACTACATGTGCACTGAAAACATTTACCCAACATTAAACCCCAATTAGGCTTTTCAGGATGGGACACTTGTTGCTGGATGACGGGAAGTGAAGATGTGTGGATGCCTGTCGGACTCACCGCGTCATTTCTCTCCAGAGCATAAGATGTGGGCTCTAATAGTTCTGTTTGTTTCTAATAAATTGTGAAACTTCCACTGGACTTTCATTGTTTTTCTAATTCTGCTCGATCGCTGCCATTCTCTCCCGCTGGCAATGCAGCCACTGAGCTGGAAGTCTAAAAGTCGGAGTGTGTTTGTTTGTGTGTGTGTGTGTGTGTGTGTGTGGGTGTGTGTGTCGGGCTCTCCTGTGCGCATGCTCTCCCGCAGCTCAGAGGAGCAGCTAATGCAGTTATATAACAGTCAGTGCAGCCGGCGTCTGCTGTGAGCCAAATGCCAGGCCTGTCTGGTTATATAAGCCTGTCAGAGTCATATTGTAGCAGTACGGAGCGTTCACACCACAGCGTGTCCCCGCACTCCTTCCACCGTCTCCTGCTCGGTCTCTCACTTCCTCCCACTGTCTTCTTTTCTCTCCTCTCATCTTTTTCTGCTCCTCTCCTCACCTCACCTCCCCTCCCCTCTCCTCCCCACCTTCCCACCCACTTCTCCTCCGCTCTCCTGCCCTTTCCTCTTTGCTGCGGAGCCGTTCTCAACACCCGGAAACAAAGAGTTAGCTTGCTGGATGGATGCAGACGCATGGACAGCGTTGAGACATTGAGACAGAAAAGAGGGGGACTGACTGCACGCTCACATGCAGAGGGGACGAAAATGTTTCTTATTCTACACCATTTCTCCTCCATTAAACTTGTAAATGTACCCTTATATGACTTTTCTGTACAACGCATGCAGCAAGTCACAGCCACCAGGACTGCTTCTCTCAGTGGCCCTCATCACCCCCCCCCCACCCCCCACCCTTGGCCCTCAGGCATAAGGGGGTCAGATTGACATGGTCATCGGATAAGCAGGAGTTTCACTCAGAGCTGTGTACACAAGATTGAAAAAACACTGCCCACGAAGTTTTGACAGTTCACACAGCCATCCAGGAGGAGTTAATTGATTTGTGGCCCCAGGTCTTGACCTCCAATTTATTTTTTTCAGCACATGATGCAATGTCAGCATCACTTGAGATATAGGTATAGGAGGAGGGTGTGAAGGGCGGTATAATTATGCAGTGATGAAATATTGCTGCGTGATCAGAGAGAAAACTGAAGTAAAGCAGCTCGGATCAGAGGGGGCCTGATTAAACTCTTGTTCCAAGCGTGAGGTGGCCTGGCTAATTGGAATTAATAGCATTAACCAGGAACCTCTCCTCTCGACCAATGGCTGCCTCCGCCTCCTCGTGGATATTCATGAGGCGGGCTCGACGTGCCAGCCCACTGGTGGAGGCTGAGAGGGGGGCGGGGCCCATCGGACCTGCCGTGCGGGGCGGTGCGGTGCCCGGGGAGTGTGTCGTGCGTAGGGCGCGATGTTGTTTTGTTGTGGCGACCAGCTGAACGTGGCGTCGCCGGTCCGGTCTGACACCGCAGCGGGAAGCCCCCCGGAGCCCCTCCGGCTCTCCCTCCCCAGGAACGCGGGCACCGCGAGCAGCTCGACCCAGCATCGCAATCCAGGAAATGCGGACTTCTGGCCCTTTCGCTACGGGGTGAATGGCTGCAGAGCCCCGTACCGAAGCAAGCTGGTAAATATGAAACCGTAACATATTGCTGCCTGTTTATTACTTAGTTCCCGTCGCGTCGCAGCCGCTGTCACGTCGAGGAGCGACGCGGCGTGGAAGTTGAGCGCGGTCTCCCCCACCCCGTGTGTGTTTTCACAGTCGCAGTGTGTCATGAAGTTGAGTCGCCTCGTGTATGTGTTGTGATGATATGTGGTGAAAAAAAAATAAGAAGAATAAATAAGGCGAAGATGAGCTGCGTGCAGCGGACCGCAGTAGCACTCAGTTCAGAGGGATTCCGGAGAGTCTGAACTACAGCGCGCGCGCGCGCAGCGGCGTCGGGTGCGCGCTCCACATACAGCTGACGGCATATGTGCTTCATCACGTCGCGTGCGTACTTCATAACAAACCGGCTCAGGAGCGCAACAGTGCGGACTGACACGCGCACACATTGAAGATTCTCGAACCCTCCCTGTGAACTTATTTGTAATGGGCTGCATACACTTACCAGATTCTTTATTTGTATGGATGACATCATGCTTTTGTACTCAGTTGATCCGCTGTTGTATGATAGATGGGTGAAGTTGACCAAAACAGGTTTAATTTGGCAGCTGTTCAATCAGCAACTCGGCCTCAAGTTTTAGTCCCTCTATTATTTTGACTGTTTTGTAGTCAGACTTCCTACATAGGTTTCACCTTTGCACAGCAAAGTATAGTGCCAATGTTATTGTGATTTGCATGCAAACACAATGGATGACTGTGTGACACGTTTATAATGATAAATACTTACAAACACCTCACCATCTCTGCACCATCACCTACATGCTGAGCATGACATCTATCTATCTGTCTATCTATCTATCTATCATCTATCTATCTATCATCTATCTATCTATCTATCTATCTATCTATCTATCTGTCTGTCTGTCTGTCTGTCTGTCTGTCTGTCTGTCTGTCTATCTGTCTATCTATGAGCTCTTCACTGTCAGTACTTTGAGTTCTGCAGTATGACCTGTGAGTATAATATTGATATTACATCAAGTAAAGAAATCAGAAAAACAAGACGATTGACACGAGGCAAAGTCATTGCTTGTTGTGTGTCTCCAATGCAAGTTAGGCAGGAAGTGAGGGAAGGAAAGCACTTGAAGTGTGTTGCTCTCTGCACACGAGGACCACAGGCGCCAGAAGCTGCTGAGAAATACCTTTTTTTTTTTTCTTCTTTTTTTTTTTTTTTTTTTTTTATCAGTGGAGTTTCAATATCTCCTCAATGCAGCTCCCCATCCAATCCAAAGAACATCGCACTAACAATAGCAGCCCCGCTGCAGTGTCCTACTCCCTCAGCGCTGGGTCCGTACTGTAACTTACAGCACAGAAATACAGTAAAGTGTCAGACAACGGTGGTGAAGGGGGATGAGTGGAGAGAGGCCAATATGCAATTATTTCTTATTGAATCAGCACAAAGTGGCAGCCTTAGCGTGCTCCACTCCGGCCTGGATCAAGACCACTTGTGGTGCTGGCTACAGAAAGGTGCTAGCTCAGCAGGCACCCAAGGAGAGCTTTGCTCCATTTCCTCGCAAATTTCCAAGATTGTTTGACATCGTGAAGCACTAAGCTGCGAGTCAGCCTGCTTTGATGTTTCTATACCAATGTAACTTGGCTGAAATGTTAGAAGGTGGCTTTTAAAGAATAATTAGTATTTATTTTTTTTTTTTTTAAGCTGGAATTGAATGTGCAAACCTTTGTTTCCGCCGTGCCAATTCATTACAAAACGCTCTGGTATTCGATAACGTTGCCGTAGACCTGCCCGATGAGTTTGTTCAGGTGAAATAAAAGTGAAACACAACTCTGGCAGCACTAACACTGATTACTAAAAACCCTCAGCCAGTCAGTCAGGCAGGTTTATGTGTGTTCACGTGTCTACATCTCTCCCTGGCACAAGCAACATGGCACATGGAAAAGGACCGTTTTCTGCCAGTTAAACACAGAACCACCTCACACAGTATACTTCACTCACGTGGCATACCACCTCCATCTCTCTGAGTCAGCCTTGCAGGTGGCAACGTGTTGATCTAAATGCATGAGATGCCATCAGCAGCGAGAGGGTCGTGTGGAGTTCCCGCTCCGGCCTTCAGACACGCCTCCTGCTGATAACAGAGGCCTGATAACCACGGCCACACGGGAGCAAAGGATGAGTAAGACTGACAGTGTAGTCTGAACCCTTGATGTCAAATTCTTAGGTGTTACACGGATGGTGTAACCCTGTGGAGAAAGTGAACGAGTGTTGGTTGGCGGTCTGTTCTGCTTCACGTACGACCGTAGGCGTGACTGATCACACAAAGTATTAAATGGCATGTGTGAGCATGCTTTAAAGTTTTGTTTTTCTCCGCCGCGTGAGCATGCCAGGAGGATGGCATTGTTATTGGTCTCCCGCAAGAAAACTAAACACACACCCGGTGAAGGCTGTAAAATCCTGGTGGCGGGTGGACACAACCTTTTTCATGTCTCTGCTGAGTCATTAATTCTGTTCTCTGAAGCACCCGAGAAGAATAGACCCACTGTAGTGCTGGGAGACCGGAGTGAACCAGGAACAAGACTTTGGATACACACTTGTACACACACACACACACACACACACACACACACACACACACACACACACACACACACAGAACAACACGCAAAATGGAGGCCAGGAGTGCCAGCCTGGCAACTTCACAAATGCCCCACTAGCCTAATAATTCTATTGCCTTGTAACATATTCTGAATAGATGTAATTTAGGTGTGTGTGAGTGAGTGGTGCGGTTGTCTATCAGTACCTGGCCTCGAGTCAACCTCTCGCCCAGGCCAGTGTGTTAGCGGACTCTTCAAAAGCAGATAGAATTTCCTCGTGTGTGCCAGAGAGCAAGAGTCTGTCCTGTATATGTGTGTTAGTGTGCCCGCCTGGTACCGCTCCCATGTGTGCCAGTCCAGGTTATGTAATGATTTATGTGGACGATGATGGACAGGTGGCTCAGGTTTTGACATGGAGGCGACGCACTGCAGAGGGGTTACTCATTCAAACACTCCCCTTTCGTCAGAGTTAATCATTAGCTAATTCGGCACAGTTGGTAGACAAGTGGAATGTCGAGGGGTAATCCTCCCTCAAAATAGGCCACAAGTTCATTACATCACTCCCAACTTTTCCATAGCCGCATAGTATGCCACTCTGACCAGATTGACATTTTCTAATGTTCACTTCTGGATATGTTAAAATCAGTTTTCTTCTTGTATCAACATTGAGAGCATTTTTTGTGTGCAGGTGTTCACATTCCACAGTAGCCAGTGTTGTCCAATAGTGATTGTAAGCTTCCGCACTGCTTACCACAGGTATGTCTGGCAAGGGCATGGGCAGGATCTCAGTGGTGAGGCTTGTGTAACGAGGCTGCTTGGGGATTGCCCGAAAAAAGCGATAACACACAGAGTGGCTTATCATTTACTGGATATTCAGATTTGAATTAAAGGAATTGAACCCCACCCTTATGAGGTTGGGCGTGTAGCTCTCCAGGAAGGATTATGTGTTACCTTGAAAGATTAGCTAAAGATGCACGTCCAGTGTGTTCATTGATTGGTGATGCTGGCGAGGTGTCATATTTCACAACTAGATATCTCTGCCTCTTCCAAATCTTTTGCTTTCCCTCTGTGGGTCCCATGAGACCCCTCTGACCACACCCCTCAGCACACACACTGCATCTGAACAGATGTCAATGTCCAGGTGTCTGTTCACTGCAATAATATGTGCTGATTAAGCTCATTTGTGGTTAATCTCTGCTTTACTTCCCCCAAAATGTGTTTTGGCACCGTTACATATCCCGTTTCCATGGCGATGTGTAAAATGAATATATGTGTGTGAGAGGGTGAAGGAGAAGAAGAGAGACAGTTATACTTTGCTCATGAATAAACTTTTCCAATGGTATTCGTTTCCTTATACTGACTTCCTTCTTCATCTCTTCTTCTCTTTCGAGTCAATTCCTTCACTCTCCTCTTTGTCTTCTCGTCTTCTTTTCTCTCCTCTCCTCCCTTCTTGTTTCTTTTCCTCACCTTTCCATTCCTTTGCGCTCATCTTTTCTCATTCACTTTCCTTTTGCTTCTTTTCCTCTCTCCTCTTCTTTCCTCTGCCCTTCTCTTCTCTCCTCTCCTCTCCTCTCCTCTTGTTTCTCCTCCTCGCGGATCCTCTCTCCCCTTTTCTCTCCTCTCTCTCCTCTGTCTCCTCTCCTCTCCTCTCCTCTCCTCTCCTCTCCTCTCCTCTCCTCTCCTCTCCTCTCCTCTCCTCCCTCACTGGAGTCCTTTGTCTCAGCGTGTAAGGCATCCCCGCAGTAACTGCGAGTGAGGATTGGAGGGGATTTCTGCTCTGCGGGAGGGTAAGAGGGCTTTGGGAGGAAAATCCTTCCAACCCTGCCGCGGATCTGCCAAGCAAATCAAGGCGGCAGGCGATGCTCCAGTCCAATCCTTCCCCAGCCATGTCCCTGTCACTGAAGCAGAGCAGTTGAACTCACCCCTGGACCCCCTCCTTTTGCTGCACTCTTTAAAATCCCTGTGAAATCTGCGGAACAGCCTTCAGTAGATTCCAGATGTGTTTTGTCTCTCTCATGGCGCTGTCAGTCTGCGGTGTACCATGTTCAGCCTTGAGGAACGCTCTCTTACCTGGCGGGCCTTCATGCTTTGAGATGTGTTGGCTTGCAGGGAGCTCTCTGTGGATGCTCCTTTTTTAAATTCTGGGACATACTCTGCTGTGTGATCCTTCGTCTCATATACAAAATATCTGAAACAAGTCGGTCGGTCTGTGTGCTGTGCGGTGGCATGCATGCATGTGCATTTGTTATTCACTGCATAGTCCCTGTGGGCAAGCTGTGCCCTGACATTGTCAGGTAAGGTCATATAAAGAACACCTCATTTTAGATGCTGTTAATTATGCAGGAGTGTGGTCGTCTGCCATCACTTGGGAAGGTCATTTGCTCCTCACCCCATTAAAGGGCACAACTCCCTACAGATTTTGGTCTGTTTGTGTTGCGTTGGGGTAGAACTGTTCATTTTTGTTGTGGTTCTTGCGACGCTACTGATGCTGAACTGACATCCTGTTTGAGGGTGTAGTGGGTAAAACTAACTTTAAAAGGCTTCAGGTTTTGCAGAAGTCTTCCATTTGATGTCACAGTGCAAATGTATTTACACAAGACGTGTTTGTGTGTAGGTATGTCTCTTCATGTTTATGTATATATTCTGTGACTGTTTATGTGTATAATATTTTTGCTGATGCTTCCATATTGCGGCCCCTAAGCGAGGGCGTCTGTTTCACCTAATTGAAGGTCAATATTTGCTTGAGCATTCCTACAGACAACCTTCCTAGCTTGGTCGAAGCAGAACACAGGCTACCACTGTACTTCAATAAAACCAGAGCGCCTGTCATATTCTAGTCTAGTACTGCCAAACCTATCTCACAACACTAAGCTACATTTGTGCTGTGCCAATGCAGTGGGGAGGTCTTTCATAGCCCGCAATTATTCTGCAAGAGATGAGGAAAAAAAAGTGTTTTAATTTTTGTAAAAACCAATTAGGATCACCAAGTGGAGGCCTAAACTTTGCAAAGCACGCAGGTTCTCTTGCTAAATACTACTGGGGAATGACATGGCACAGGGCTAATTAAATTCAGCAAACATGTGGGAATTTCCCAATTTGATAATGCATTTTCTTATAGGGACAGGGACTTTGAAAAGAAACGGCAACAGTGACTGGGAGAGAGAAAGGACGGATAGAATGCAATAGTCAGGCAGTGATGCTTTTTCCTGTGGTCTTTTGAATCAGATTAGTCAAAGTCTGTGAGTAAGTTGAGTCGAGGTGAAACGATTAGTCGATTGAACATTTAAAGATGTCACCCTGAAGATGTCCCCCTGAGCTGTACGAAGTTATGTTAAGTTTTTTTTCCATGTCATAGACCAAATGAATCATTGTCAGATGAACACTACAAATAAGTGTTAGTTGCAGCCCTCCTTGGGTCAACTGTATGTTGCATCAAGTGGACAGGACAGACTATACTGTCACAGCAGAGGCCCAGTTAAAAGACTGTACCAGTAGTTTAGTTCATTCACTACAAATCACTTATACTTTACATCACAACTAACAATTCTGCAAGCTGTGCTGCTGTGTTTTAAAAATGTATTTGGTTTACTAAAGGGGATTTCCATTACTTTCTGTGTATGTTAGGAGAGTGTTGAAACAAGAAAAGAGTTGTGTAATTCATCATCGTATCAAGTCTGCATTCATTTTTGTAACTTGGTATTCATTTTGGTAATTTAGTCAGAGGTGAACAGAAACCAACTGTAGCGAAAAAACATCCAACTTTGGCTTGTTACAACTTGTTTCATTTATGTAGCTCCGGTCATCGATTCCATGATTGTATTTATGCTAACGTTATACTAAATTACGATTTAGTATTATGCCCGTGTCTGAGCAACAGACACGAGCAGTCAGACGACGAGTCAGACTGTTACTGATCTTAATGTTGGTCTTAGATTATGAAAGGACAAACCCACGTTTGTTTATTTAGGTTTCTGTCTGAAAACCTTAATAATCCTTTTGTGAGACACAGTCAAACAAAAGACACGACAGCAGGTGAATCATCTCAGGCAGGGTCAAACTCCACAATGCTCTTCAGCCTGAGTGAAGTAATCTCGTGTCACATTTGTCACACTGTCATGGTGGATTAACAGTCTAAGACCAATCGTCAGGTGATGGTGCTGCTCAGCATGAATCGCTCTGTTGGGGAAGTTATGAATGGGAGGTGGAGAAAACCCTTTGTTTGATATCGTCTGTCTCACAGAGCTGCAGACAGGCTCAACCAGGAAATAATTGAGAAAATAAACGGATGATAAAAATAAAAAATAAAAGTTGGTGGCGCTCGTTAGAGGGCTTTATGTTTATCCTCTACTGCTGGATGCTAAAGCCAATGGTTTTCAAGACCTTTTGGGGGAGCAAGGATGGATGAGTTGTGGGTGGAGCTGAGGAAATAGGCAGAATTTGTGCAAATACTTGAAAAGTCCTGTATCCATAAATTAATTATCTATACTGTGCCCTCTTATCCTGTGCAGGATCTGCAGCGTTTCCCAGCACATACTGGGCTAGAGGCACAGTAAAGTTCAATTATTTGGATATTATAAATCTTCTATGAATTATGACTTAGAGCCATAACTAAGACAAAAGCTTTGACTTTATCATGCATGGTGGCATATGTTTCGGGGAAAAGGACAAATAATTCAGTAGGAACCTCCTTCTGAGGTGTTCCAGTGATTTCTCTTATGTAATCCTCCTGTCCTCAACAACCTCATAGAGTCAGCAGTCCCAGTGTTTGCATCCAGGTAGTCCCCCACCTCCTCCTGTTTTTTTTCTTTCTGCTTTGCACTGTCAGCACAGTGCTGGGGAGCAACCCCAGCTTTGTCACTGCAGACTTGGAATTTTCATCAACACTCTGCAACTCTAATATGCTTAATGGCGCTGTGCTCGCCCTCTGAGGACCACCGTCTTGCCCCAATGTCAGCTGATTGACAGGTTGCCGAGCCAGTGAATTCACTACGGGGAGGGGCAAGGTGGTTGTGGTGGAGTGTCCACATGGTGCTTCTGGTGCATTTGTGGCCCCAGGGTGAAACGCCATATTTCACTCTGACACCCGGCACCCACAGGGAGACCAGGAGCTGTGACCAGCTGTAGATGTAGAGGGTACAGCTCCCCCGACTCCTCTTCTTCCTTGTTCTCCAGGATACTTTCTGTCTCTCTTTGTCTCACTACCAAGCTGTAGTAGTGTGCTATCTGAGAAGCTAATCAGTATTCAGTACAGTAGCCAGAGCACCAGGACTGGGTTCCCACTCACTGCCCCTGAGTAGGGTGTCCATTACTGAGGGAGTGCCTAAATTACACAGAGGGAGATCAGGAGAAGCCCTAGTAAGAGTTTTGGAGCAAGGGGGGGGAGAGTATAGAGTGGAGAAATCAATTTGTCTCTGAGCGACATGTACATTGTTGCAGGCGTTTTAAAAAAGATGCCCTGTGTGTGATTACATTTCCAAATTACAAGATGTAAATCTTGAGTTAACCTCGAGATTATTCTTTTTTTTTTTTTTTAATGTGTGTGAAAGCATAATGTTTCTTTGTCAGCCTGTGGGATGGATGGTGTCTCCGGTCTTGTGAGAGCGAGGTTTCCCTGTTGCTAAGCCTGCAACAGTCTTTCTTTTATTGGTCATTGTTGTTTGTTTTGGCTTGCATGATTGGTCATGTTGTTTTCAGCATTACAGATACACAAGTCATATGTTGGGTGGCATACTCCATGACTTTTGCAGAGGCTGCAAGGATGGGAAAAGGGCAACATTGTCTTTTTTTTTTTTTAAGCCTCAAGTGCAGCCGCAAAATTTCAGAAGCTGCAGTTTGCTTAGCAGAGAGTATCATTGTTTCATCCCATCAATCAGTGTAATTCGCTGTTTATTGCTTTTCTGTGTAACTACAGTGTTATCAGATTATCCTGTGTGCAGTTTTTCAGTGAACGTTGTATTTCATTGTGCTGTGTCTTTACTACTCTACTCTGTGTGTCATCAAACAAGCTTGTGTCCAAAGCCAGACTAGGCCTTTAAACCGAGGGGTGATATTTATTGATTTATTTATTTCTAGGTCAGTCATGTTGGGGTTCTTTCAGTCCATCCATGACTTTGTGCCATTTAAAATAACTCTATTGGGTGGCCATGAAATTTTGTAGAGACACGGGTTGTTCCCAAACAGAGGCCCTGACCAATTTAGTGCCCAAGGCAAGGTTTTAGCTGCTGTCCCTAGCATTGCAGCCAGTTCCACCACCAATCTTTGTGTTCATACAGTCGCACAGAAACTGCATAGCTTTGAGATTAAGCTATGCAGATCACACTTAATATAAAAACTGTATACCTCAAATTATAGTTATTCCCCAAGCACCCAAATGGTCTTTCCATTTTTCCCTAATGTATTTAAGGTGAGAGTAATTGACGTTATTCTTTTTAGCTATTTGTTAAATTAGCAAACCGTATTTTGTCCAGAGTAAGCTAGTAGCACTCTGATTAAGCTATTATGCAATAGATGACCTATTCATTCACCACATTACCACAGTTTTGTTCAGATTTTCTTCATCTTCTTTTTTCCCCCCGGGCCTCAGAGGGCATGGTCTATTGACATGATACAGTGTATTTTTAGGCTATTGATGTTAATCTTATCACATTTTAAGCTCAGTGTCACTCGCTCACTCACTTGGGTAAGTCTAACTAAGACTTATGTTGTCGTGGGCTTTTTTGTTGTTGCAATATTTCAGAATAATGTTATATAAATGCTAATCGTAAAAGTTATAAATTCCTTCCATCATTTGGGTCTCCCCTATGGATGGAAGGCCCCTAGCATTCGCCTATACCACTTACTTCTCGGACCGACTCGGTTCCCAAATGATGAATCCTATTCTAACTTTGGCGATCCCCTGACTTTTCATCTCGTGCCACCACGAGGTTGCCATTTTTCATTTTCAGTGAAATATCTCGATAACTAAGAGTTGCTGCAGATGACTTTTCATCTCGCACCATCATCAGGTCAACATTTCAATAGCCAACACAGCCAATATGCAGTCTAGCCATTCAGGTGACGTATGTCCTTGTTTTACCCTTACACTGAGAGATGGTTTATGTTGATGTCTGAGTGAAGGACAGACTTTTCAATCAACCAAACGCCTGTTGAGTCTTGCCAGACCACAATGAGCAGACTGAACACTGTGGGTTGACAAGACCGGCTCTGCCAAGACCTGTCGAAAGTGATTCTGTTGTGTTTGTGACAGTTTTTGTTTTTTAGTAGGGCGTATATGTGTACATACATATATATATATATATATATATATATATATATATATTGGTTAACTTGTATGGTTTGCATTTTCTTCAAATTGTAGTCAGGCTGCTTCTTTATTAGATTACCACTCTCACTGGAGGGCACATCTAGCCACTTGTTTAAGTTTTGTGGCTTCATGCTTATGACTGTGTCATCAGCTACTTATGTACTATAAACACAATTTTATTCTTCCACAAGTTATGCTGTTAGTTCGGCAGTTGTAGGTTACCTGACGGGCTGTAGCTGTTTGATCTCTTCACGGTGACATGTTTAGTGATTAGATTACATTAATGTAATACATTTGAACAGGGAAGTCATACTGTACTCTTATTGTTTTTTGTCGTTTTTAAAATGCTTCATCATAATCGAGTTAAAATAGCTTGATTGTTTTCTTAATGGCATGAAAGAAAAATCTGCTCTGACCTCAAATCTCCAGACCTCCATCCGTGTGGTTTCAATTACCCTGTGTTGGCTGGTACATCAGCAAAGCAAGAAATCAGGCACTATGTTTGAACACTTGACTCTAATACTGTATTTTACTCCCATCAAACAGCAAGTGGCACAATCATAGTGTGTTTGAAAGGTTTGTGGTTAAAAGGGAAAATACCTCATACTTTTTCATATTCATATTCACATACAAATTCCTATCAAACTCATCTCCGATTCTCCAATTCTTTCTCAAATTTGGAGAATTTCTATCGTGTTTTGACTGAGGTCCATAAACAAGGTGTGCAGCTGAATCATCAGGGTGCATTGGACCGCGCTGATAACAGATGCAGTGAAGTTCAAAAGCATGGAAACTATTGAAATCCCATCCACAAAAATGTCAGAAAATCTGTCTGCATAAAAGGGTGTTTCTCTCCCGAATATCTCCACGGTACAAATGCTCACCCACAAAGACATAAAAACATGCCAGTTTGCTGTCATTACATGAAAGGCCTTATAGATATTACATTAGATGTGACGGATTGGGCCTTTGCATCATGCCTGATGATTTTGCATATTATTTAAGGTAGTTTGTTCAGATAAAAAAAAAAATAAGTGGTAGAAAGGCCAGACATTTTTTGGGGAAGCCTTTATTTTATTATTTAATAACATTTTTACTTTTAGTTCATGAAGAGAAGATGGCCCTGGTTGATAAGCACTCATACATGCTGATATGAAATTGAGATATCTGTAACCTGGCATGACAGAAAGCTCTTACAGTAAACATTCTCTGAGGTAACATAATGATCCAATGTGTGTATATCCATACAGAGAAGTCCGTGAAGCCTGGCTTATGGCATGTTCAGAGACAGTGCTTCAACCTGTATTGGATGACAAATCAGCCGTACGTAACCGGGCAAGAACTAACAGGAAATCAATTTATCCAGCCACCTATCCTACATCAATACAGCGTCTCACTTTCTTGCTCATCTCGCTGCCTCTCTCTCTTTTTTTTCTCTCTGGCTGTGTTTCTGCAGTGTGCTTCTTTGAAAGCCACAGCATCTCTATTTTAAGGACGTCTTTGTTTCACTGCTTTGTATTCAAATGATCAGGCTCACACAAGCAGGAGGATGCAGCTCCGTCTGAGGACGAGCAGGTGTGTGTGGGGAGAGTCGGGAAGAGAGAACGGTGGCGATCCGGCTTTTAGAGTCAGGTTTCTCCCAACCGGATCTTTAAGAGGTGACGACAGCTGGAGGAATGCACCGCTAATGCCTCTAAAGCGGGTCTTGTGACCTTTGGGGCTCACTTCCAGAGCAATTTGAACAGTCTGGTTGTTCAGGGGGGGGAGAAAGAAAAATTATCGTGTGTGTGTGTGTGTGTGTGTGTGTGTGTGTGTGTGTGTGTGTCATGTACTGTCATGCACTGATTTGATCTTATTCAGAAGCAGTGTGCATGAGTATGGGTTTGTTACTGTACCCTGGAACAAGAAGCTGTGGCTGCGTGTGGCCAGACTAGACTGCACCTCCCAGCAACAATGAGGTGACACATTTCTGTCTGCCAACCCAAAGTGGGCCAGTTGGTTTGCATTGAGGTGGGCCACGTTTGACTTACAGTGTCCTGTAATGTGATTTTAATTTGATATTGGAACTGTTTCTGTCCTAGCAAATAACTTATTTTTACAGTAACCTGACTTCCTTGTCGTCAGAGTTTTGAAAAAGAAATTGGACGCGAGTGTATGTTTGCTTGTCCCTGGTGCTTTGTTATTAAGCCGCGTGCAGGTATTGACACTCATCTTGACACCTTAATCCTTCTCGACCTTGTGTTTACAGTACAGTAAGGCTCTGTATCTCTCGCAATCTGTTGTTGACAACTTGTACTGTCACGATTAGCGCAGTGAAAGCAGCATGATGATTTAACATGTTCGGTAAAAAACAAAACAATTTTTTTGTATCCATTCATGCAGAATGTTTTGCTAATATTTGCCCAGGTTTTGAGATACTTATCTCGACTTCAATACAATGGAGGCACATTTTTTGTGGTGCTCAAAGCATTGAAAAGATGCATTAAAAAAAACTCAATCAATTAATTCTTTATTCAAGATAATTCATAGAACACGCTGTCAGCAGTATTCATATGGACTACTTATTTTCCAGAAACTGCTCCTCCGGATTATCCAGGGTAACTAGGACCTTGTGTCAGCAGGGATATTAACTCGGATGGATATTTCAAAATCTGGACCAATTAAAGCCAAAACGTTTCGTAGGAACAGACACCACTAGAGATAAGTTAGAAAATCTGTTCAATTTATGGTTGACGTGTTTTCTGTAGATTCAGCATTTCAATTCCATTCAATTCCCATGGACACATACACACACACACACACACACACACACACACACACACACAGATTTACTAAGAGACAGTTTTAGTTGCACTTGATTGTCGCGTGTGATTGATGAGCTGTTTCACTCAGCCCTGGAGCTGCAGTCCCAAGATATAGAGGCCGCACATGGCGTACACATTTGATAGCCTTTTTATAAGATTGTCTCAGTTGACAGATAGAGTCACTACTTAGTCAGAGCCATGTACTAAGAAGACAAAATGACCATGTACAAGAGCGCTCTCTCAATGTCTCTGTCTCTCTCCTACGCGTTTGCTCGCGCTCTCTTTCTCCTCCATCTTGTTATTCACCGTCTCGCACTCTTTCCCTCTCTCTATTTATCACATGCACTCACAAAACACCCCCACTTTCAGAGAGACAAACACATAAACAGACGGGTTGTGGCACATGGCGCTTGTATATGCGCGTCGGGTTTGAAGGGCAGCTGACGAGGCGTTGATGCGTCAGGTGAGCCTCCGTTGACAGGCCACTAATGCAGTGTGGCACCGCGCAGAATGGGCAGCGGTGGCATGTAGCGGAGGAGGGAGAGTAAACTGTCAACCGACACTTAGGCTGAATGGAGTTGTTTGTCCCGGTGGGTAGCAATTACTTGGACTGGCCTGGCTTTGAGTAAACTCCCTGATCAGAAGGGTGCCCCTCTGCCAGGCTGTGTGAGAGAGAGAGAGAGAAAGAGAGCGAGAGCGAGAGACGGAGGCCGTGTTGATACATTCTGCGGCCTGGTCCTCGTGTTTGAACACACTCAGGCTGAGCTTCCACCTGTTGACTCTTCCCCGTGTCTGTGTTTGTGCAGGCAGCACTGAAAGCACCAGCAGCTCCAGCTTGACAGCCCGAATGAACATAGTCACAGGTCCCTGAGATGTGTCGATAAGGCATGGCGCCAGGTCGTGCACAGTGCCACGGCAGTGCCTGTCGTACCCGCTGCAGCGTCACGCGGGATGCAGTCCAGCTGCTGCAGAAAGAGGAACTTGCTCAGGCTTTCCCATCACTGGGGAGGAATCCACATGCGTGACTTCAGTGGGCACAAAAATAACTGCACTGAAATGACAGCTGTCGTAAAATGAAAAATGACTGCACGAGTGTACGGACGGTCTTCATTTCACAGCATGTAAAGGCAGATTCCGAAGCATACAGATAACATCATGTTTTCATTGTTGGATGATAGCAAAACATTCTAAACACCAACCTACCCAAAAAGACTGAGGACGAATATATTTGTCCCCTCTCCGATCACTTTAACTGTCGATGTTCATCTCATTACAGCCTCAAGCACGTTCTTTTCAGTTGCGCCTCGACTTGAGAGAGCAAATATGAAGCAGTCGACTGTGAACGACGGGTACAATAAGCTACGTGGGAGAATTTGCACTGTGATCTTGACATCCACGCATCACTGAAACTTGTGGGCGCAGGGAGGACAGCTTTTGAAAATGTCACTTCCTCTTTCTATATTTAACCACTCCTGCTTTACCCACTCACCCGGCTCCCCCTCCTCCCCTTTTGCTTTGTCACTCTTTTACTTCCTTTGCACACCACCCATGCCACATTTTGAGTTTGGTGTTGAGCTGTCAAAAGGCAGATGAGGTTTCTTTGACAGACACTCTGTATCTGTTTCACTTGTAACAGTAACTCCCTACGAGGCCCCAGAGTGTTCTTGCTTCACGTCAGAAGACCATTTTGCCTTTGAGGCAGTGAATCAAAACTAATGCTTAAGACTTAGAAAAACACTAATACCGGATAAACCATAATAGCTGGGTATACACTACCGTTGCAAATTGCTAATGATATATCAACTGTATATATGATATCACTTACCAATCGGGGACTATACTCGGGGTCAGGCTCCTTTTCATAATCACTACCCACAGCAACCCTGGAGACGTGATTTCCTGGTAGCCTTCCTCATAATACACATGAAGTTTACTTTGCCGCATAGAAAGACAGTGGGGCTTATTAATGCTCTAGCGCCATGGAACAGGAAAAGATAATGAGTGCGTTGCAAGGCTGAAATTGAGAACTAAATGGATGGGGGGGGAGGAGGAGGAGGGGTGGCTGCAAAGAGGGAATTGTGCGTTTCTGCGTCTCAGAGAAAAGACGGACAGAGAAAAACCTGAAGATAAAAAAGAGCGATGCTGAGTTAAACAGAGGGTGGTCAGTCTTTCAGTGTTTTACAGGCTCAGATATCACATCTGCCGAGGATACATATTGATTGGCTTTAACAAAAGACTAGCATGCTCGACTCCATTAGCAGGCCATGTCTAAGACCACTCTCCACTAGCTGTATTATATCAGACTGTGTGTTTGTTTGTATGAAAATGGATGCACATGTGTATATTTGAATACCTAATCCAAATATAAAAAACAATCAATTTGCTGGTGCCATCCAGTCATGGTCTATTCTCAAACTGAAAGCTGTTCCCTGCAGGAGAAAAGTGGCCAGGTTTATGTCGAGCTTTAGGAACTCTGTGTAAAATAAGATGGAGCCTCTTTAAGTTTTATGTTGTTACATTTTCAAGTGTAAGGTGAGAATCAAGTGATGAATAAATGTAGCTGGATACATTTATTCATGTTTGACATGTTGTTCCCAGAAGACTCAGCCCACTTGGCTACATGGACATCTTCTTTGACCCCAGTTTTATTTTTCCAAATCAATGCAAACAGGTAGAGCAACACTTTGCCACAGTGGCTTTTATATGGGCTCCCTCTTTCAATGGGTTTTGTTTCTATCATAATACCACAGTCTTATGGACAGACGGGGGTCAGTTTACTGGAAGACCACAAGTCTGAAATAATCCGCCTTTGGAACAGAGAGAACCCTCTCTGAATACTCCCATAGTTGCCCGTTTTACTGCCTGTGTCTGCAGTTTACGGGGTGAAAGTCCAAAAATATGTCATCTGTATGGTTGTCTGTAAATGCACAAACCACTCATTTGGTCTAAATTATAGTCTGTGGCTGCTCCAAAACAACATGAAATTTCTTATAAAACATGATGTGTGCAGTTTAGGTGTTGCTTGCTTGCTTGCCTCTGCATTATATGAGGTAGGTTGGTGTGTGTCATGTATGTGGAACTGTCTCATGTGACCATACCACAGGGGAGCCCTTGTTCCAATTTACTGTAAATGAGAACAGTTTTGCATATTGTGAGCCTGACATGCCTCGGGCCAGTGGGTAGCATATGGTTATCATTTATTACGGCATGCTTTCGCACCTTTATGATCGTTGCACTTCCCATTTTGGTCCCCGTCTTCAAAATTGTTATCTTCTGTGTTGTCACTTGCAGGACTGTTCAACTTAATAGCTCCCAGCTCACACTAGTTCCTAACCAGACTGTGCGTCTGCAGCCCGGTCCCCGGCCTCGCTAATCGTTACGTCTGTGGAGAGCAACTTTCCTGTCAATCATTGCCACAGTGGCAGTTTTGTTCCCGGGCCTCTGCCTCCCTCCAACCTTCCCGTCAGAACCCCTCAGTCTGAGGAACAGAGGACAAAGGGATGACGGATGGGTGAAGGTCCCTCGCAGGGAAGTACAGTATAGAAGGTGTGTGCTGTAAAGGGTGACAATGAGCACATTCAGGGAAGACACAATACAGAGCCTCGGCCCGCAAAGCCAGCAGCCTGTGAGAGTAGCCCAGCATCAGGCCAGCACAGTCCCCTACAGCAGCCAGCCAGCAGCCGCGCGGAGCCAGGGGTAATCACCAAGTCCTGAACAACACTCCTATTGACTGGGACCAAATAAAATAAGAGAGGAAACACAGAGCAGAGGAGAACGAATAAGAAGACATCCGAACAGCACGGGAGAAGAGGACAAAAAAAGGGACAAATGAGTATCGGTACATTAGATTAGATGAGGTTGAAAAGACAAACAAAAACCAAATATAATCGATCGATTAGAGAAGGAGAGAAACATCTTTTCCTTTTTTAAACGTCCCGTCATCTGGCCGTGAGTCCCACCAAGCCACCACATGTTGCTGGCTTGTGAGGATCCATGTTCCCTCGGCCTGCCTTCTGATCAGCAGCCCAGCCATCCGCTCGTTCTGTGCACCGGCTCGTTGCTGTGTGAGTGTGTTTATTTTAGAGCGTGTGACTCACACTTCCTGTGCTCTGCCAGTGAGGCAAAGCTCGAAGGAACAGCAGGACCTCCGTTCATTCTCAATTCTTTCTTTCTGTTTCTCTCTCTCTCTCTCTCTCTCTCTCTCTCTCTCTTATATATATATATATATATATATATATATATATATATATATATATTGCACCGCTGATAGGCCTAGCCCGAGTCCTGCGTAATGCGGGGGCTTGCTTGAATGGATGCCACTCTGGAATTCATTTGCAGATGCAGCATGGTGGCTGGGACTGGGAGATTTAGGTAAACCAGACATGTTCATGTGGGCTGAGGGTTTGTCACTGAGGAAGAAGGCTGCCGTTTTTTTCTTCACCCAGCACTACAATAAGATAACTTTGCTGATAAGGAGGTGATAATTGCAAAGAATCGCCCTCAGGGTTCTGTGTGACAGGGGAAAACCCCATGTAAGACCTGTTTGTAATCCTTTCTATTGGCAGTGCCACCTGCCGCGGAATGTACTTCGACTTTAAGAACCTGAATCTGTAGGTGCATGTTTTTGTTTTCCTGATCGGTTGTGCACTTTGGTTGCAGTGAGGAACGTGACAACTGATGTCATGACTGTGGTTTCAGAGAGGATGGTGTGACTTGTTGGAGATGTTACTCATGCTCAGGGAATACGAGTCGCTTTTAGCTTCTTGCTACCGCATCTTCCTCCTCCTCCCCTTGCATTTGTACAGTGGAAACATTCATTTACTGTCTTCCCCTCTCCCTCTCTCTTCATCACTCTTTTTTTTTGCCTCACCCCCAGATTTTCTCTCTCTCTCGCTCTCGCTTTCGCTCTCGCTCTCTCTCTCTCTCTCTCTCTCTCTCTCTCTCAGCAACACACCCACTCAAACAGTCATATCCGCTCTCACTCTCTGGCTCTCCCTGCTTGTCTCACAGTGCCTGTGAAGCGTCTCTGAGGGGGAAGACCAGACTGCTCTGTCAGGTAATCTAAACTCTCTCTCTCCTCCCCTCTCTCTCTCTCTCTCTCTCTCTCTCTCTCTCTCTCTCTCTCTCTCTCTCTCTCTCTCTTTATCTCTCTTTCTCTCTCTCCCCTCCCCTTCACTCTCTGTCTTTCGCTCTCTGTTTTCCTCTCTTATTTAAATCCATCTCGGTCTTCCGCTCTCCCTTCAGACCCCCTCTGCCCCCCTCCCCTCCCCTCTGTCTTTCCCTCCCTATCATTACTTTTCTTGTCAGCTATGGTAAATGAGTTACTTAGTTATTGCAGCTGTTCCAAGTGAGTGTACATTTGATCGTTTGTTATTTCAAATTTGTCATTTGGTACAATATAATCTAGCAGCTGAGAATTTTGTAAGTTAAAGGATTTAAGTTTGTTAATGTCAAAGTCTCTGTTTCAGGACTAAATAACTGAGTTGATTTAGCACGTCAAAGGGTATTGGATTGCATGGACGTTATGACGAAAGGATTTAAATCCACAGATTTGTTTTCATTCGGAGGGAGTCTTCAGGATTTCTATTAAATGTCCGTTCTGCAAGAGGGATCCCTCCTCTGTCGATCTTGCCTGAGGTTACTCCCTTTTTCCTGGAAATGTTGTGGAATTTGTTCATAATCCAAATCAAGGGTCTGAGGAAGCCCTCTGAGACAAATTTTGGACCATATCATTTAAATTGACAAACGAAGTGACTACGAAAAGATGATTTCCATCTATGAAGGTCCTGGCTGCAAATAAAGTTATGGAAAATCGGGCAACTAGCAATTTAGTCAAAGTTGTGGTCACTTTTGTTTTTACAGTTGATTATGTCACCCAAAGTACCAAGCTTTCCCGTTGCCAGGGGTATTATTAAAACTCTCAGTGCAATCTTCTCCTGCCGTTGAGGTGTGCATTACCCGGCTCTGCCTTGCCACTCATGTTTGATTTAATGGCCGGTATTGACCTGCAGTTCACTGGCTTGTGTTTAATCAAAGTGAACACTGCAACGGTTGTGAACTGCCAGTCTTATCAAAGCCTTGTGAAATCCTTCTCTACACCCGCAGAGGTGCGCAGAGCTGAGAGAGAGTGAGTGAGAGCTCTGGTATGTGGTGTTTTTTCAGACGGCGTCCTCCTTAGCGAGCAGCTTCTCCTGACAGCAGTGATATCCCTGGCTGAGTGTGAGTGTTGGTCTCTGAGGTTTTCTGCTGTACCAGGCGTCTGGTTCTTTCTTCTTGGTTTCTTCTCCAGTCATTTACTATCAAACCAAACTGTTTCTTCCTGTGGTTCTTTGATTGGTTAGTGCTAGACTGTATAGTACTTGTGGTTTGATTGGCAGCTCTGTTTTTGGTGGTGGTGGCAGGGGAAGGACTGTGATTTAACTTTCCCTTTCCCTTATACTTAAGGAATGCTGTAGAGCCTCCTGTACAATATCAAATGTTGTATTGCTGCATTGAGATCATGACCCTTGTGGTTCAAGCTGTTGCAGGCATTACTGTATGTTTTCGTCTGCTGTAATGTCAACCCGTCGTCACTCAAAGGACATAAGATGTCAAGGGTCATGCCAGCTTGTCAATGCATGCCGAGGCCAAGCATTTCCCCTCCGCACTTCCTGCTGCCAGTGTGCGTCTGTAGTCAGAAAGGATGCTGGGAGATAAATTTAGACCTCCAGCTCCCTCTCCATCTGCCGTTGCTCAGAGTAGGCTGGTTTCCATGGGAACCTGCACCAGGCTACCGCCAGTAAGAGAGAATGTGGAGAGAGGTGTGTGTGTGTGTGTGTGTGTGTGTGTGGGTGTGTGTGTGTGTGTGTGTGTGTGTGTGTGTGTGTGTGTGTGTGTGTGTGTGTGTGTGTGTGTGTGTGTGTGTGTGTGTGTGTGTGTGTGTGTGTGTGTGTGTGTGTGTGTGTGTGTGTGTGTGTGTGTGTGTGTGTGTGTGTGTGGAGGGGTATGACAGCAGATTTTTTAAAAAGCACTTAAGAGGGTTTATCTGTTCTCAGGGCACAAGGTAATTTACCGTTTAGCCCATATTTTTATCCGTCATTACCAGCTGCATGGATGCATCTGGGTATTGATGAGGAAATTAACACAAACTGCCCAGCCGTACGCTCCTGTGTATGATGGTGAAGTTTTAACTGTAAAACTGCTGCAAAGCTCCTGCTACTTATTGAGCAGGAGTCAATCTAAATTTAGTTTTATGGGATTTACAGTTTTAGAAGTAGAACTGCTGGACTTAATAGACGCAGGAGAGTGTGTGTGTGTGTGTGTGTGTGTGTGTGTGTGTGTGTGTGTGAAGGAAGTGAAGTGAAGTGTGATCTCTTATCATACGTGTCAGGGCTTCCTCAGGTACCTGCATCAGTGCTTGTTTCTGCTGACAAATCCTCTTTGCATGTAATGTACACACACACACACACATTCCTCACTCATTCTTTTCTCTCTGTGGATAAGCTGGTAATCACATTTTAGGCACAGACATCAGAAACTAGAGAGTGAGACTGTTCTGTGAAGTGTTCATACAATGGGTCATGACGGACTGGAGGTGGAAAATCAGTGGGGTGAAATGTTCATGTGTTCCCAGTTTGTTGTTTTGCAAACTGCTCCGAGTAGCTTGTGGGTTTGATCTGACACCATTTAAGAGCTGCATCAGTGGCTTCCTGCTCGCACCTCAGCCTAAAAATAGAGCGGAGTGAAGAACACCCTTGCCCCACCCTCATTGTGATGTTAGACACATTTACATAACCTGTGTGTTTTACCGGAGGTCTTATTATTGTCAACTGATGTATATTAGAGTGTGTACAGGAGAAGCCCATAGTGCATTAAAGTATTGCATGTAATAGGCGTCATCTCTGTGGAATGAGTGTGATGAGAAAGGAAAACCCCTCGTCAGACAGCAGGAGGATTGGCTGAGTGGAAACAGGGTCACCTCAGGGCACTGCCGCTGATTAGCTGGTCAGATGTGTCAGAGTAGATCCGGGGCTTCTGCTGTGTGCTCGTGGCTCTGGGGAGAGAAGTGCTGTACACTATATGTGCGCTGTACGGTCTGTGTGTGTGTGTGTGTGTGTGTGTGTGTGTGTGTGTGTGTGTGTGTGTGTGTGTGTGTGTGTGTGTGTGTGTGTGTGTGTGTGTGTGTGTGTGTGTGTGTGTGTGTGTGTGTGTGTGTGTGTGTGTGTGTGTGTTTTGGCTTAATGTAGGCTAGACTCTGGCTTTTCTTCTTCCTGGCACGGCCCTGACTGTGTTTCCCCGTTCAGAGCTGGCAGTCTAGACTGCCATGAATAATGTAAGCAATGCTCTCCCCAACCTTAAAACCTTCTAATCGCCTCGTTTAAGGTCTGCATCAACAGCTACGCCAGAGCTCATTCTTCTTCTCCTCATCCAGCCTCATTCACTTTTTACTACCAACTTGGTTGCCGTCTCTCTTTCATCTGCTTGTTTTTTTATTGTCGTCAAATCCTTCTCTCGAAAAGTCAAGTGTGAAAGGAACAACTTGTTTCAGTCACGACGTGATGTATACACCTTTAGCGCCATTCCCTCCTGATCCAACTTATCGACATGCAACTGGAGAGAGGAGTGCGTCTCTCTGGCTCAACAGAAAGACAGAAAAGGCTGCCGCCACACACGGAAGTCTTCCTGTACAGCTGAACATGTGGAAGACAAGCAAATGAAAACAGAGAAGTGAAATATAATTGCTGTTGATTTGTTTTGTTGCGCTGCCTAATTGCTGTGTGTTGATGGTAAAAGTCTTCTGTAATCAAAAGCGTTGATCTGCTCGGAGAAACACACACTAAACAGATGATCGGCCCTCAGCAGATGTGGGGGAACGTGGAGATGGAGCGAGAGTCTGTCAAGTTGTTTCCAAGAGGAAGACTGATCCCCCCCCCCCCCCCCACACACTGTAAACTGGCGCTAATGAAGGCTGACTGTGCAGTGTTTTTTTTTAGACATATGGAGAGAGCAAAAGTGTGGCTCATTAAAAAAAACTGTCAGCGCTGCCTTGCCACCGCTGGCACCTTGAGCTGCAGTCTTCTGCTGGGCCTGTTTATTCAGCCACTGGATCACTGGAGTCTTTTCTCTCTCCCCCACCTCTTCTCATGTCATCGTGCACTATTTCGTACTCCTACTTCGTATGCATATCTCTAATATGATAGAAAATCTTTACATTTTCTATCGCTCACCTCATTTCAGTGAGTTTCTGTGTTTTAGCTCTGTATCAGTACCAATTCTTTGTTATCTTCTGGTATGCTCTTTGCTGTCAGAGGTGGTGCACGCTGTCTACACCATCACAGAGATCTACAGCTGAGAGGTGAACACACACGGTGTCCTCCCTCCCCTCAGCCAGCACTGATCTGCAGAGTCTGACAGTATCGGGGTGGTGGGGGGGGGTTGCAAGTAGTGTCAATGTCTTAAGGCGATGATTGATACTCTGGATCTGCTTGTGCTGGGACTGTCAGCTGTTGGGCATGGCTGCTCGGTGAAAATGTTATGATTGGCCCCATCCATTCGCAGAATGTGTTTTGATTGGCCGCGATACAAGAATCCTGTGTCTCGAGTTGAGATGGAGTGCAGGATTTGTAGTAAGTGGGGAATATTACAGAAAATACATCTTGATAAAAGAGCAGATTTCATCACACCCGCAAGTCTCCATGATCAGCTATATTGGCTCCTCATATACACAGCTCTCTAGGTGTGTGTGTGTGTGTGTGTGTGTGTGTGTGAGAGAGAGAGAGTGGGAAATATTACAATGGATCTATCTTGATAACCGTTTTTACAGTACCCTTTCACAACAATCTTCATAACAAGCAGCCACTCTTGGCTCCTCATAAACACTGCACCCTGGTGGCTGTACAACAGCAGAGCGTGAGTGGCTTAGGTTGAAACCCAGTTGCTGTCAAGTCCCTTTATCCACGAGTAAACACCACCCCCTCCATTTAGCCCCTTTAGCTTCAGTGCCAGATCAGATAAGCATAGGCTATATTTCCAGCATTTGTTTTGACTCCTTGCCCTGACTCTGTGGTCTCCTCCTTTGGTGCCTGTGCTGTGGATGTTGCCTGACTGTCCGTGAGCTGCTCCCTCACAGTCGTGGGTCAGATATGAATCAGATTTGCCTGTTTTTGAGTAGAAGGCTCAATTTGTAGTGAGTCAAACATATTAAAGTGTTTAAACAGTATTTGGACATGCACATAATAGATTATTGTGTCCTCAGATCACCATGCCAATAACAAAAACATCTTGACCTCACATTGTCTTCATAGATTCACAGTATGTGTTCCTCTGTCTCATGAATCGCTGCACACTTTCTGCTTATTAAGAGTTGAAGCCAGGACAGATGAGAGCAATAACATGTTGATGATGCAATTACCTTGCTGATGTTGTCATTACAAAACTGACCCCACTCAACACTACTCCAGGAAATGTAACCCTATTTGTCATAGTATATGTGGGGGAAATATTTAATAGGGAGTTTGATAATAGGACACTAATGATTTTGGCCTCCTGCTCTATCAACATAACTCTTTTTTAGACTGCATGACAGGCTTTTTGGAAGCCCTGAGGATGTCAAGAAGTTTAAGTCATCCTGACCAGGTCCTGTGTGTTTTGCTGTGTTGTTTTTCAGCAGACTGGGACCTTTATTATCTGTTGTTGCTTTTATGAAGAAAAAAACTTTGTATTTAAGAGGAAAAGTAGGGAATATTGTTTCCAGCACTTAACTATGTTGTAGCTCTTTTTGACAACCTTTTGAAATATCTAATAAATGTTCTAATATGTTTCCACTTTTGTAACTCAGTCCTTCCTTGTCTTTTTCCTTGTTTCGTTAGACCCATTCAGAAGCTGACAACCAACTCTTGACACTCTTGACAACCAACAAAAGAGATGCAGAGAAGACCTTGGGAGAACTGTTAGAATGGCTGAGGCTGGACAGGAGCACAACTGCTTTGTACAGAGAGATGATCCATGTTTACCTGCAACCGTGCAGCTCCAGGGCAGCTTTCAATGATGCCTCATTTGGTTTTCTTGAATAACTCTTGGCCCACACTGAAAAAGGCCCTCTTTTGTGATTTACAACTCAGCCTGTCGATGTTCCCCTGCCTCTGACCTCTCTGCTGCCATGCGGTTAGCCCCATGAGGCTCCGAGAGCCCCTCCTTGTTTGACTGTGAGGCCTCCTCCCCACTCTATGGAGGCTGAGCACAGCCGTCCGGCTGATGGGGAGCGCTCTGGAAGGCAAGAGCAGCAGCACTTGACAACTGAATCCTCTCTCGGATCTTGTCCACCTCAGCAGCCCCAGCACCCTCCTAATCCTCGCCCTGTACACAGAGCCTTGGGTCGCCTGCAAAATCGCCAACCCAAACGCACTGACCTTCTGCTTCGGTTACAGCAGCAGCAAGCAGTAGCATGGCAGCATTCGGACACCCCAGGTCCCTCAGGAGGCAGCTTCTTCTCTCCAGCTTCCTCATCAACCACATCCCTCCCATCTACTTCCTCCACCCAGGGTGAGCATGGCCATGGGGTCCCATCTCAGTCTAGCCAAGAGGGCCTAGAAGGGGTCAGCTCACCCAGAAAAGGGGAGAAGAAACCCCAAAAACCAGGAAAATATGTGTGCACTTACTGTGGCCGTCCATGTGCCAAGCCAAGCGTTCTTCAGAAACATATTCGCTCCCATACAGGAGAAAGACCTTACCCTTGTGCCCCCTGTGGCTTTTCTTTCAAGACCAAGAGCAACCTGTACAAGCACCGCAAGTCCCATGCCCATCGCATTAAAGCGGGCCTGGCATCCAGTCGTGATGAGCCCAGTTTGAGTGGACCAGAGGGTAGTGGCGTTGGAGAAGACCCTGAGGAACACACAGAGGGAGAAAGCACTGAGTCTGAAGAAGAGACGGGCCAACATAGAAAATCCTCTTCTAAGGAGATGTTAGGCCAGCAAAGGAAAGGTAGTAAGGAGCCGCTTGGAGGCTCAGAGGAGAGCCAGAGGCCTGAGGACTCCCAGGCTGTCAAGCAAAGACTGGCACTGAGGCTTAGTGAAAGGAAACGTGGCCCAATGGCTTCTCCAGATGACCCTCCTTCCTCCCTCTCCACCTCATCTTCCTCTCAAGGCCCTGGCAGTAAGGGCAGCACAGAGTCTGGCTACTTCTCCGGGTCAGGCAGCACTGATCTGTCCCAAGTTAGCCCTCCCAGTGCCAGTGCCAAAACCTACGCAGAAATTATTCTAGGGAAATATGGAAGGCTGGGAGGGCAGCAGCGCAGTCCCCATCAGCAGCAGCCTCATTCTTTACTTTCCTCCTCCGCAGGAACGGAGGAGAAAAGCATTCCCTTTGCTGTACCCAAAACCCAAGTAATAGAACACATTACCAAGCTCATCACTATCAATGAAGCAGTAGTAGACACTAGTGAGATTGACAGTGTGAAGCCCAGACGCTCCTCTCTGTCCAGGAAGAGCAGCATGGAGTCTCCAAAATTCACCTCCCCAAGAGATCCCTACACATTCGATCCCAAAGGAGAAGCCCCGGGCCCTAGTGGTTTGAAGCACCTCCACAATCCTGAGGTGAATCCAGCAGGTACCCAGGAGCTGTCACCAGTACCTCTGCTTCGAAGCCACTCAATGCCATCCTCTACGAGCCAAGGAGAGCCCTCCACTTCTGGCACCATGTCTCCCAGAGATTACCGTCTCTGCCAGTCATTTGATGAGCAGCATGCGGTGGTAGCAGAGATGAGGGTTGGCCATGCCCAGCGTATGCTACGGCGCCAGCCTGCCATAGAAGTTCCACTGGGAGCTGAGCTAATGCTGGAGGAGGCCGGCCCCACCTCCTCCTCAGCCAGTGGTGCTGAACAAGCCAGGCAGCCACAACAACAACAACAACAGCAAAAGAGTCAGAGCCTGTTTGAATGTGAACCATGTGGGGCCCACTTCCAACACAGTGAAGGCTACGAGGCCCACAGAGGCATATGCCCGCGACAGCAAACCCTGGAAAAAGAGAGCCGTGATGCAAGTCAAACATGTAGAGAGGATCGCCCCCAGATGATGATGCACTATAAGTTCAGAGCGCTGGCAATGGCCGTGAGAAAAAGGAGAAAAGAGGAAAGTCTGGAGGAGGATCCTCCCAGCCCTGGATCTGTAGCCATGTCAGGGAGCTCTGCAGACCTCATTCCTGTGCCTACAAGACCAGAGCACAGCCACACCCTCTCAGGTTTGTTTATGTATCAACATCATTCTGTGTGAGCAATATATTTCTTTCCTTTCATTTTTAAAATCTGAGAAACCTGAATAACTAAGGAAAATATAGAAATAACATATGAATATATGCATCTACATCATTACGTTAATGTAAAGCAATTAAGCGACTAAAAATCACCATTCAAAAGCAGTACACCTGTATAATATAATATGAGCTTCTTCTTCTTTATTTTGTTTGTTATTAGGTGTTTCTTTACAGACTGAGCCACAACAGCAGCAACAGCAGCAGCAGCAGCAGCAACAGCAGCAGCAGCAGCAGCAACAACAGCAGCAGCAGCAGCAGCAGCAGCAGCAGCAACAACAGCAGCAGCAGCAGCAGGACAGGAAAGGTGTGTCTGTCATCCAACACACAAGCTCTTTTGAGAAGCAGGAGAGTATCTCCATGGAGAGTCAGGAAACAGAACTCAGAGAGAGTCAGCAAACGCAACAACTCGAGCCAAAACCATCGCCCTCTACATCTCGCCTCATCCGCCAACCAAACATCCAAGTGCCAGAGATCCTTGTTACTGTGGAGCCTGATGCTGACATGCCATCTGTCTCTCCGCCAGTGACGGCATCCTCATTCAAGGTACATGATTATTTAAAGTAGCATTTGGCCTATATGTTTTTGTGCATCTTACACAATTTGATTGCTTATTTATTTCATTACCCTCCCTCAAATACTTCTAAAACATGCATTGATTTAAACCTGTTTTTTTAACTTCAACAGAAATATTTCGAGCAATGTGAGCAGTCAATATCCCCTCGTCTTACACGTAATGTTAGATTAGTAAACAATTTTTCTGTCCTAGGAGGCAGAGAGAGTGGAGGAGTTCCAATGGCCTCAGCGTAGCCAGACTCTGGCCCAGCTCCCTGCAGAGAAGCTGCCACCAAAGAAGAAGAGACTCCGCCTGGCAGAAGCAGCCCAGTCCTCTGGGGAGTCTAGCTTTGAGTCCGCGTCTCTGCCCCACAGCCCCAGTCAGGAGAGCAACATCTCCCACGCTTCAAGCCTTTCTGTTTCTTTCGAGGACACAGCAAGATCAGAGACTATCATCTGGGCCTCCAGTAGCCAAAGCTCCCAGATGTTGATGGTGCCATCTGCTTCCCACCAACACCACCAAAGCCACAAGGAGATGAGGCGCTCAGCCTCAGAGCAGACCACAGCCAGCCCCCAACAAACAGAGCAGGTCACAGAGACCAGAAGTAAGTCATTTGACTATGGGTCTCTGACCCCCCAGCAGTCTGCATCCGCCTGGAAAGAAAGGAGAAAGTGTCTCCTTGTGAAGCATGCTACCTTAGGGGAACCTGAGCAGGAGGAGGGGGCCAGCATGAGTCAGCTGTCCAGAGCAGAGAGTCCAAAACCAGGGCCTTCCCGCTTCATCCATCCTCCTATCTACTCCACAGAGGCAAGCTCCCGGTTCAGCCTGGAAGCCACAGGGAAAGCCTTGCAGCTGTTACAGCCACAGATCTTCCCACCCTCTCAGGATGTGTTCCCTTTGCAGCAAGCATTTGTCCCAGGATCATTAACCCAGCTGCTCCCCGTCACCACAGCCATCTCTGAAGTACTGTCCACCCAAATCATCCAAAGAACCTTCTTACATTCACAGACAGCCCCTCCACCTATACAGATAAACCCGGGGCAGATCCACATGGCAGAACGGTTGGGTATACCATTCCATCAGCTTCCTGCTCTTGTTCCTCTCCAGTTCTCTTCTAGGACTTCAGCTAGTCAGGCTCTGTACTTGCCTTTTCCTCCAAGACTAACTGCACAAGTTCCTTCCCCTCAAACTACAGAGAGCAGCCCCTCCATCTCCTCCATGTCTTCTGCTCTTACACATCAATCCCTTGTAAGAATCTCTTACCACCACTCACGGCCGGTCATCGCCACCTGCCTGGCTCAGCTTACACCAGTGGTGTCCCTTGTGGTGCCAGTGCGCCTCCAGACCCATATACCTACCTATGCCAATGCCATGTATACCACCTTGTCCCAAATCCTGGCTTCCACCTGCTCACAGGAACCTATTTCTTGCACAGCCATGGTCATTATGGGCCAGGTGGAGCGGGACAAGTTGCAAAGGTCCTACCTGAAGGTCCCCTCCCCAGACCTCAAGAGCTTTTTTCCCCTTTCTCTGCCCACGGAGCTGGCCTCAGGATCTGGGGAGGGATATGGTCCACTGGGGGCTGGAGGAAGTAAACGCATGCTTTCTCCTGCAGCTAGTCTGGAACTCAGCACAGAGGCCCAGCGTCACCAGAAAAGGGTAAAAGAGGAGGAGGAAGGGGAGGAAGATGAGGCTGGAGAGGAAGAGGAGGCTGTCGAACAGAAGGTAAGACAGGAAGAAGAAAGAAAAGCCACTGGGAGAAAACTGGAAGAGAGTGAGAAGAAACAGCCAGAGAGGGTAGAGCTGACCACTGTGAACGCGGAGGGGGAGCATGAGCAAGTACCAAGGAAACACAATAGGAAGGAAAAGGAGGAGGAGGAGGAGGAGGAGTCTCCTGAAAAGACGAGTAAAAAAAAGGAGGAGGTGGCAGTTGTGGAAGAGGGGGCTGAAAGACCAGCCGCCCCTTCATACCCCAGCCTCCACACCTCCGCCTCAGTTAACTGGTGCTACCTGAACTACGTCAAACCTAACCCGTCTGCCCTGAGGGACCCCCGCAGCTCAGTCTATTCTACCTGGAGTGTCAGTGCTCACAACCCCAACTTGCCGGGCCTCACCACTAAGGTGGCGTTGTCTCTGCTGTGCTCCAAACAGAAGCACAGCTCGGAAACGTACACCATGGCAACGGCCCCGACCCCGGCCAAAAGCAAATTGGCCCCTGCCAGTAGCAGGACCCCACGGGTGTCAGAGGTAAACATAATCACAATAAACACTTATTATATTCTAAGTTAATGTAGACCACTCTCTTGAAGAAACCTTAAACATCTGTAGAAAACAGTTATGTCATCTTTATAATCTGTTGGATTTACATACTGTAATGCATTAATGTGCTTAAAGGGCTTCTCCACGATTTTACGCAGCAAAGTCTGTTCAAAGGTCGTGGGGATTACAATGTTATGAGAGTGCAACGCAAACTTGGTGGAATACTCTTCTAAGAAAAAACGGTTAACATTTTATTTTAAGTTGTTTTGAATTTTTCTATGTGTGTCTTGAGTGTAGGTACATGCCACCCCACCCAGCACCCTCACTAAAGTAAAGGATCAGCAACAACATGACAAGGAGGAGAATAAAGAGATGAGAGAAGAGGAAGAACCCTCCACCTCCAAACAGAGCGAGCCCTCTCGCGTTCGCATCTTTGAAGGCGGGTAAGAACTTCAAGAGCGAGAGACTGCTTTTAATTCAAAATTCAAAATTCGTGAATAATTGCAGGGCTTCATTACACAAGTAACCTGTTCTTCTGTCACAAACCAACGCCTGATGACAGCAGAACAGCGACTATGCTTAGACGAGTGCACAGAGAATTACAGTAACAGATGGGGAGTAGTGGAACCCGGGGGACTTCATTTGTACCCACAGCCAAGCTTTTTCCTTCTTACTGCTGGCAGGGAAGTCTGTGTTTTAGAAATGGAGCTAATGGAAATAAGTGTGTGTGTGTGTGTGTGTGTGTGTGTGTGTGTGTGTGTGTGTGTGTGTGTGCACGCATTAGGTAATTGAGAAAAGGTTGTCTCCAACTTCACTTTGTGAGACTCTCATTAATACCTGTTTTTTTATGGTTGCATAAGTTACTTAGAAGAAACAGAGGAAAAGTATGACGCAATCAGTATCATAGTCATGATTGTCATGTTTGCGTGCATTTGTTTGTTTAAGCTTTTCGCATTTCTACTGTTGACTGCGTTCACATATTCACATATTTGTGCTGTCCATAAATGTGAGGAATGAGTGATGTTTTTTCCCCCAGTGCAGCCTCTCTTCTTTCACAGGTTTACTCTGTTACAGTAAGAGATCTAAGTTTCTCCAGATCTGTTAACATTGAGGCAATAGTAGAAATAGATAAGAATAAAAGGGAGAGCAGTATAAGGATAGAGTAGTGGACCCAGGTAAAATGTTCCCAATTAACAACATTTCAGAGCACACTGTTTTCCTTTTGACGGGAACAGGCATGTTTTGAGATATATTAGGTCGGAGATATAAGAGATTTTTTTAGGAATGGGTTGTGTGTGTGTGTGTGTGTGTCTGTGTGTGTGTGTGTGTGTAACACTTGCACATTTAAGGCCTGTGTTTTATGTTAATGTGCACACAGATTGATTGTGATGGAGTAGTCTGCTTAACAGTAGATAAGGCACTAATTACCAGTCTTTATCATTTGCAACCACACATTACACACATTCATTTTCATCCGTTAACAGCCTACAGCTTTCTCCCTTCTTCGCGTCCTCTGTTTCCATCACACCAAGCCCCCTCCTTCTGTTCATGCTGCCACTGTCACTCTGGCAGCTCTTCCAGTTTTACTTACCTACAGTATGTATTCTTCTCTTCATTCCCTTCCAACATCCTCTATGTCCTCTCTCTGTGTACCTGCACCTCTTAATACTTGCAATGTTTTTCTCTGTGCATGCAAATAAGCACAGCCCCTCCCTCTCAACATAGCAAAATATTTTTGTATCCTGACTCCGTTAGGACTCGTTATCCCAATCTCCCTTTTTTTCAACCCTCTGAAATCATGACTGTGCCACTCGTTTTATCCTGGAGAACAACCAACATGTTTTTTATGAATATGCATTGTGCATCTTTGTTTATGTTCGGATCCTATTTCAGAGGTCCCTTTAAAAAAAACAGTGGGGGGGAGCAGGGAGCAGGATTCTCTGGAGTTTATTAGTGTCACACAGCTAAAGAAACAGATATTAGATCTCGGCACCTCAATAACACATGTCTTAGAAATCAAGCAAGCATAGCTGCTTCTTCTTGGTTGCAGCAAAACTATCTGGAATATTAGCTTTAATCCCTATTATTGAGCACTAGCTGAACTGTGTCTCTCTGGATTCTATTAAAACAGAATGCAGATTAATTTGCATGGTGTAAGTGGTTAACATTGCAGATTTGTCATGACACTTTCACCACAGTGGTGAAGTGGGCATATCCATTCCTGTGAGCAGAGTTTACAGTATGTGGAAAAAGGATTAGTTATGCCAAACTCCTTTCTGGCCAAAAGAAAAAGTGATTTCAGTATGTTTCAGTACCTGCAGTATAGCCTTTTACTTTTATTCAGTTGTCGCTGCTTTGAAATTCAGCGGCCTTATCAGTCAATCACACGCTGGTTGAAAGCGATATTCTCTCCTCCAATCTGCCACGGCGGCCGTAAAGTTGCAGCACAAGCAGCGGCAGATTGTCGGTTGAGTTTACTGAGAGACGTGCCGCTTATTTAATGCTCGATGTGTGAAGTGCAAGTTCTGCCTTGTTTTTCCTGATATGTGGGTGGATATTTTTAGCAATGGCAAGAAATGCATGCCAGTAAACAGTATCCAGATCCTGAATGAATACAACACAATGCCACTGTTAAGACTACTTTACAGTCTGTATCAATTTGTTATGATCTGCCGTTGCTGGTTCTGTTATACAACAGGCAACATTCACACACAGCCCTGGTTCTTGTACATGTGGTGCATATCCTGTAATTAAACACAGTCAACACACATGGGATGTTTACAATTCATAATGGATTGTACATCTCTTCATGAGTAGTGAGAGCAGATGGAGTTTTTTTTTTTTTACAGGGGACAATTCATTCAGTTGTCCACTGTGTCCACAAGTAGCCTCCTTGGTAAACATCGAGATTGCGTATAAACAACTTTTTATAGACTAAATCTAAATGTGTTGATTTTTATATATATAGTGTCTATTTCAGGTTGTTGACCATGGCCAGGCTTCCCTTCGCTCTTCTTAGCTGCTGCTGTTGTTGGCAGGGCCACGCGGTCGCAGCAGAATAGCTGCTATTCTGTGTGTGCCCAGGGTGTTGTGGAGGGAACAGCTCAGGGAATCAGTGCTGCTGGGGTTTTGGTGGGGCTTCCCCAACCCGCCTCCATAAAGAAAGCCCTGTTTCCCAGTTTCCCTTGTGTGTGCGCATGTATGTTTTTCCACATCCACATTCGTCGTTATTATTAAAGCTGCACTAATTGTTATTAAAGCTGCACTAATCAATATTTTTTTGGAGACCACGGACTCATTTGACTAATGACGAAATGTGAAAGAGGTCACTTGTAGTGACAAAGCCAGAGAGACTCATCACCCAATTCTGCAGTTTGCCTCAGCTCTACTCAGCATTGCTTTGATTTTTCAGCATGTTTCCAGCAGCATATGTTTTCAGGGGGAAAGCTCTATAATACCACCGCATGCTACAAGCTCCAGACAGTGGAAAAGCAAAGTTAGACTTAAATTTGGCCAGAAGCAAGACTCCAAATGAATCTTAATGCTGCTCCATAACTGCTGGATGTGTAAATATTTGCTCACCATAACAACTTAACAAGGTGAAAATATGTTCATGCTGTGTTTGCAGCTTGTTCCGTCGCCCTCAAGTGATCAAAAATCCATTAATGCAGCTTTAAATGCAATTCAATTTAATTAGATATACATTTCACTCGAGGTGGTCAATGAACAAGCTAGTCGGTTGTGCATTCAGCTCCTAAATTCTACCACACAGTGAAATTAGTGGTCAATATATGGTGTATATGACAGTAACCACAATGCATAATGTTTGTGGTGACCACATCGCTTATCTTTCTGTTTCTCTCTTAGGTATAGGTCCAATGAAGAGTATGTTTATGTGAGAGGTCGCGGCCGGGGCAAGTACATATGTGGAGAGTGTGGCATCCGCTGCAAGAAGCCTAGCATGCTGAAAAAGCACATCCGAACACACACCGATGTCCGTCCATACATTTGTAAACACTGCAACTTTGCCTTCAAAACCAAAGGTAAGGAGAGAATTTACTCCTTTCCTCTGTATTATAGCCTTCTACTTTATTTTGTCTCGGTTGTTGCAATGTCCTCAGTTTACTGGCCTTGTGTTAGTCATGGGCAATTTTAAATTGCTTTTCTTGTTCCTTCCTAGGGAACCTTACTAAACACATGAAGTCAAAGGCTCATGGGAAAAAATGCCAGGCAATGGGAGTATCTGAGTCATCACTGGATGAGCCAGAGAGCGAGGAAACAGGTACTTAAGAGGGGATGAGGAAGCATCTCACATATTTCCTATCCGCCGTAGAGAAATGTTGGTACACAGCTGGATGAACTTCTGCCTCTAAAGAATCGTAGCTGCTCAGCACTGACAGCTTATGCAACACCATGTTCTATTCTCCTCCCTTTGGCCTTGCATAAGAAATAGGAAAAAGTAGACGATAAATGAATGAAGAATATTCCACAGTCTCCTGATGTGGTTGCTGCTCTCAGGCAAGTATACCTTGTTCTCAGGGATGTGTTGCTGGCGTATGACAACACGCAGTCCAACACTTGTCTGCCTCAAAGCCAGCCACCTCATGATCTGCTCCCTAACCTTCCTCTACTACCCTCCTCTTGCTGACAGTCTACCCTCATCACAGCCAAGGACGTGCCATTTAAACCGCCTTTCTATTCACATGGCTGTTTAGATAGTTTGTGAATAGAGGCATGGTTCTAATCAATTCAATTCCGGTCTTTCCATCCTTTGTCTATTTATAACATGAGTTTGATGGGTGGTGGGTGAGGGAAAAGATACCGTACGCTGTCCTAACCCTGTGTGCTTGTTCCTGAAAATTGTTCTGTTAATATGTTTTTCGAGTTATTTAGTGTGAGGATTTTTGTCATGATTGTACATTCGGTAAAGGAGTTCATAACATGGATGTGAAGGGATCTCATTTAAAGGATGTGTATGTTTTTTTTTCTACACAAACAGCAGGAAGTGATGAACGCGTGTGTGGCTCAGAGGAACAAGAGGGACATCAGTTTTCTGACGCGGAGGATTCTGAGGACGATGATGACAACGATGACGATGACGACGACGACGATGAGGAGGAAGAGGAGTTTGCATCCCATGACGATCCGTCGTGCTGTTCGTCAGACACCCACCCGTCAACAGGAGGGCATTCTAGCTGCGGTAGGCGCTCTCAGCAGGGCACCCCGGACCCTGAGCCCCCGGGCCCCAGTCCCAGCCCAGGACAAGAGCTCTCCCCGAGGGGGGTGTGGCTCAACAGACGAGCCGCATCCCCGGGCAGCAGGAGAGCGCTGTTCTCCAGGCGGGGATGGAAGGCATCGCCGAGGGCCTTCTCCCCCAGCAGTGAGAGCTGTTCCCCCAGCCGCAGCCTCTCCCCTCGTCTGGAGCTGTCCTCACCCATCCACAGCCTCTCCCCCAGGACAGAGCTGTCCTCGCCCAGCCGACACGTCTCACCCTCCCCTGAGAGAGGACCATCTCCCATCAGACCCCTCTCTCCTCTTCGTACCATTTTGCCCAGCTGCTACCGGTCATCACAGGCTCGGACCCCTCCCTCGCCACTCGGGTTACAGCACAGGACCCCTGGATACCTGCCATGGGAGAGCCCTGGTACAAGGGGTAGTCATGTCAAACCGGTGAGTCTTTTTTATTAGTCTGGAGAGATATGTGCATAGAAATGTATACTGAGCAACAGCAACCACAATGTATTTCTGCTGCACTTTCTTTTCAGGAAGATCTCAATGTACGGTACCCTGTGTACTGACACAGCAAGTCAAAGACATGCGATGACAAAGTCTTTGCTCCCTCTACAGGTGAAAAGGGGTACAGCAGCAGAGGGGCCAAAATTGCCAGAAGCCAGTTTGTTTCCACCTGCTTTCCGTCTTTCCATTTGTGAGGGTTATCCGGGCCACCAAACAGCAGACAACATCTTCAGCCATCTTCCCATGCACTCCCAACAAGCCAAGGTCCCCTATCTGATGATTCCCATCGGAGGGATCCAGATGGTACAGGCCAGTCGGAGATCCCACCCTACCACCCCCTCGTCCCCAACATCTCCCCCCATGGAAGGGCCATCACTGTCCAGATTTGAATCATACTGGGGCGGGACCCCCAGAACTCAAGGGCTTAGGACTCCTGGAGACCACTGGTCAGAGGACCAGACAGCAGGAACCAGCCAGTCAGGGCGGTGTGTTCTCAGCACAGCACTAATATGTTCCAAACAGGAGTTGGAGACCACGGACTCAAAGCAATATGGCAGCTCACATAGCTCCGCCCACACCTGCAGGCCTGCTACTGAGACCACCAAACACTGCGTTAGAGACAGTTCAAGAGCAACTCTCAGTCTAGCAGCCCCCGCAGCCTCGCATGTCATTGGACAGCAGCCGGAGGGGGATAAGCCACCGTCTGGTGGTGGTCTGGTGGAGGGAGGAGCTCAAGGAGACAGAACAGACCAGAGCACTTAAAGGTGTCTACACCTTGATGCATAATGCATCCCATTTTGCTTTATTGTTTGCTACACTAGTCTTGTTTTTTTTATTGCTTAATTTTTATACAGTTTTCAATACTATTGTTAACTTAAATGTTTGTTCTTTGGCAATATTCAGGTTTGTTATAAAAACGCACTTTTTTTTCTTTGTGAAATAATGTCTATCTGTGTGTATATATAGATATCTATATATCTATAGAGATATATAGATATATAGATATAAAATCTCTATTGATACTGGTAATCTTAATGCCTGTCTAAATATGTGTAAAATAAATATGAATAAATTTGTAAATGACCAAAATCTTAAATCAAAAATAATTCCATTTTCTGTTTGTCCAAAATTTTGTCCAGTATTACTCTAATTGTAGTTACTTGTGCCTTTTCTGTCCAGGTTTGTGTTTTGAGATGTACAGTACAGATAGACAAAGAGAAGGCTGTGAAATTTTATATCTGCTTCTTTGTGTAGTTGAGGAGGATTAATATTTGGTGATTTGATTGTTTCTGTTCCAAAGGCCATTGCTTTAATGCCAGGGTAACAGAGAGTTGCATAGCAGCTGAAGCGTGTCAAAGGAAAATGCACTGAAGTTCTATATTTTATTACAAAATACCTTAGAATAGAATACATCTCTGTACAGGGAAGAATGCTCCGTATTTATTGTTATTTGATGACTATGGTCATCGTTTCATTTTTTTTTCTTTTTTTAACTTTTTTAATTGGAAAAAGGGTGGTTTTTGTTACATCTGTGTCTCTTTATCATGATGTTCATGTGACTTGAATTGGTGACGACGATGAGCGATTTGCGTTTGGCTGGTACCAGAGGATTAAGTGCCCTGCAGATTTCACACACAGCAAGATTTCTAGTCATTGAAGAAATAAAAAAATGCACCAGATTCCCTTGAGATTGTGCTTTTCTTCCATTTCACCATGTATACAGTATCGTACTTTTGCTCGGCTAGAGTTTGTACCATGATTATTTATTTATATTACACTGTGGGAAGTTTAGGATGAATCGTTCTCTAATATTGAACGATTTCCTCACGTTATCAACCACATTTGATTGGTTGTCCGCAAAAAGATCAGTGCTACTCTCTCTTTAAAGTTCTTTTCAACTTTCCCTTATGGTACTTGTTGACTATCGGATCAGAGGAACAACACAAGATGCTGTTGCTGGGTGTGTGGGGCTCCCTGACACGTACCAAATAGGAGCAGACTCAAAATGACCACAAAGAAACATAAAACAACTACAAAGAGATCAGAACATGCTTTGAGACACAAAGAGTATACAAAGCAACTACACAAAGAGGCTAAATATCTATATAGGCTGTGTGTCTTGCTCCTAGGTCGTAGAGCCTTTTGCACGTCTGTGCTCAGGGGCCCACGAGAATAGCTGTCACGAATTCCACCTCCTTTTAGTTTGTTATGATCCTGACATTTCAGGCCCTGCCATTTTCTCAGGCCATGCAATCAACTAATTTCCTCACCTGGTCTTCTCCGTTCATCTCCTCACCTGCGGCTCATTCTCTCATTAGTCCGTCAGTATTCATACCACTTAGCCACTTAGCCTTGGTTCCTGCCAGATTGTCTTGTGTGTTCCAGCATTTCTGAGCCAATGTTATCGGAGCTGCCTGTTCTTACCCTTGCCTGTTACTTGGACCTTGGATATTCTACCTGCCCCTTTTTGGATTCGGTACCCTGAGTGAACTGCTTTTGACCTTTCCTGAAGTAAACTGAACTTTCCATGCTTCTGTGACTGTCTAATTGCTGGGCTTTTGAGGTGAAGTCTGCCTGCAACAGGGCATGTTAAAATAGCTTTATCTTGGCATAAATTCTCAAATTGCTGCAGGGTTTATACAGCATTCTTCCAAAAGATATTACCCAGTTTGGTGTTTTGATGATGGAGTGTGATGTCTAACACACTGGTCCAAAATCTCTCATTGGTGTTCAGTAGGAATGCGATTCAGTGACTTATGATTCACAATCTTTTTTTCTTTTTTTTTTCATACTCTCTGACCCTTTGTGACAGTTAGGAAATATCTTCTTTTATGATCATTCTCATCTATTTAGGTATTAGGTTTTGTCCTGTGGGAGCAACACGGCAGCTGTAAGCTTGTAGTAGTACCACTAGATGTCCTTCCTAAACTCTTTACACTCCAGTGTTTGTCTCTTTCATGCAGCTGATACGTTAGAAAAAGGAGGTGCTGTTAAATGTGACAATATCACGGATGTCATTTGGCATTCTGGTTGCTTAGGTTTTAGTTCTGTTTGGGGTCAAGAGACCACACACAGCTTTTTTAGAAGTAACCTTATCAACTCTGAACCAGGTGGAACTTAAACAACATATCTATAAATTCCAGGAGATGTGTTTAGCTGTATGGGTCAAATGTAAGTCTGTTCCTGGAAAACGCCTATCTTTATTTTATGGAGACAAACTTATCACTTCCAAAGACTGATTTTGATCCTACAAAGCTTAAACCCTCTATCATTCTATGTAATACCACATATTTAAAGCACTCCAGTCTGGCACATGCTGCTCTTAGAATACAAAACCATATTCACATCGATATATCACTCCCATCCCTGCAGTGTTTTCCATTCACTTTCCCTGATGCTTTGCACAACAATGTTTAGCAGCACAGCAAGACGTGGATTACATAAAGCTGACTCAGGCACAGCCAGGCGTGTGTTGACGAGAAGCCAAAAGATGATTGCTGCTGTGACTTGACTTTCCATAGAAAAAAATGTTTTATGGAGTGAACTGAGGAGGCATGATTAATTAAAAAGAAACACCTGCTTTTAGGACAGAGGTTGATAAACACATCGGTGGTTGCTGTCCATTTTTAAGAGACTGACTAGCCTGATGAGATGTGATGCCTGTGGAGAGGGGCACATCTGTGCTCCTGAGGGGAACTGAACTTATAACCTCTGGTCCAAGAATGTGTTGCTATTGTGGTGCACTGTGGCAATCTCATCACCATGTCACACATTCCACAAATATTTACGGGCTTGGAAAATGTTGTGCCCCGATGCACCGAAAGTCTAGCAGATTATGTGTCAGATGCTAGAATATCCTGATTGACTCAATAATAACTCTTCTTCTAGGAGGGAAGGGTGTAGGAACAGACTGAGGAGATTAAGGTCTCAAAATCAAAGTGTAAGTACAACAGTGTGGTAAATGGACTTGTACTTGTACAGCGCTTTTCTATTCTTCTGACCACTCAGAGCGCTTTAACACTACTTGTGTGAAATTGTTTTGAAAAGATTGCACACACCAGTATTGTACAGCAAAATAATTTAAATCCTTCATCTTGTCCTCTTTTCAATTTCTAGTTTGACCTCCTTCGATTTGTCCTCTCCTCTGTTTTGCACCATGTTTTCGCATGTTTTTATGCACTGGACATGCCCACTGCACAGAGGAACAGCACAGTCTGCTCCCTTCTGGGGTCTATATGTTCAGGTGTCATGGATTATGAGCCCCTCTTTGTAAACACTAGCCATAGAAAGGTTTATGACAAATGAATAGAAAAAAAGTGTTTTTATCTGCTCGTTTAGTACTAAACAAACAAACTGACTGAGTTAAGTGATAACACGTCCATCTTTCTATTTATTCTTCCCCAAAACACTGCCTGCTTCACATACTTGTGTGTCTTCATTGGACAAAAACATCTTAAAGCTTACAGTGGAAAAGAAATGAGATATACTCCATTTCCCTATCAGAAAATGTAAATCTGTCATCTTTTGGGAAATGACGGAAGTGAAGATGATTTTAACACCACTAATATGAACATGCTTTACCTGTATTCACATGAGTGAATGCTGCCAGTTGGCTATGTGCATGACTCTGGCATGGCTGACCTGCACACATGGCACCATGTGGGTGGGACATGTTTAGGAGCCTGTCGGCAGGTTATAGCTGCATGCGTATCTGTGTGTGAGCCTTCATCAGCCAACATGGAGGCATCAATTCAGTCAAAGGTAATTCTGGAAATTTGTGAACGTCACAAAATTACAAATACTGATTACTTTTTTTGGCCACTTGGGGGCAGCAGAAAAAGATATCGACGTTTAAGTTAATATGGCAAATTTGTTAACAAACAGTTGTTTATTGCACTCTTCCCACTTTATATTGTAACTGCTGCATGGGGATTTCTCTTTTGATAAATACAGTTTTATGTTATTGTCACATCCAGTAGTTATAGGGCAATGTTGTCATTTATTTGTAGTTGTGTTACTGGTCACCTGATGAATGCAAATCTAATATTGGCTCTCTTTTAGCTTGATTTTTCATCTCTACCAACTCCTGAGGAAAATATCTGGCTGTTTAGCTCATAGAAACTCCACTATGTTCTCCAGCTAGTCACTAACTGTATCTGCCATTAAGTTCTGGGCAGGTAGTGTACAGTGGGTTTTTGGAGATTTTTCCCTGAGAACCGATGCGGCCAAAAACAACCCTATGAAAACCGTAAAGGTGTGGGGCGGACAGCTAAACGCCCACTATATAGCTCTGTATAGCTGGGGGAAACTACAACCTTTCAAATAGTTTTTAAGATGACTATTAAATCCTAGTTATTATATTGAGTCCAAATTATTTAATGGATGTATACACTACTGCATGTAACTTTGAAACAAATTATGTAAAAAATAAATATCAAATTTCAGTCTAGAAAGTCCAACAGTTTATCGTTAAAAGGTTTATCAATCCATCAGTGCACAAAAAAAAGGTCTCTGACCTTGAAAAGTGTTACTGTTTCAGAATACATTAAATCGTGAGTTTGAAAAAAACAGGAAACCCAACTTAAAATGTCACCATATACGAGCATATCACTGCATCTCCCATCTTATCTCTTCCCACCTGTGTTCCAGTGATCTCTTTTGGATCACTTATTAGAGCATATTCATGTCAGGATCCATCTACTCTAGCATATTAGGAAACCCTTCAGCAGCCTCTTGTCCTCCCCCTCAAACCTCATGTATAGCAACAGCAAAGAGATGATTCTTCATCTAAAGGCAAACTGCAGACATGCATGTCACTCAGCAGGTGACATACAGACAGGCTACAAAGAATTGGATATGCCTTGAATGTGTCACAGGTTCAAACACCCTGGGGTCGTACTCTGTGGTTCCATGGCAAGCGGCTGCACGGGTGGAGCTTTTGTCATGACAGCATGTGAGGGAGTGTAGAGGCATAAGAGAGTGACCGAGCTCAGACACCTGCAGACAAACGGCAGCAGCACATTAGAAACACAGCTGTATCCATATGGATAGTCTCACTGCAGAGCCTCGTCCATCTGCTATCAACTATGTCTACTCACACCAGCGTTCTTCTTCTCATCACTCTTTGGGCTTCCATGGAGGATGGTGAGTTTATTTCAACTTTACAATTTGATATTATTGTTTTAGTAGAGCTTTCCTAGTTATGCGAGAAGAAAGAGTGCCAAAAAATGTTTGCTATACCTTTTGTGTTGTTAGTCAACTGTGTAAACTGTATATTCAAATGTACACCAGCTTTTATCTCAGCCACACAGTGCAGCAACGGGCATCGCTATGTTGGTGCACATGCATGTTTTGGCAAGCACCGAAGCACAGGAAACACAAAAGGATCCATGTATTACACAATAGATGTTATTTTGATCTCAATGCCATTTTATTTTTTATTTTATTTTTTTTTACTGTTGCTAAATTTGGACATACAAATTGAAATATATTCCTTTAATCGTGTAAAAGTAGTAGCAGCGTAGTAGTTGTCCTCAGTTTATGCAGGTTTATCTTAAAAAAAAAAAAAATAGAAGTCTTTATACTTAGCCTTTTTTGACTGTCTATAATATTAGCAAAAAGAAAAGCAAAGCGGTTTGTGCATTCCTGTCCTGTAAATAAGTCTGTTTGCTCACTGGTAAATATCAAGAGTGGTACATTTGTGAAGAATAGTTGATGAGCTTTTTAATGTTCCAACTTGTAAATTCTGTTCATAATAGACTGGTGATGTAACACGTCTATCAGTTTTGTGTTTTGAGAAACCGCAGAAGTGGAAAAGAGCCAAGGCACTTGATTTGTCTGAGCTGGAGTTGATGCTGTGTTTGGATGACTCTTACTGAATGGCTCTTTGTCTCGCATTAGGGCTGGGTCTTCCGCTAATGAAGCGGCTTGAAGTGGAGGTCGGTGACGGTGTCCCAACACAGAGAGTGAGGGCCAAGCGCTGCGCCTGCAGCAGCCTGCTGGATTCGGAGTGCCACTACTTCTGCCACCTGGATATCATCTGGGTCAACACGCCCAGGTGAGCGTGAGAGGACGTGCCGCATAGGGACACGCACACACTTGCAGCATCCTCACCTTGAGCTCAATATCCGCAAAATAAACATGCTATCTTTACCATTGTATAACCAACTGGGCAGTGGTGCATAAAGTATCAAAGAGCAAAGTCTGCAGAATGTTTATATCGTGTGCATGACGCCAAGTATCTCTTTTCCTCTGCAGTAAGACGACAGTTTATGGTCTAGGCAGCGCTCTGTCCCGACGCAGGCGGTCCATTGGCCGCTGTACCTGTGCCAACCTTGATGATCAGAACTGTACCAACTTCTGCCATCACAGGTGAGTCAGGGCCCGAGCATCCCACACAGCTGTCAAGCATCTTTAACCCAGATCTTTTGTGGCCTCCATGTGTGGTTCGTAAAGGCATGTGTTATAGTCCTTTGTGGAGGCCAAGGAGTGGTGCAGCGTAGGGGAACATCTCATTTCACTGCAATGCTATTATGGAATTAAATGTATTGTTACTGTGTTCTGGAAGTTCTGCTTGTTGAAGGGTCTGATCATCAAAACAGCACAGCGTAGGCGTGAGGGAGTGGAATAAGCAATGAAAAACTATGTAGAGAATTTACATTTCCTAGAAATGTCAACAAAAATAATGTCTCCAGCTAGAGACAGTAGAGAGACCGAGTGACAGAAGATGCCGGCAAGGCCTCTTGTTTAAACTGTGACATTTTTAAATCTTTACAGAAATGGTGGCTGCAGATGTGGTTTACTGTTTTCTTGTCACATAAAACGTTTAGTGAGCCCGTAAAGATAAGACTTAGGTTACTGAGTGTAAAAAAGGAATAGTGTCAGATGCTTCTATTTAAGTGCGGTATCCTTTAACCACAACAACATCAATAAAACCTTTAAAGTGACAAACTGCAATGTCAGGGTGAGTTTAGATTTCAAAAGGAACTAGTCATTTTTGGTAACCGCAGTGTTTCCTTGCCTGCAGTCCTGAAGGCACGTACCCAAACCGATCTGTGAAGAGAAGTCAACTCGACATACTCAGCATCCTGAGCTTAGAATGATAAGATTACCTAGAAAAACATACATGACTTCACTTACATTTTGATCATATTTTTGATTGTGTGAACTGAATTTTTGTCGCTCAGAGCTGCAGCTGGCAAGTCCAAGAGAGCTCACGCTTCACCTGATTCAGACAGAGATGAGTCCTCTCAGAGGAAGAGCACTCGCTAAACAATGTGCCAGCTGAGGCAGCAAGAGTGAGAGAATGAGAGCAGCGAGCACCTGAACAAATGACACTCCTTTGATCGAGAGAGGGGAAACGAGAGGTTGCTGAAAGATGGCGTCCGGCGCAGGAAGGCCCGAAGCGCCACAAAAATGTCTGCTTGTACCTGGAAATAGAGGGTGGAAAACGAGACAGAGTTCTGCAAACACTTCATGTAAACAGATGTAGAGGATCTTCACTGTGAGGAGCTACTGCCATGATAAGAGAGCGCTGTGCCTGTGGTCATTTTGGACTATGGCCGTCTGGTCTGTAAGACCCACGGCGGTTGTCAACAGGCCAGCACGGACATAGGAGGTTGGAACAGAAGAAAAGGGACATGCATATACTGTACATATATGTTCAGGAATTTCTCATCTACATGTTGTGTTTTTACTCTATTGTTTTGTAAAACGTGTTTATTTTCTTTTATCGATCAACACATTTATTATTTCACAATCTACATAGTTACTTCTGTTGTGTTTGACTTTGCGGATACATGTTTTAAAAAAAAGTTATGTGGCCTACTGAAAGTTATATTTCTTTATAAAGGATTATTATTATAGTGTAAATAAAATATATTCAAAGCAAGTCTGTATCTTATCTGTCTGTAGAAGTGTTTTAATGTCGAGATAAATTGAAACAAAAAAATAAAAATTGACACCCATCTTGTTTTTGTCCTATTTTCAAATGTATGGCCTTCTGTTTGCTTTGGAAAGACTGTAAATAAAGTCATTACTGTAAATAAACTATACGTGAGGGATAATTTTAAGTGAAATAAATCCTTTTAGATGGCATGTGTGATTCTATTGTGTGACAAGCAAACACATTTCTGAGTTCAAAAGGAGCCGGAGACGGATGAATGGTCCAGGAATTCAAGCCTCACATTAATAATAAGTGTACCTGCTATTCAAAGGGTGCACCGCCTGTGTTATCATAAGGATCTCTGGAAAGAATGCAGCACTTTGTAACTTTGCTCAGGGGGGCGAGCAGGAGGAACATAATGCCCTGTCCCCCCGTGTTCCTTCCCGACTGCACACAACGTCCATGCATACCTGAATATGGAAGAAGAGCCAATGAGGGTTGGAGCCGAGAAAAAACGAGATGATTCATCTTTCAACCAATGAATAAAGCTTTAGTGAACTGACCTGCTTTTGCTGCCTGATCAAATAACATTGACGCATGGTAAGACTCAAGTGTTAATGCGTTTTTTAAATTCTGGAGTAGATTTCCCTGCTTTGTTGCAGTTTATTTCATTCCTGTCATACTTCCTAAACTTTTTTCCTGGAGAGACCCCATGCAGCCATCCTTTGGAAACCTGAGCACCATCACAGCCTGGCCCTCAGACAGTATCACATGTAGGCTGCTTGCATCCATAGTAGAATAGTGGACACTGTCCGACACACTTATGCAATACTCATACTTCAGTCAGCTGTGAAATCTCACCGTTACACATGTGTTAAACCTGATTTTCTCAGTCAGGCTAATGGTTTCCCCCTTTGTCTAGCTAAGATAGAAGCTGCAGCTTAAAATGTACTGCACAGACACGAGAGTGGTATCAATCTTTCATCTACCGTCTCTAGAACTATTCCCTTAAAGAAAGGATGTTGGATGTTTTTGTTGGTACGGTCTCTTACTATTATTAGCTTGTATTATCTTTTTTAATAATGCTATTATAAAGTTCTGTAACATCCCGTTTTGGCATTGTCGTCATAATGTTAACATATTTCAAAACATGCTCAACATCACTTGTACATTTCCGTGCGCATTCTTGCCTCTACACTATTCTTTATCATTTACTCCTCTTTACTACTGAACTCTCTGGGTTTAAATCGTTGTGTCTGATACAGCAAAACAGGAAACATGTTCAACATTCTTGTCGGTGCAAAAAACCGAGGGGAGACATGGCATGAAGCAGCAGGCTGAGGCCAGTCTCAGGTCAATCACATGGGCCCATTGAGGGGGTTAACGATATTGTGATTCATTTTAAATTGAGGCATTTCTATGTTCTAGTCAACGAGTTGCACCAACAGCATCAATAAACAATAGTATCCACTCTGTTGTAAAACATATAAAGAAATGAAGATTATATGACAAACACACAAATGCTTATTAATGATTGACTGATGTTGGGTAATAGAAAAAAAAAAGGACTCGTTAGAGAAACCACAGGCAGAACTCTGTCCATGGTGCTGGAATAGGAAAGACTAGTCAACCATTTCGCTGTTGCCAACACACGTACATAAAAATCATAGTTTTCTAGCAAAGCTTTGGGTCAATCGAAATGCAGTATTCCAGAGAACACAGTAAATCACACATCGGCAAATTTGAACTTGTGTCTTTGTTTCCAACTCGGCTTCTTCTCAGACATTCTGACTTCTCATAGTAAAACAAATATATTAATAACATTAACGACGGCTCTGTGCTATTCAAGTGCTCCAGTGAGAGTGACAGCGAACCAGCATGCACAATACCAGGATCCAGAAATCAAAGCAGTGAAATGAAATTGAGCCATCATTAATTTTAATATGTACAGCTGTGCTTTTACTACTGTGATAAGTCAGAACGTCTTCCGTTAATAAAGTATTTTGTTTTAATAATATTTCTGTCAAAATGTATTCAAACTGCATTATTGAATAAGCCAAGTGATTAATAGTCACACTTGTTGGGGAGAATAAAATCCAAATAGTTTATTCAATCTAGTTTTATACAAGGTGATTATCATGAGTTCCACATTAAACTAATTACAGTCGGCCTCACAGGACTGCCCTAACCATAGTATCCAAAACAGGAACTTCCTCTTCCTCAAACAATTAAACTCTCACCTTTTCTCCTGCTCCGTTCTCCTTAAGTCCCTCTTTGAACTCTGTCCACCCATAACTCTCTTTGGCTTAAGGTCGTTGTTTTGTGTCTGTCTTTGTGTTGTTTGGCTCACTTTAGCTGCTTTCATTCTACTTTAGCTGACTGGGGAGTCAATGTAAGGGGACTGAGGGTTAAACGTGACCGTTCTAAATGTTGTAAAAGGAAAAGCAAAAAAAAACAAAAACCTGATGACAAAAAAGTTAGAAGAAACTATAATATTTCTGTTATGTAAATACCTCGTAAGTCCTGTTTTGATTATTTTCTTGTTTACGTCTGTAACGGGTCGTATCTGGACCCAAATGCAACACACCGGATTCAGGGATCTTTGACCTTTTATTTCAATCTCCGGAAACAGCAGGCAGAGTAACACAGGGTCAGGCTCAAAAGAGCTGGAGAGTCTGACACGAAACCGGAAGACAATCTGGCGAGGTGTGTCTGGGAGGCAGGAGTTTATATATGGGCTTGATTACTGATGAGAGGCAGGTGAGGAGACAGGTGAAGGGAGTTAGACTGATGAATAGAGTGAGGAGGGTGTGGAGCTGAACTCTGACAACGTCAAAGGAATACAACTCAACTATCTTTAACAACGCAACGTTAAACATAAAAACAAGACTGCAACAAAATGCAAAAATCTAACATAATAATACACACAGTATATAAAATATAAAATAATGCATGTCTGAAGCAAGAAATATTAAACACCAGAGAAGATACCAGAACAAGTTACGTTATACAATTCTTATTATATTCTTATAAGAGCTGCTACGAGATCTAAAGAAGAAAACACTTTTCAAAAAAAATGAGCCAGTAGTCAATGACACATTTATAACAGATGACTTTCCTGTCTGTCTGCTCTTTTAACCTTATTGTATAGTATGGTATTAAGTCATTAGGTTCCCATTTTTATTCTGTTATCTCACTCCGAACATAGCAGAAATGTCAGTGTCCTATTTAATCCCAATCTCTCTTTTGAAGAACAAATCAACAATATTACTAAGACTGCATATTACTTATAAAAAGTTGCCCATTCTTTCTATGGCTGATGGTGAAACACTTGCACATGCATTCGTCTCATCTTGGTTCGATTACTGCAAAACACTATTCTCTGGCTTGTGTAAATCAGCTATTTGTAAACTAAAACTTCTACAAACTACTGCTGATATTTATTCAAACTATTGGATCATATTACCCCTGTTCATAATCACATTGACTCCCTGCTAGATCAGACTTTAAGATCCTACTTTTAACTTATAGAATAGTACACGGACTTGCACCGTATCACCTCCAGTCACTCGTCATATACCTACGAGGGCTGTACAATCTCAATATGCCGGTCTCTTGACTTAGTAACATTAGTAGGTGGTAGGGCATTCTCTTACTAAGTTCCCCTTCTTTGGAAACGTTTTCCTACCCAAATTTAAGAGGCTACATCAGTCGACTCACTCAAAATTAAACTCAAAACACATCTTTCTGAAACCTCACTTAGTTTGCCTAAAACACTAGATTACGGTTATAGAACTTACAGTTGAGCACTTTTTTTTGTTTTATTTGCAGTACTGTTTTTTCACGTGTTGTGTGTCAAACCTTTCTGTTTTTAATGCTATGTATGTCCTTTATCTTATTTATATAAAGTATGTGTCTTGCTAATGTTGGTCATTGCGGTTTTTATTATGTATACAGCCCCTTGAGTCATGAATTGTAATATTGGGCTAATATTACCTTTGACTTGACATCATAAATAGGGCATGTCTTCCACTGCAGGTACAACATGTACAGGTGAAAGTATGTACTATACAGTTTGGATGTATAGTCTCTAATACCAATATCAATATCATGTGGTTCCTAATAGTAACACATAGAGGTTTCACTTGGCAGCTCTTCAAATATCCGTTATGTAACTGATAGATTTGTATACATTGTGGTTTGGCTTGTTTTTCTCAGTGTACCTAAGAAGTAGACGTTGACCTATAAAGTCGTCTCAATAGAGGTGTGGGATCAGCAACAAGTGGTGATTTAGATATTTCATGCCTGCATGTATATGTTTCATTGAGGAGAAGTTGCCATGGTCTAATTGGCATCTGTTCCCCCAAGATCTTGTGGAGTGTGACAGAGTAATGCTCCTATGCTTCGGTATGCATAATCTCACATATATATTCACATTGTGAGCGTCATTCAGTTGAATAGCACTGAATCCTGTAAATGACTCATATATTGTACCAGCACTGACCTCTGTGGTATATTTATCTTAAAATGGTCACACACAACATACTCATTAAATACACTCAGTAAACTTTCCTTAAATGCTTTAGTGGGCTGTGTCCTTATTTACTCAAAAGGCATTATTTTGGGTCACAGCCAACTAGCATTGATTGTGATTGGTAACACTATGTTCCCACTCTTAGAATAGCACTCTGTATTGTAAATCTTTCCAGCTGAGTGCACACGGAAAAGACTTCAGCAATAAATCAAGAAAATGATGCTCATGAGTTGAAATAATTGCTTTAAATTAATAAATGATATGGCTGTTAGAGGCACGTTGTCCTCCTCTTGTTCATCATGAGTCATAGGTCGCCTGCCTCAGCATTTACTGTATGAGTGTTTATTATAATAAAGGAGTGGGACCTATTAGGCATCCATAAAGCTATAGGCGCCCATTCATCAAAACAAGTCAGCAAATGGGTTAAACAATCCTGATGCAGCCAGTGGTCAAATATTCCACAGCTGTTCCCCAAGAATGTGCAGTGCAGCAATAGCCCAGCGTCTCAGCCAGCCAGCCACCCACACACACGCACACATGCTCACAGCTGTTACTGGGGATTTACCATGGGGGTGTTCTTCAACAAGGCTGTACTGAATTATGCAAAGACAAGCGGACCCTACGGTCAAAAACATAAACCAACCCTTGCAGCAGAACAAGTGTGTGTTTTACCCTCTACTGTGCATTGCAATGATTCTTTACCACGAGTGCACGATATCATATTTCCTCATGTGGACTCAGACAGCTGTCTGTCTTGTTCATGTCAACATCCGAACAAGCTAACCCATGCAGGAACAATCCCTACTGTGCAACACTGTATAACATAGTATGGGGCAAAGTGCAAAGGTTCACTTTGCTCTCGTCATCGCCGTGGGACACTTCAGAGGGACGGGCTTGATTTATTAATTTATGTTTAGAGAGAAGTTAGTTAGAATTTTACTTAGAGATAACAGCCAGACTGAAGCATTAACAGTTGATTAAGGCCTCTTGATAAACACACACACACACACACACACACACACACACACACACACACATATATATATATAAATATATATATTTAAAAAACAAACCATTTCAGAATGTATTTATCTGGCTTGTACTGTATTGTATTTTATTGGAATTGTGTATTTCTTGCTACTATTCCAAGTAATCTGAGTTGAATTTAATAAAAAATTGTCATTTTACAGGAACACAAAGATATAGTCATTGGTAACAATGGTTTACAAATGTAACTACAGAGAAACAATGTGTATGGAAAATATAAATGTTGACTTACACATATATACACTGTATATGGAGTGTCGTGCTGTGGATTCTTCATTCTAAACATTTCTAATCCAACATCTGATCATCATAGATATTTTATCACATTTTTTTCAGATACTTGGCTTTACATTGTGTTTTTTTTCCTCCATTTTCCAAAGAATATGATAAATTGTCATATCACAATTGTTTTAATATTGTATTCACACTGAAACATTAAAACAAGCTTTCAAAATTCTTGTGACATTTTATCTGAGATAATTTCTTATCTCAAATATTATTATTATTCTCTGCATAGATTTAAGTTTGTGGATAACTATTCTACCAGTTTGAGCTTTTTTGATGCTTGCAGCACCTCATTTATGATAAAGCGGTGGTTATCCTGCATTTATCTCAAACATTATGAAATATGTATCAGCTAAACTATGGAACCAGGAAGACTCCAGACATGGTGCTGCTGCTATGTATTTAACTGTACCATAGGCTTCCTCAGTTGAAATTTTTTCGGTAGACCCTCACAAAAAAAGATTTAATTGGTTTTGGTTTTCCCTGTTGGATCAAAATGCTTCTTTGTGTTGCTGTTTGTGATGTCTAAATACCTTAAATGATCCTGACATTGGTCTAATAATTCATCAGTGTATGAGCTAGTCCTAAAAATAACAGATCTTTCAATTGCACTGATACACGCTAGTGTTTATGATGAAGTACACATGTACTGTTGTTTTGGAGCTAAATCAATGGAGAAGCATGTTGTCACTGTGGTTGGCCAGTAGATGGCCTCTGGCTACTGGAAACTCAGACTAACGATCTCTTACTCTTACATAAAGCATTTAGTGTCGATGTTGTAGGAGCAACGTCAACATTTGACTACATTTGTCACCTGATGACTTCACTTTATTTAATACTTGCTGCTCTGATTTACAGTCATTTATGTTTTACATGTATACTAAATGTATCCAAAAACAATGCAAGAGCAGAATGTCTGTTGTGTTTTTTCTCTTAAAATACTGCACAGAATTACCAACAGAATTGATACTTTTATACGGCATTTACCAATAAAACTTAGATATACTTTAGATGAACAAGAAGAATGCAGGACTTTTAATGGACTAGTTTGACATTAAGGTGTTGTTATTTTCAAGAGAAGAAATTATACTTTTTCTACCAAAGTTGCGCAGTAAGTCAGTGGCTTCCTAAATGGGAGAACCTCCCAGAAACCTTTGTCAGCCCGTTTAGGAAGCTGAGGAAGAGTTCACATGTCTTCTTCATGTCAGTATAAAATAGAGAAAAAGTGTAAATGTGACTACACATGACGATACTAGAGATTGTAAACAAACAATAGTGCATTGAAAAGTGCAATTGATCCCTCTGAAGTGTAGTGGAGTAGAGCTATAAAATAGCAGAAAATGGATTTACACAAGTACCTCTCAATTACAAAATGTTTCCACTACTGGGAAACAAACCTATTTAGTCAGTAATAACAATACACAAACTGCATTGCAAAAAAGAAAAACTCCAATCAATAAGTGTAATCCTTATAAATGATACCATGGATGGATCTATGCAACTGGAGAGTTTGTTTGTAATATTCACAACTGACGAAGGAAGTTGAACAAATGGTGTGGTTTTATTAGGCTCACTGGTCATTTTGGACATTTTGATTATAGAAACAAAAAATAGATTAGGAATGGAGCAGAACAGAATTCAGCTTTTTATTCTATACTGTCCGTTGAATGTCACGTAGATTGGTGGTTGTAAAACATAACGGAATGCTCCTCCACCCACCCCCACCCCCCTTCCCACCCACCCCAGGTCAATGCAATGCCTGGTGGGTACTGAAGTCTTCCCAACACAAAGAAGAGCCGTGTTCCCAACGCCCACAGAGGAGCTACAGCTTCCACCGAGAACTACCGGTACCGAGATGCCAAGCTCGGGATGGTTTCCGGTAAGTGCGTGAAGTGTTTGGACCGGGGCGCTGGAAGAGGGGGAAAGTGTGAGGTGAGGAAATGACCGGGCTGCTATTTTTAAATCGTCTGTAACTCATCTGAAAAGGAGGATGTGCAGCAGGGTGAGTCGGGAGAGAGGTGCTTGATGTCCGAGGTCACGGGGGAGCAGATACACCACTGACTGCGTTTGGAGGGAAGATTTCTCCGCAGACAATAACCTAAGTTGCGCTCCAACTTGGCCGACACAAAACAAGCCGCCGGCATCACGAGTAAACCGAGCGTTCCCCGTGTGGTGTTGCATGTCAATATCCCGGTTTTCTGCACATTGTGGGCGCCGCAGGTTAAATGTTTCTGTTCTGTTTCATTTCGCTGAAGTCACTGCTGCCGTTTCCCACTGAAACTCCATTTTCCACTGATCTCTGCACAGGCGCCCATGCACAACAAAGGATGCGTGTGATCTCCGGGATGTAGATGGTGTGTGTCGATGTTTGTGGTCGGACGGCTCTGTCAGTTGGATGCACCTAAAAAGGTCTGTATGCCGGGTTTTTTTGTTGTTGTCATTGCGGCTTGTCATGTTGTGGAAAAAAAAAGACATTTCCAGGCCTCTCGAAACGCTGTGCCCTGCATGTGTTGTTTTGTCTGCACTGCAGCCATCAGAAAGGGGATGCTGCTGGAATCGGAAAATTGGTCCGCTTCCAAATCAAAGCACTCCGAGTTGCAGCTTCATTTTGTAGGCGCGGGATCACACGAGGCTTTACAGAGAGAAGCCCTATGCTTCAAAGTAGGCTAATGATGAGCTAATTAAAAATGTTGACACATGGACATGTCGCCTAACTTCAAAGGCTAGCTGCATGTTTGTGAAAAGCAAGTGGTTTAATGAAAAATTATCAACGGCACTAAAATCCACGCGTAACAAATCCCACTTTATTGGCCTTAAATTGTCTTTATGTACAAAAACGTAGCAAAAAAAAAAAAATGCGATCTGCGACTTTTATTTTGAAGCGTCTGGCCGGAAGTTACCGCGCTCCTCTCTCAAGTCACTCATCAGCATCTCGAGTCCACCGGCGCGAGGACCGCTCGCGGAGAGGGAGGCCGGTCGATGTGGGAAGCCTTCTCTCTCTCTCTTTCTCTTTCTCTCTCTCACACACGCGCGCGCGGCTTCGTGTCCTCCTCCTGCCGGGAGGAATAACTGTTTTAATGCGACGCTTCTCGCGCCATAGACCGAGTCCACCTCTCAGGTAACTAGACATCTTGCCTCAGGAAAAGAAAAGGAAAGCGGTCAAGTGACAGTCGGTCTAATCTCGGCGATACAATTATAACTCGGCGGTCCATTTAAATCTAATTAGGGCACGGGTTGTTCGGCCAAAGATGGAAGACGTGACACACTCGCCTGTTCGTCCTCACAGAGAATAGTTTGCGCCTGCATCAAAGTGAAGTTCTGGAGATGGTAGGCTGCAAATCTAGAAAAAAACAAAACACCTATTTTTATGGTTATGACCATTGTTGACTAATAGAGTGTATTTCCTCAAGGATATTAACTATATGCTATTGGATGCCATAAGGAACGTACAGCAGTTTATTCACAGAGTAGGCTGACGCACTTTTTTGGTGTGTGTGTGTGTGTGTTTGTGTGTGGTTTTACTGTTTAAACCTTCTTCTTTTGTTAATATATACATTAATATAGCTCATAAGTGAAACTAGTAGGCTACATTTGGCCCAATGTAAGATGCCTCCTGTCCCTCTTGAACCTCTCTCCTCCTGTGCAGTAACATGCATTTTCCCCTCGCTTCATCTGCCCGTGGCGTAATGGCTCCTGAAGTTAATTCTTTTTTTCTTCCCAGAAAAAAATGCTGCCTCATGGCTTGTCTTGTAGCTCCTTCCACTTCCCATTAGAAGCCCCCCCTCTCCTTTTTAATAGGCCATTAAGTGGCAACCACCGATGGTTAAGCTGTCAGCTGGGCCTGATTGATTCAGTTAGACCACAGATGAGACTGATCTGGGCCTGAGATTCCTCCGAAGATCTCGGTCCTCCTCCCCCTCCCTCCATCAGGCGGGGTGAAGAGTCTGTCTTTAAGGGGGAGATGCTGAGTGCAAAGTGGTAAAACGTATGTGCCAGGTTAATGCTTGCTGTGTGTGATCTCTCCCCTTCAGCGTGGTGACGATGCGTGGTGGTAAGTCGTCCCTGCAGTGCAGCAGCAGTCTGCACACAGGTGGAGGGACTCTGACTAAGAAAAGTTTAGCAAAGGCGAGGAGCATTTTGGGCTTCCTGTGTAAAAAAAGAAGTGGGCCACCGGTCCCTGCGGTGGTGAATGATGCTTTTCTGGGGCAGGCTCGGTGATGACGCTCACCCGGCCTGGGAACAGACACCCTTGTCCATCCATTTTGGAGAGTGGTTCGGAAACTGTGCTGCTCGGATACACACTGCAGGAAGGTCCAACAGAGAGACCGCAGGTCTGACTTTGCTTTCCAAAACAGCAGCTTCTTTTTTTTCTTCTGATCTGCACATCTATCATTGATACCGCTCTGGAGCAGACCTGTAAGTATACGCTTCAGCTCAGGTCACCTGACTCAGCACCTACCGCTGTTAAATCAGCTGTGCACCATCTCAGCATTACTTGTAACTTTACTTTCTTTTTTCTTAGACAAAAGTCTTCAGTGTGGATTAAATGATTTTCCTCCACTGACTCGGTGGCTTTCTGTGTGCCCAAAACCCTTCCTCTGGACAGAGAAGCGCACTGCTATTTACAGATGGCATAACCCAGCCAGCTGCCGCCGTTTCCGCTCCCATCGTAATTGAATCAGCGCTAGTAGAGTGCGCCAGTGAGGGTGTGTGCGCCCCACGGAAGATTATACAGTCGGGGACATCTAGGCGGTCTGTAGAGGCTACTCTGGCATACCTGAATGGTGGCGCCTATTCCTAGTGAGCGTGTTTGTGGGACAGAAGACGGGAAGAAGACAAAATCCCAGTTGTTGTCGTCCATGAAGAGGATGCGGGTTTGATGGAAGAGTTTTCAAACACGGTAGTTCATCCGGATTGTGTCGCGTTGCAGACGAGATTGTAGTACGAGTGGTGATGGGTGAGGTGGGGAGATGACTCTCTGACTCATTTATTTACCTGTCTGTCAGAACATTTGAGCTCCAGCTGGGTGATTTGTGTCATTAGTTGGTGGCGTGTCTCATCACGTCTTCCTTGACTTGCGGCGGCCGCCAGAAGCTTCAGGCGTAATATATTTTGTGACGCGGCAGAAACCGAGCGACAGAGGGTCCCGCAGCGTTTGGACGGACTCATCACTTTCATATTGATCGGTTCTGAGTGGCAGAGAGCAGGGAGAGGGTTAACAACTCTAAAGGGAAGTAGGCCATCAACATCCCTTTTTTTTTTTTTTTTTTTATGGGCACATTCTGAGACTGGCTCTGAGCGTGACAGACACGGCAAGTGAAACTGGGCAATATATGATTGTGGAATGTATAGATCTACTTAAGCCTACTTTTTTTGTTTTTTTTGTAGTTAACATGCGGCGACGCATGCGAGTGTTATGCATACATAACATATTAGAGTTGTGGCTCAAATGTTTTTGCAGCTCTACCCCCTCACTGCCTCAAATCCGCTGGTACTTTCAGACACCAAAGATATTTTCTCTTTCCCCGGATCGAGCGAAACGCTCACCACTCTGCTCGATTATTTTGAGTCATGCGGCCAAGTCTGTGGCACTGGGCGGGACTGTAAAACAATTCATCTCCAACCGCGAGTACATCTGCCTCCTCTCAGTGGTGTCAGGGTTCTCCATTCTGTTTGGACGACTGTACGATGAAAGCTACAGTACTTTACTGCCCATTTTATAAGATGAGATAAGATGTACTTTATTGTCCAGCAGGCAATAAATGTCTTGGGCTTCAAGCCCCAGGCATCAAACGTGGTTTTAGGCCGGATTATTGGCCGGTTTGATGTCCAAATGTCATTACTCGGGTTTCTTCTTTTGATAGGGAAGTTGACCTTTGACCCTGCCGGTAAATGGGTCGGGAAGAGGAACACAGAAGAATGCCATAATACAGTAAATGTTTTAATAAGTATACCGTATCTGTCCATCACGATGCTGTGCAGTCACACGTGTGCCTTGGGCGGATGCCGCTTCAGGTCGTGGCCAACCATTGATCCTTGGTGACATTAACAGACTTGTCAAAGGGCCTTCTGGGGCCTGGACACCATCACCGCATCTGAAGGTGCTTCTGCTCCCATCTTGACAATTGTTGAAAACGATGTTTGCCCGCAAGACAAGGATGCTGCAATTTAGTTCGACCAGTAATTTACAGAAACGTAAGCGGGTATGGAGGCCCATTAAACCCCCTTAAAACAACTTGGATATTAACGTTACAATGATGTAAAACACCAAAAGGCAGCAGATGCTGGTCCCAGCACATTTTTGTGCTTAAAAAAATAAATAACTGAAACAATAATTATATTATCAAAATAGTTACAGAGTTTATTCTTTGAGTTTCAGCGCTACGAGAAACGTCTCATTCACTACTCTCTATCGCCCTTCCACCTCAGAATTCCTGTCTCATCCTCTTTTCTCTTTGAACTGACGAGAGCAGATGTTGATATTTCCATCTCAGTAAATGGCCATGTGCAACAGGTCCAGCTGGTGCGAGGAAGTAAAGTCCGCTCATTTTCTTTTGTGAGAAGCTTTTGTATTCCAGTTTTTAAGTTGAACTGAAAGCTCTTCTGTCGGTCTCCTCTCTGAGTTAAAGACCAGTTGACTGTTTCCCCCGCTCCGCTGCTCTCGGCCCCGGGGCCTCTTATCGGTCTGCGCTGTCTTTTTGCCTTTTTGTATTTCTTTAATATTTCTAAAAGTGAAGAAAACACTACCTGTTAGGTATTTGCTTTGCCAGCTCAGTCAGTAACTATAACAATCAATGGCAAAAAAAAAGTTTTTTGCCATCCATAGATTGCCCCCTTGAGATACTTAAAAGCGATGCTTTGTGGCTGTGAAGTGATGCACTTGGCCAACAGAAGTGTTTAATTACATTATTGGAGTGTTGGGATGAGAGCGTTTTGACTTTTTACCTGTGATTAGTGTGAGCGAGACCCAGTTGGAGCCAAAGGCCTGAGTGAATGCCAGGGAACCGTTCTCCCACGAGACTTTCACACCACCCTCAGTGTGACGTAGCGGACATTCAATTCACACTTAAGTCATCCCCTTTTGAGCGTTGCTCTCAAATACATACAAGGGAATGTGGACTCTTTTGTCTCATCTTCTGGCTGAAGCTCGATCTCCGTGCTGTCGGGTTTTGCAGCGATAGTGACGCGTGCATTTTCACTCCTTCCTATGCTTTCTGTTTATGACTAACTATGATCTAATCCTTTTTGTTTTTCTTTCATCAGTGGGGTTAAGATGGGTGGCGCTGCCATCTTAAGCATTTTGGAGACCTGAACAAATGCTGGTGTACTGCTGCTGAGGACCTCAACCACCCCGTCCCACAAATGACTTTCTATAGTGTATGTCTACGCCTTTATTTTTATATATATATTAACACAAATGCACAATTAATGATACTAAGGTAATTTTAGAATGAATGCAATGCCACATGCATCTCATTGAAAGATAAATAACCACAGCTATTACGTGTTGATAGAAAATCAAACAAACATTTCAGCTGCAATATTGTCAATCATAACAGCCATGAATACTTTGTCGTATACTTCATTGTATCCAAAATGACAAACACTCTGCTAGTCATTTCTAAAAAGAAAAAAGTATATTAAAGGCTGATCTAGCGATACAAATCGATACATAATGATAGAAATACTGTATTTATACTGTTATGTGATTTATTTCAGCGAAATAGAAGTCACTACACATGGTTTGATTTTAAATTTGGCATGAGCGTCATCGGAGATTATTGGGTTTATCTTTCCCCGATCAGTTTGAGTTAGACGCTTCAGATACTTTTATACTGAAAAGATTTATTATGGCTTATTTTGAATTTAAATAAAATAATTTAAGACTAAATAACTCATGATTCCAAGACCACAGTGTTGATGTTTTTTAGAGCATCACTTGCCACTACACTGGTTTAACATGTTTAACTAGTGTGTCTCAGCTCACGTCTCAAACTGTTGTTTTTCAGGAGCCGTTGATTGGTGTGCCTCAAACTCTGTAATGGAAAATCGTGGTGAGTACCGAGTTGCTCGTTGTGGTTTGTTAAGTGCAGTGTTAATGCTGTGGAGAGAGCTGTAGATCCACTCATCTTGCTATACATCCACTGTTTATGGGCTCTGTCAAGTCTGTACGTTTATGAGCTACTCAGCCACACATCTCCTCCCAAAGCTTGGCTTCTGAGGGACTGTTGCCTGGTCGGCATAGGTCCGTAGGCATAGGTGTGATTCATTGTTCAATTGGTTTCGTCAACCGTCACCTGCAGGCCTTCAGTCAACCAGTTCCCTTTTTTGTAAAACTAATCGGCCAAAAAGAAACAGGCAGTTAAAAAGCCCAAATGTGCGTTCCCTAAACCATCCCTAGTGACTATCACTTAACACTTCCTGTGGCTACTTCATAATAAAAGCCACACACAATTCTGAGCACGACTGAAAAACATCAACAAAATAGTCTCCCAGAACCTCCTAAAGCTATTTATAACTAGATGTGCTTTGTTTGATCAGTTTAATAAGAGAACAATTAAAAAATGACAGTTTGTTGTTTTACAGGGAGGGTGCACTTCCTGGTGGATTTTGTTCCCTTTGGACATAGCCAGGCTAGCTGTTTCCCCCTGCTTCTAGTCTTTGTGCTAAGCTAAGCTCAATAGCTGCTGGCGGTGGCTTCACATTTATCCTTCAGACATGGGAGTGGTATTCTTGAGCTTCTCATGTAACTCTTGTCAAGAAAGCGTATCTTCCAAAAAGTAGCTGAACAGCAAACCAACGTCAAGAAATAACGTCGTGTTCTCTCTCCTGTCCTTAGTCGTTTTATCCCTGTGACGCTGGTGTTCGGTTTATTATTTTACCTCGCTCAATGGTACGATAAGCACGTCAAAACCATGTCCTTCTAGAAAATGATGAAGCATATGTTAAAACGTTTGAAAAAAAAAACCCCGACTCATTTTCTATTATAAATGAGACTCGCAGCAGTGACCCATAACTTTACAGCACCATCCATAGGTGCCATACGCTCCCCCATGTTGGACGGGTCTGTGTATGTGCATGTATGTGTGTACCTGCCTCAGTCTGAGTGCCTACTGAAGTAGCCTGGCCCAGTCTGTTATCCAGGTCAGGCCAACAGGTTCTGGGCTCATGCGGATTGGCTCAGCTCTCTCTGGAAGCCGGCCCGGTGTGGAGGCTGTATTTGGGGCACAGGGAGAGAAAAGGAGCGCTGTTGAACACACTAGCTCTCCATCTTTAGAAACGGCTTGAGATGCTGCCAAACGCTCAGAAAACTCTGATCTATCGAGGCATAATGACACAGCTCAATGCTCTGGATTCCTCTGAGGAGCAGTCGGACAAGGTTTTCTGAAGACACACAAACCTCAAAAGGAATCAAAGCTCTAATTCAGGGGTCCAGTCTGCGCTCACTCCTTTCTTCTAGTTTAGAGAGCTCTCTCTCTCTCTCCTCTCTCCTCTCTCCTCTCTCTCTCTTTCTCTCCCCCCCCATCCCCCTCCTTGGCAAACATGTTTCAAAGTCATGCTAATGCCTCCAAGACTGTTCAAATTGTGATAAGAGACTTGGAGATGTGCATAAAATGGTGTCTGGGGGCATTAGGAGGGGTGAGCGGCATGATAAACACCCTCTGTCAGTTCTAAAAACACAGTATTCTTAGCTTTAATATTAGTGTGCAATTCATATGCTGGATATAGAAACAGTGGCAGCAACGGTCAGATTGGCTTGTAATCCATCATTCTTCTTTTTAACAAGTTAAGTGCCATTTTAGCTGCTGGAATTATTGTCTATTGTTCATTTTAAAACATTGAGGGGAGCCGCATCTTAGACACACTTGACCTTTACACAGCTCCCTTTTTTTTTTTTTTTGTCTCACATTTCTCCTGATTAAGGGGATTGATTTGAAATTGCTCCACTTTCCTTCACATCCAGACGAAATTGAAGGTTTGTTGCTTGTCAGGTTAGATGCATTACTCATTCAGGAATGGCTTATGACTCTGGCTCCTGTTCTCATTGTCATCTCGGCGCTAGGAAGGCAAGAACATACTGACACCAGTGTGTGAGGCAGATGATTGTTTTCAAAGCATACATTGTGGTCTGAGGTTTTGAGTCTAGCTTTTCTGTTTCTGGCTCAGAGTGTTAAAAGTCCTTGCTCTCTTGAGACCCGCTGCACCACTTAGCATACATTGCCTTGACCGTGCATTATTGGAGACACACATTACGCCGCATACCGCGGCGCACGCATTAAATTGAAAACATAACTTGTCTTTCTCCCAGGAATGGTAGGCATCTTTCAGTGAATGCTGACCTGTGCTGCGAGCCAAGGAGGGAGGGTCAGTGAGCAAGGGGGAGAGTGAGTCCAACTCCTCGAGGGAGGGAAGGTCTTAAGGAGATTGCAGGAGGGGGGGGGGGGGGGGGACTGAACTGAAAGGCGTAGAGCACGGGTAGACGAGGGAAACGCAGAAAGGAAGAAAAGACCTGAGGTAGAAGAGACCAGGGGACTTTGTTGAAGGAGGAGGAGGAAGGCAGGTGCAGCTGTCCGGTGTAGCGTGCACGTTTCTGGGTGCAGGACAGGTAGAGGCCCCTTAGGGGCTGGATCATGGGACAGAGCCTTCGTGTGGAGACCCCAGCTCAGGACCCACAGCAACGCAACAATGGCGGTGAGTTTCTGGACTCACTCGTGCACTCTGTGTGTTTTTACACAGTTGTGCATTCCTCAACGGCAACAAACACGGCATGAAATTAGTTTTTCAATGAATTAAAGCACAGAGGGGAGATAAGGGTTGGAGATTGTATAATCAAGTTTGCACAGTCTACTTTCTCTCAGCCGCCTCCTTCACTTTCGCCACCACAAGGAATGTTAACTCACTGGGATCATGTGGATGAATCTCAGCTGTGTTTTTACACACTCATGTGTTGCACACTTGTTTTCTTATGTTACAAAGAAAGTTATTTTCTCCGTAAATTTAGATATTGAAAATACTTTTTTTTTTTTTTTTTATTTGGGTATTATTGGAAATAGAGTACAACTACAATACATATATTGTAGTTGATTTGGGGAGCTTTTACATAATTTTGGATTAATTCTTTATTTTTTTCATATTTACTTTTTCACATTACAGAGTGTAAAACCTACAGACAGAATTCATCTTAAATTCTAGATCTTGACCTTGGGTTTGACAAGTAGAAAGTAGTGAATTTGTAGGACAGATTAAAGCATTGCTTACCTTAAACAGCATGCTCTAATGGTATTTATTTGACTTTCTGTTACTATGCTATTGGGTTTTAAATGGTTGAATGATTTTAAAGCGCATACGATCCCACAAGAAGCAACCACGGTGTTTATAACCTCTTTGTGTGCTGTCGGTTAAGTAGATTAAAATGTATAATCTGGCCAGGTACGTGTTAGGGTTATAATGAGGATGAAGGTATTTCCCAATCATAGCACCCCGGGGAAGGTGGTGTCTTATGTAAGTGATCAGATTGGCTAAAACAACAATCTCCTTTTAACCACATGCTCACCTGACCAGGCCGGCCATGACTCATTGAATCATGAGGTTAGAGGGAAATCTGGCCTCTCTGGGAGATGTTTGAGAGAGTGGTGGGTGTGGCTTCAGGATGGGGATACGTCAGAGAGACACTCACACACACTCACACACACACACACACACACACACACACACACACACACACACAGTGTCACTCACCCCCCCATGTTTCCTGACTGGTTCCTTATCTTGGCAGAGCTCCTGACTATAGAGCATGACTACTGAAATTCTGTTCCTGGCCTTGTTCTGAATGGAAATGTGTTTTATATCATCAGGATGTTTAACGGTCAGAATATGAATTAGTTTCGATGTGTTGCACGTTTCAGCGCCGTGTTTCCGTGAGCAGGCTTGTTGTTAACGTTGAGGGGAAGAGGTGGTCTTTGTTCTCGGTCACAGAATCAGGGTGGAGTGCTGTTTCCTCCCTGTGTTTCCAGCCCCCCCCCCCCCCATAACTCCTGTACTTTTTCTTTCTTTTGTAGCTCTTTTTTCACCCTTTACTCCCACAGTCACACACAGCAGTAGTGTCACCACACACCAGACCTCTTCTCACTCGAGCTGAAACTATGACATGTCGGAAACTCTGTATCTGTGAAGAATCATTTTGAGTGGATCCACAGCTCTCTTTAATGTGATAACTGAATTGGATGTACTGCACTCTTCTTTTGTGTCGGTGGATTGACACATTTTATAATCGGGCATCCCTGGCTAATGAACAAGCCTCGGGAAATGGCCAGTCGTCTTTTTCAAATAGACGCCCGCTGCATGGGCTGAGTCCACTGCAATCGTCATCTCTGCAGTGTTTTGGAGTGTGCGGGCCTGGCACAGGCAGCTCTCACCCTGCTTCACTGCCTTCAGCTGAGCCCCGGTGTCAGAGGCTCCTCTGACAGAGCAGTCCGCTGTGTGAGAACCTCAGTTCTGGATCACAAGCTGCCTTAAGCAATGCTTAATCTGGATGTTATGGCAGCTGGTCTGAATCCTCAGATTTCTACCTTGCCAAGATAAGCTGGATTTCCATGGTGCGGACGTGTCCCTTGAACCCGGAGCCTCTTTGCTGTAGTTTCAAACAGCTCTCTACAACTTGTCCCTCTGGCATTTTCTGTTGGAATATATACAGGACAGGCTATTTGAATGCTTCCTGCTTCCCAATGGCATGCTGTTTCAAGTCCCACCACCGTGGAAGCTGGACGCTTAACCCTCTTCCAGGTAGACTAGTGTGTGTGTGTGTTTTTTTGTTTTTTTTCAAAGGCGTGTCGAAATTCAAACTTTTCAGGACATAATAACAAAGCCAGAATTTTGAATTAGCAGTCGTGCTTGAATGTTTTTTGAAGTTTCTTCGACGTTTTACCGACGGTCAGGCTTTTAAGCACTACGTAAGCATTCGGTTCAAATTTGACCCCGCCAGCAGCGTTGAGTGTGGAGTAGCGGTTAAAGACTCTGTCCTTGAGCTGCAAAAAAAAAAACGGTTTGAATCCTGTGTCAGCAACCATCCACCATCCTAAAATGTCCCTTAGCAAGATACTGAAACTCTGCCAACTCCAGGGCTGCTGGTCCGCAGCGAAGCCCTGACGTCCCTGAGTGTGTCTGTCAAACGAAGAGTCAGTTTCCACCGAGGAATGATGTTATTGTTGTTATGTCCCCACGATCCTGATTGGACTGCTATGTGTGCCACATCAGCACTGTATAGTTATTGTCTGTGGGCATTTTGTTGTGGGAAGCGGCCTGCGAGGCGTTATTGTTGCAGAGACATCCTGTTGGTGCATGAGGCTGTATGTTTTAAATCGGACCCTATTCTCTCTCCTCTGGTAAATATTATGTCTGCTGAGTACAGCAGCTGCAGCCTTGGAAGAGCGAATGTTTGAAACTCTCTCTGAGCTCAGCACCCTGTCAGTTGGCCTGTCAATCACGTAAACCCAGTATATATAACCAAGACTGCAGAATGCCTTTTAATGGGGTACTTTAAGCCGTAATGGCATCTCATAACTATCTGTGCTTCGCTTCTTGGTCCTTGCCTGCGTGTGTTCACGACCACATTCTGCTACTGTATAGCTGCATCCATGTGTGAGCCTCTCTATAGAGGCAGCGAGGGCTGAAGGGCTGATAAGGCACTAGTCTCCATCCAGCCAAGGAATGTGAGCACTTGACAGCGAGAAAACCTGGCTGAGCGCCAGCGTCAGACCTCTCCTGTTAACTGTGGATATGTGGAGGAGTCCATGAGCTCTCAGCATCACCCTGCCAAAGCACACTCAGTCCCCGAGAAGTAACAGCTAAAGATAATAACGGGCATAATGAGCGCGGCCCTCTTTACGAAGACAGTAGATGAGCTTGGTTAGAATCGAGGCATCAGAATGTTGTGGCTGCTGATGGATCTATGCGCTTATTTCCCCATGCGCATGTGTTTAGTTTGAGGTTGCGCAAATCTCTTTTTTAAAACAGTTGGATTCATGTTGAATTCCTCCTTTTTTATTTCAGATGATGAAGCTGAGCAGCACCACAGCACTACGGTGGGCGAGGGGGGCAGCACGGGGGACAGCACCCCTCCCCCAAAGCGCAAGGGCAAGTTCTCCACCCTTGGCAAGATCTTCAAGCCGTGGAAGTGGCGGAAGAAGAAAAGCAGCGACAAGTTCAAGGAAACTTCAGAAGGTTCGTGGCGTGAGAGTACCCCCCCACCCCCACCCCCTCCGCCCACTCCTTTCTCACTGGTCATATCAGTTGCATTCGGCTTTCATCAAAATTCCTCAATGCTTGGGTTCCTGCTTGAATGTTGCAGGCCCCTCTGGCTCACCTCATGTTTTCAGTGCACCTACAATCCGCTGCTAACAAAATCTCCTGTTGAGGACGGCTCTCTAAACCTGCATCTTTTTGAATTCACATTTCTAAATGTGACAGATTTTTACTGAAGGACCTTTTTCCTCAAAAAAAAAAAAAAGAAAGAAAAGATAACTGTGTAATGTGAATTCTGTCTATTGACGACAGAGCTGGAGAGAAAGATGTCGACGAGGCGGACACGGGAGGAGCTGATAGAACAGGGGGTGCTGAAGGAGGTCCCGGACAGCGGTAAGAGTGCTTGTGTGATACATCTGATCTCTCTGCACCACGGTGTCTGTATCTGACAGCAGCGGCGCCGAGGCTAACGCCCACACAGGACAGTACTGTTAAGTCATCAGTACATAATGGGAGGAACACTGTCCCCCTAACCAGCAGGCGTCTGAAATGTATTTTCAAAAAGGCAAATTTACTTTCACCTTGCTGTTTTTTTTTTTTTAAAAGTAATGTAATATATTTTTAAAATGGCATGCCACTCTCCAGAGCTGAGGAAAAGTGGAACAAATTGTGCCCTGCAGCAAAATAGCTTTGAGAGGGGGTGTGTGCAAGCGTAATGCTGGCCCCGCTGCTGCAGAAGCCCATTTATTAAACCTACAGCTGCTCCTTCATCACACCAACAAACATAGACTGTGTCTACAGGGCTCAGGTTCAGGGTGCCTTCCTTGTTTCACTGTGGAAGAGGCTGCAGCTAAATATTATTTTCGTTATTGATTAATCTGTTCCTTATTTAAAATGTCAGAAGATAGTGCCCATCACAATACCTCAGGGCCCATGGTGTCGACTTTAAATGACTAGATCTGTAAGACCAACCGATCAAACACAGTGCTGAAGGTATTTAATGTCAGTAAACCAGAGAAGAGCAACCAATCCTCTCATCTGAGAAGCAAGAACCAGCAGATATTTGCTTTTTTTGCCTGGAAAATGAAGCAAAATAGAAAAGAAAGATGGTAGATTTTACTCTGTTGATCAATTAATGGATCAATTTACGAATTGTTTCATCACCTCTGTTGTTTTACATTTATCTTCAAGAGGGAGAGAACAATAGAATACCTAAATATTCTACAATATCAAACAGACATTGGCAGTATGAAACATTTTGAATAATTTAGATTGAGCAAATATTTAATGTTTCTGGTCTTGTAGTTTTCTAGAGAAAATATTATTTTGATGGTTGTTTTTTCACACTTTTGTAACTTTCGGATGCAGATACACACAACCCGAAGCAGCTCTACGTGAAGAACGGCCACACTCTGCCTGTGAGCACTGGGGTCGGAGGAGGTGGAGGAGGTGGAGGAGGTGGAGGAGTCGTCAGTGGTGGCAGGAGTCCATGCAATCAGGGCAAACTCCCTTCAGAGTCAGACTTTAGGATGAACCCGGCCTGGCTCGCCCAGCCAGACGACCGCAGGGGCTGGTCTCCCTCTGACGGAGACCGCCGAGGACCTCCGGGTTCCAGGGCCACGGCACTGCACGAAGACGTGCGGAGAAGCGGCGGGGTGGGGCCACGTGCGCATGTTGAGGGCGAATGGAAGCCTAATATGGTCTGGCAGGGCCAGATCCACGGCCAGATGGAGGAGTGCCGACGTGGGGGGCGGCTTCACCCTGAGGACGGGCAGAAGAGGCCCGGCCTGCAGAAGGCCCCGTCGGAGGACGGCAGGAGGAGTCGACCTGCGGAAGCGGACTGGAAGCCCACACTCCCTCGGCATGCATCTGCTGAGGAGGGAAGGGCCCGCAGAGGTCAGCCATTTCCAGGTCGTTTTAGATCTTCCACCAATTTTGAAACGCTGTATTCATAAGAGTTCATCAGTGGTCAAATCAAAGATGCGGTGTATATTTTACAATCTGACCTCCTTCACACATGTTCGAAGATAGTACGGGAGTCATCCGTCTATGTATTCTTTCACTGACTCACACTGTCACTCTCCTGCTAATGTGCCGTCCTCCCAGATATAGACAGGCTCCTGTCGGCTCCCAGGGGCCCTGCTCCAGCTACGCTGCTTATTCCGGAGCATGAGGGAATAGCTCGTCCTCTCTTCTCCTAATTAATGTGGCACGATCACTACACCCATTATTGCCCTTTAACGCTAACACTGTCGGTTGAGTGATAATTGGTGAAGACCCACAGCTAATTGATTTCACTGAAACATTACACTTTGAGAAATAATCGTGTTTTCTGCTGTTTTTAGATGTCCAGTTATCACTTATGTGACACGTGAACCACTTTTAATTGTTTACCACTTCGGTAGCTATGTACAAAAGTATGTCGGTAAGACGAGCGGAAACCTAAATGACCCACATGTGGGGAATGGGTTGCAACGACAGAATTGAAAAGAAAATGGATAACATCACGCATCATATTGAAAGCGCCAATGCAGAACTACGTTAGGAAACGAGAACGCTTTCTATCGACACATTTGCAGGTGAACAGATATTTTCTCCCACTTTCCTTCATCTGTCCCTACTCCTCACTTTGTTCCGCCTCACCTTGTATTTTCCTTTTTTCTTTCTCTCACTGATGCTGCTTTTTTCTCCCTCTCCCACTCCTTTTCTATCTTTATCACATCTCCTATTTTCTGTCCTCTTTTTTTTTTCTCTGTCTCTGTCTCTGTGCTCACTTCCTTCTTTCCTCTGGATTGTTTCCTCTTTACTTGTGTGACATCACAGCGATAAAGGCTCGTCTGTAAATAAATAACCCTGAACTTCAGAGCTACAGCGTTGAGGGATGGTGAGAGCAGCATCGGCAGCGCGGGGGGGGGCGGGGTCTTTGGTGGTAATTGCAGCCGCCTACTCTGTTTGTCTTCGCAGCTGATCCCTAGATAATATAATTCTCAAACAAGTGCTATCGCAGAGAGCGCTTTGAGTGGTGTAGCAGCAGAAAATGGCCCACTGCTCAGTCCCTGCACTGAAACATTTATAGTCATGTCGAGCGGTATTTCATAATGAGATGTCGCTAATTCAATAATTGTAAAGATGAAAATACACTTTTTAAATGCCCGCCGGGTAGAATTGTTTGTGTACGCAGATTTAAAAATGTTTCTGGCCTTTTTTTTGTTTAAATGTCTCAATCTCAGTGGCATAGAGTACAGTAGTTATTTGGTGGAATAACGTTTATCTAACGTATCCCTGTGATATTGTGTTTTCATAGAGTCAGACAGCCATTTTGTTCCTGACCCAGAAGCCTTGCGGGACACTCTGCGTGAACCTCTGCCTCCTAAACAGTCCGTCATGCCTCCAAAATGGCTGATGACATCCGCCCCTGAACCTGGCAGCAAGGGTCCACCTCGCACCCCATCCAACCACCACACAAACCAGTACTGCTCTCCCTCCGCCCCCTCGCCCGTGGCGCCCAAACCGGTTCGGTCCATCTCCTCTGCGGGTGCGTCCACTCAGCAGTCATCATCTGTAGCCCCGACCTCCACCTCTCACGGGACCAAGCAGCCCCCTGTGCCCCCACCCAAGCCTGTGAACAGGGGCAATGCCCCCATGCTGGGTAGGTTCTGCTTCATTTATGTTTTTTGTTAAAAGGTGATGGCGGGTATCAACGTGATCACGTGCTGCCTGCATTGCAGTCTCAAGTGTGCATTATGAACACTTACTCACTTAGCATGCAAGTTTCCCACTGATAACTGTAACGATAGGTTCAACACAGCTAGCTACACACACACACACATCCTGGTAATGATGTTATCTTAACAGCTTGAGTGGCTTTTCCCCAGCCAATTCCTTATGACGCCCCGGACTATTTTAGCTGCTAACTTTTCCCCAGAATTTTTACACTCTGAAGATAACAGGGACTCCTGTGGCTTTGGGATGCTGCTCGCACAGAGGCAACGTAGCTGTGGTGGTTTTTGTCTACTGAGGGGTTTGTCTCATCTGGGAGCTCGCCTTAATTGACACTCGGGCAGAGCTGTTTGCTTTGATCGATTCTTCGCTTATCAGTAGAGCTGATGAGTTTTGGTTCCTTTTTAAAAATGTGTGTACTTTAGTTGTCTGTGTGATTGAGTTATGCAGGTTTTTGTTTGTTATGTTATGCTGTGAGAATGTTCTTTCCTTTTCTCACAGTCATGTAATCAGAAGTGACAAGTCAAATGGGGAAAAATATTACTAGGTGTCCTATTTGTCGTCACTTGAGGCTATATTGGTTTGCACTTTGCAACTAACAGCCTTTTCACCCACACAAGCTTTTGGCTACCAAGAAATGTAATGTTGAGAACAGATTCTGTTGATGCAGTTTTTGACAGTTTACAGAAGCTGTCCATGAAGGCAAACTGACTAAACATAACATTTTTAAAGGAATTGTTTGACATTTTGGGAAGTACACATTTGCGATACTACTTCCCGTTCAATATGAAGCTGTAGCCCGCAATTGTTTTATACTTCAGTTTGTGTATGCATTGAAGGGGCAGGGTGTAGGATTTTGGCGGTGAGGTTGCAAATTGCCACCAACTGAAACTTTTTGTGTCGAGCATCAACGAGAACTTTGGTGCCCGACTTGAAACCGCGAATGGAATAGATCCCCCTAAACGCTTCACACAGACAGAGCCAGACTAGCTGTTTCCTCCCTGCTTTAAATCTTTAGGTTAAGCTTAGCTAGCTTTCGCCTGGTTGCAGCTTCATATTGAACAGACGGATATGAGCATATGACTCCTAGCAAGAAGGAGTGTTTCCCACACTGTGACCGAATGATGAGCGTTTAGGGCAACAACCCCCCTCCTTCATAACGCACTCTATCTATACAACAACATACAGAACCACCATGTACCGACATTCATTAAACACTCCAGTTGAAGGCCTCCGTCTCCTCCCTGTTAGTCTCAGCCCTGCAGGGGGGGGAGAACGCTCAGCTTCCGCTCTACTGGTCCTGCTGGAAGCGAGAGTGCGACTACGATGTCTACCTGTCTCTGCCCGTCTACCTGTGCCGGCGGGCCGGAGGCCTGCGCTCAGGTAAAAGGATGCCCTCCGGTATCTCTGTGGCCAGGGTGCTCGTGTCTGTGCCCCCTTCAGAGTCTGCGTTCTTCATGGTGTCGCGTCCTTTCTCGCTGCCAACACATTTCCCTCCCCAACGCCTTTAACATGTCCACTGGCCTTGATTGATTTTCTTTGGATGTGGTATATAAGGGCCGCATGCACATAATGAGCTGATAATGAGTGTGCTGGGTGCTTTGTGTACGTGAGAGGAAACTTCTGTGTCGGTGCGCAGTTGAATGTTTTTATTGTTCTGCTCTCTTAATTGGCATGTGAATTGGGGAGAGCCTTTAGCAGGTTCCAGCTGTGGCCTGCAATGCATCAAGGGAATAATATAATGCTAATCCACTTAGCTTCTGCTCAACTGGGATGGATGGGTGGATATGAATGGATGGATGAAGGGAGGGGCCAAAGGGTTGTAACATAAGGGCCTGACTTCAGTCAGGGAGGGAGATGAAAACCAGTTCAGTCTAGTCCACAGCACTGATCTCTTATATCTCAGTAGCACGGCTTTGGCTTTTAACATTGGTGTGGCTTTAAGGCTGTTCTACAGCGCTTTAAGAATTCTATAGCAAATAAACAAATGTGCATGCAAATAATTGGAGCTTTTTAGGAGCTTTTTGGACTTTTAAAGATGCTAATAAACAAGGTAAGCATGTCAGCTGTCTGTAACTTCTTCGTCTCTGTGACCTGGGGCACATGCTGCACACTGTTTGTTGGGGCAGTGCGTGCATTCATGTTGACTCAGTCATGTGATCCGACGCACCGTATGCACGCAATAATGCTCAGTCAGACATGTAATCCCAGTATTTATATTTGTCCATGTGTATTCTGTCATGTTGGGTACATCATACATGTAGAGCTGATGCATGTGCACTCATGTGGCAGCGGCAAACTGGATGGAAAAATAAAGCACTTGCTAGCAACTCACTCACTCACCTGAGCTCTCTATCTGGCTTTAGGGTTGGATGTAGTAACTGTTTTTCCACTTGCAGGTGACTTCACCCAAGCCCCCGGCGGTGCCAGTCTTGTTCCAGCCAAGCCTTCTCCACCGATGCCTCCTAAGAGGACCACCCCCATCACCAAACGCGGCACCGAGGACTCAAGCCATCCCATCACCCCCTCACCGCTTTCTCTGGACGACCACAGCAACCACCATGTGGGCTTTCAGCTGCCTCCCCCTCCCCCCTCCCCTCCCCTGCCGACACACATACCACCTTCTCCTCCCCGCCAACACATACTCCCCCACCACCTCCACCATCAGCACTCCTACCCCCACCCACTGCCCCAACCCATACCAATGCTGTTTGACCCACCGAGCCCAACCAATGAGTCTCCTCAGCGCCCGGCTCCTGTCCCGCTCCATATCATGATCCAGCGAGCCCTGTCTAGTCCCGGCCCGGCTCAGCCTCATCCGGACGGGTCACAGCGTGCGCACACACTGCTTTTCGAAACCCCTTCGGACTATCAAGGTGGTCGGCCACTTCCTGTCAGCATCCAACCATTAAAACTGTGAGTCACTCAATACATAATCATGGGAGAACTTTTGTTCAGCAACGCTATTTCGTCAAGAGAAATCACACGGTTTCATGACTATATGAGATCCAGCTTTGCATGAGGTCATGAGCAGCCTGGAGCCAATCTTCCCCTGATCATTACAAAATCAGGTATAGCTAGCGGGATGAGGGTGGGATATGGCTCCTGGTTTGGCTAAAGTACTTTATGTTGAAGGTTGGATACATTTTAATTTTGGTAAAACTATAATAAAACCCATCAGTTTTTTTTAAAGTGCAAACGCTACTTCTAAACTAGTTAAATTCACACAAACGGATGCGTTATTTGTATCCATAATGCTTATGTATTTATTTTCTCTTTCCATTAGATCTGAAGACGACTACTCAGAGGAGGAAGAGGAAGAGGAAGAGGAGGAGGAGGAGGAAGATGATGAGGAAGAGGAGGAGTACGATGGGGAGATCCCTCAGCCAGAGCTGGAGCCACGGAGTCGCAGGTGCTTGGTCGGAGACGCCGGTGTTTGTGTCATCCCGGGGGGAAACAGCAGTGAGGAGGAGGAGGAAGAGGATGAAGGAAGAGAGCATGACATGCGTGGGGAGGACAGTGACTCAGACGGTCCTGTGCTTTATAAAGATGAAGACTCAGATGAGGATGAGGAGGATGAGCCCCCACTTAGTAAGCGTGACTATATTTTCTGAAAAACATTTTCAGTGTTTTTAGTTCCACGACTTTTGTAAAGCACTTCCTTTTGTTGTTGTTTTGTGTGTTCCTTCACACCTGACCACATCTCTGCTTGGCTTCTATCCAGGTGCCCTGGCCAGCAGGGTCAGGAGGAAGGACACCTTGGCCCTGAAGCTGAGCAGCCGTCCCTGTGCCCCAGACAGGGACCGGTTTATCCATGAGAGGGGCAGCAGAGACGACCAGCCTCCAGGACAGACCGGCCTCACCTGGCAGAGCAGGGAGCAGTGGGAGGCCATCCGCACACAGATCGGCACTGCACTCACGAGGTAAAGACATCGTCGCACCAATGTGCACATTTTGATTATTTTGCATCCTTTAAACTGACAATAGTGAAAGTGTATTTACTAAAGAAATCCAAAGATCAGTTCTCAGATATTTGTCCTACTTACTGCCTGAATGACAAAGTGATAAAACTGTGTAAAGATAGTCATCATCTTTCTTTTTTTCCTCCCAATTCAGGCGACTTAGCCAGAGACCGTCTGCTGAAGAGCTCGAGCAAAGAAACATCCTTCAGCGTTAGTATCCAATCTTTCTTTCCTTTTCACCGTTATTATCCATTACTGGACCTTATAAATGCTCTCAATCAGAAAGTTCAGTTTTGATTTCTGCTGCTCTTTGGCTTGTTTGGTCAAATAGTTTTTATGGGTTTCAACAAATACCCCAGCTTTGTCCCTGAATTACTCTTGTTTATGTACAAAAATACATTTCAACCAGGCCAATTCAATGTACAAAATAATAATATTTTATACATGCTGTGATGGCAAGAATTTACACTTGAAAAGATATTCGAAACACGGATTACAGTTGACTGTCTAATTTTGGAAACTGCTTTTACTCTACCTTTGGTGCACATCAAGCCTGGCTTTCATGCAGAATCTAAATAAAGCTCTGCTAGTGTTTTTTTTCCTTCCCTCTCTTTTATTCAGCCAGAAATCAGGCTGACAGACAAGCTGAGGTTAGAGAGATCAAGCGGCGGTTGACCAGGAAGGTGAGGCAACACATCCTCAACAGACATCCAAGTGTTAAAACCATGTATTTGCTGGATATTAAAACGGACATCTGTTTATTGTAGCTGAGTCAAAGACCCACAGTTGCAGAACTACAGGCAAGAAAAATCCTCCGGTTCCACGAGTACGTGGAAGTGACAGATGCCCAAGACTACGATCGGAGAGCAGAAAAGCCGTGGACCAAGCTGACCCCTGCTGACAAGGTGCTCATTCAGTTCGTCATGTCCAGCAAGCACTTGACAAACCCAATAAAATCTCGCCGCGGAGGATTATGTTTCACATAATATTAGCATCAAGGGGGATGTTTAGCATTTTTCCTTTTTAAGTTCACAGCCACTCTCTCTCTTTCCCGTTGCTTCATCTAGGCCGCCATCCGGAAGGAGCTCAACGATTATAAGAGCACTGAAATGGAGGTCCACGAAGAGAGCAGAATCTACACCAGGTATACCTTTTATCAGATGGATCTTGGCGTCATAATCCTTCAGATTACAGTCCTGGTTGATTTGGCGAGGCCCTTGGTTGCCGTTGAAGTTGAAGGTCTTCAGCCGGTTTCCTGCATCACTTCATCTAACAGCTCGCTGTCACTGTTTCTTCTTGTTCCATTAATAGCTGCCATGTTCAAAACTCATCCATAGTGAGGGGCAAATTGAATCCAGAATGGGAATGGCGGACCCCGCCACTAACAATGAAAACTGCTATATTAAAGAGACATAATTACAGAATGCAAATACATTGAATGTCTATTGCTGAAAAAATAACGACAATGCCTTGTATCAAATATGGGGTTTGATTTTGAAAAATCAAACCCCAAAATCTTAAGGATTGTTACTTTTAAACGGAATATGAATGTCTGTTCATGCCTCATGAAATCCCTATGTTTTGTTTAGGTTTCATCGGCCTTAGACCCCCGCCCCCTCTCCTTCACGGATAATGAAGCACTTAAGATCTCTGTGTGGCCAGAAGCTGCTTCCAATGCGGACAGATCGCAGTTTTACGTTTCCCGAATGTACTGTACAGATTATCAGAGAACGCCTGGAACTGCCGATGCTTCTCGCTTGCCCTCCATCGCCCTCCACTTACATTGCTTTCACTAAACTGAGGTGGTGGTGGCGGGTGAGGACCAGATGCAGTATTTCTCCCGGACAACAGGGGGAACCACGTGCCAATGAAGTGGAGAAGTGGCAGAGAACCCTACAGGGCCGACCCTCACTCTGCTGTTATGTGGTACCCCTCAGGGACTTGGATCTAGTGACAACCTTTAATGCGGCCTCATTCTGTGTTGCCTTTTTTCTTCTTTACTGTATATGGAAAAGCTACTTCATCTTGTTCATGTAATAACATACAATAATAGTAATAATATGATGACTTATAATACTGCACACAGTAATAATAGATAACAGACAAACGGCCGCCGCTGGAGCGGGCTGGAGGATGAAGACTGGGATTTTCTGTTATAGAACTGGACATCTCTGGGATATTGTGTGTGTTTTATATAAATTGTGTAAAGATTGCTATTGTTATACCTTAGAATGAAATTTGGAAAGATCTAATTACAAAATATTCTGTAATGCACAAGATATTTTATATTGTAATTTTGATCACATGACTAGTGACCGCTTTTATTTGAACCTTTTTTTTAATTATTATTTGGCTTGCCTGTATTTATGGTTGTGATGTGAGGTGGCCATTTAAGCGTCAATGTAGATATAGAAAAAGGGTGCAGGTCAGGAGGCTTGTTGGTGTTTTTAAGTGTGCCAACATACCCAATGCCTAAAGGACTATAGGATACTGGTTTTCATATCACTAATTTCTGCAATCCACTGCATGAGCCAACACAGAATCCAATGTGATTGGATCTGGATAATCTCTCTTCATTTATACTTTTTTATGAGTTTTTGTACTTCCCTTTAAAGATCAAACATGCAATGCATTCTGTAGCCATTTTGAATAAGGTCATGTTATTAGTGTCTATACTAAGAGTGAAATGTAAGTTGCTGTGCGTGTAGATCAGGGATTTATCAAAACAAAACAAAAAAAATGTATAAACGGTCAACAGGGAGTCATTTTGGCTGGAACCTTTTGAAACAGAAGCAGAAGTGTTTTATCTTGTATTGTTGTCTGGCCAGTAGCTTACAGAGTTCTCTATGCTGTGTACAGGTTGATATAGGTTTAACTGATGCTTGTGTATATCTTGTCTTCCTTTCATTTGAAAAGAAATTTTAAATATAAAAGTATTATAGGTTGCTATTTTTTTAAGCACAGAATATTAGTTTATGATTAAGTGCTACAAGAATGGGAATATGAAAGTGTACCTTTTCTGTAAAAACTAAGTTCCTTTTTAATTGAATGTGGAATTGTATGGACTGACATTTTTTCTTTATAATTGTAAATAGTCACATCTGGATCTAATTAAAAATATTACAATTCCTTGAACCGTCCGTGCAATGACTCTGCACCTGGCTTTTTAACTAATTGACCAGTCTTACCTAATGGTGTGTTCGTGTGGACATTTTTTCCATCCAACCATCCATTATTTTATAGACGAACCACAAATTACATTGGAAGAAGACAGGATACACCTATGTCAGATTATCACAGAGCTCGGGGAAATTTTGAACCTCTAAAATAAAAATATAAGGCTACAGCGACACCTTGTGGCACGGTACGTTTGACTGTCACACTGAGGAGCTAAATCTGGAGATAGTTTTAGATGCCACATGCATAATGAATGGAACTTGGAATGCATTTGGTTTTCTTGATTGTATATCATAAAAGGTTTTATGCAGTATATTCTGTAAACGGTGAAGGCAGAATCTCGTTGAAGATCTCATGTGATGAGGTGATGCTGTAAGGTTAGGAAGTTGCACCGTGTAGCGGTAGAATAAAGGCCAGAAATTGACAAAAGAAGACAAAATATATGTACAGATTGCAAAACAACACTAGCATATGGATTAAATGAAAAATTCGGAAAAACCAGAATCATCAGATTGCATCACAAAATAAATGGCACATACTGGGTGATCATGCAAAAGAGAAATACACAAACAAGAAAATATTCAATAAATATTTATGGTTTGGGAAAAATGCACAGATTATCAGAGACATAACATAAATAGTCACATTGAGTTTACCATAAAACAGGATTGTTGTGTTTATAGTGATAGATATAAACTATAATACAACAATCTGAGAACAAAGACTGAAATAAAACTAGACCATATTCTATAAACCTAATATATGTTAATAGAACATCACATTACTACTAAAATAATGATTATACATTTCATAAAAGCAATACAAAATGGATGAAGATGAAAACATTTTTTATTTGTTTGCATTCTCCTACATAATCAGTACTTTTACCTTTATGATCGTTAATAAAACTTATATTTGACTGTCACTCACTGCTTTTCGATGGCAGGACTTTGAGTGGTACTGTCTCTTTAAGGTGCCAGGGGTTTTAGAACGTAACGTCGTGCGTGCGTGCGTGCCCAACTCCAGACCGGGAACAGGCTGCGCACGTTCACTTGTAGGCAAACTGCAAACTTCTAACTACCAGCTACACGTCACAGGTTAGTAAATCACCCGCTCCTAAAGTGTCTATAGTTGTTTGAAGACCCGCGTTAATAAACGTCTGGTTTATCATTACGCTGGTAATTCAATACGTTGTGTTCATTCATACTAGAACGTCGAGCTAACAGTGCTAGCGAGTTGACGCAAGCTAGCATGGTTAGCTCGACGTGAAGACGAGCTGTCGTTAGCGCGCTTTAATATCCAGTGTTTTATATCCAACATCCTAACTAACTGTGCTAGTTAGCGATCGACTATGTCCCGTGTTTTCATACCCAGAGGAGGACTGAAGCTCAGTCGTAGCTCGGTGACTTAGCCGTCTAGTTGACTGTTAGCAAGGACACATGGCTCACCCAACTTACTGCCGACGTTGCATCACGCTGCTTTTAAAGACTGCTTTATGCTGAACGTTAAAAAGCTCTCTAGATATCTCCTCACTCTCCTTGGTCTCAAGGTCCGTGTGGGTCACTGGGAACTGAGCTGTAGTTCGGTGTGAGTTATTAAGTGGAGTTTCAATGTACAAGGGAGCAGGAAGCACAACTGTCCGTGGGGGGGTGTAACGACCAGACACTGTGCCATTGAAGCGACTTTCTGACAGCTGTTGTACCCCAACACCTCCTGGTTAATGTTAGGACCAAAATAAAGGACCGACTGTGTATGTCGGTCAACTGCTAGCAGGCTTGTGAGTTATGGAAATGCCAATGCTGCTTAAAACCACATGGACGTGCGTCCTTGTTTGCCCGACCAACATTTGAAAACCCCCCAAGGACATTTGAGTTAGTGATTTTAAAGAAGACAGAAAAGCTAGAAGCAGCGAAGAACATTTTTGCTCGATGCATGATTGAATCAGCTGTCAAAATGTTGGTTCATATTACTTTTCTCTTGATAGATTTAATTGTTTTAGCTCTGATTGATCGTTTTGTCTGTGCAGACATTTTATCAACAGGATAAGAAGTGACGCTTTAAGTATAGCTGTTGTTGTTGTCATTTTTGCTTTATAAGGTCTCAGATCACAGGTGTAATTGTTGCTAAGCTAATACCCAGCTGCATTTGTAATTGTAATACAATTTCTTGTGATAAAATAACCATTTTCATCTCGGGTTCAGTGACTTTAACCAATATAAAATGATTGCACCGGTCTCATTTTGTGTTTTTCTCCCAAGTCCTCAAGTGTTGCTGTCATGCCTGCTAAAAAGACTGCCAAGAGGAAGTCTGAGCCTATTGGTGAAAATGATAAAAGCCCCAAGAAAGTGAAAGGTAAAACGCTGTCCTTTATAAAACACGGTCAATAAAGGAAACTGTACTAGACAATGAGACTTAAATTAAATGTACGCCATAGATATCTAACTTGAAGAACCAAATCAAAGTTCTGTTAAAATAGTAATACCCAGTTTATGAGAAGAAAGCATGTCCAGTTTTAACAAGTTGCCTCATGTCAAATGACCATATTTATTATTCCATTCCAAAGTCAAGTTTGTACTAATAAGATGTAAGATCAAATTAAACAACTGATATGAAATTTTGTGTGTTTGTTTGCATTTAACAGTTTCCCACAGGAGTCATGGCAAGGAGGCGGGTCAGGTTCTTGCTCTGGGCCAGGGTGATGTCGGACAGTTGGGCCTTGGCGAGACCATCATTGAGAGGAAAAAGCCAGCCCTTGTGTCCCTGCCAGAGAAAATTGTACAAGTGGTTGCGGGAGGCATGCACACGGTGTGCGTCAGCGAGACTGGCCATGTAAGGAAGCAACTGTCTTCTTTCTATTGTATGGCAGCTCTGTGTTAACATTTTAACTGGTCTTGAGTCTCAGAGATGAACTTTTTTCTTTTGTTTTTTTCTAGGTCTACACTTTTGGCTGTAATGACGAAGGTGCCCTTGGTCGGGACTCAACAGAGGAGGGGTCTGAGATGGTTCCAGGAAAGGTGACGTTGGAGGAGAAGGTGGTCCAGGTGTCGGCAGGGGACAGCCACACAGCTGCACTCACAGAGGATGGAACGGTGTACATATGGGGCTCCTTCAGGGTGAGTTACCTGCTGCTTTCAGCCACCTAGATGAGTGGGTGTGTTTGTTTTGTGTGTGAGAGATTTCTTTACATCAACTTGCGACTTGTATAACTTGTTTTAATCCTCTCCTCCCAAAATATGTGCTGTACTCGTGTTCAACTTGCACATACACCTGAACTTCACAAATGTAATGGATTTGCAGTATCAAATAATTCACTTGAGCATTTCACCAATTTGTAGTGTTTCCGGATGAAATCACAAGACCATTTCCTTTCAGCCCAATTTAAGTTGGTTGCTACATAAAAATTAAGTTACAATTCCACGTTACAACCATAAAACATTTAGATTTTATGCAACCAGCTAAAACGGTGTGTCGTAAGGACGTGTTCTGGCAAATAAAAAAGTAACCTACATCAGCAACCTATGCAGACACCGTCATGGTGCCAAATTCAACTTGTATTGCATTTGTTATGGAACCAGCTCCTCATAGGTTTGTCTTATGGGTTTAATAAGAAAATAATAACTGCACACTGAGCATCCAGTTGAATGTACGATACAATGCTTTATTCATTCTCCTTTTACCTTCTTTTTCTCCCGAGCTGTGTTTTGTTTACTAGAAAGTTCATGTGTTTTTTGGGGTGTCGAGACAGTTGGTCTCAAAGAAAATATGGCAACATTTTGAACTTGAAGCTGACGAAATATGTGAGCCGAAAAAACAGACTGTTAACACGGCAGCGGTCGCTATACTCTCACTCATGGGCTCTCTTAGTCTCATTATGCTCCACTCAGGAGTGGCTTCTGAGTCATGTGCGACAACCTTGTGGGAAAATTCAATAGTCCAGTTCAATGTCCAGGCTTAATATCATAACCCTAAGAGCTTGGGTCAAAACGCACAGTATCAATACTTTCTGAGTTTGTCCATCTCTTATCAGTACAATGTGAACAATATTGCAACCTGAATGTGTGTTTTGAACGCATCCATTTTCATTCCTGGCACTGAGAAAATGCTTTGTCCCCATTTGAAAGAAATAATTGTTTTGAATGTCCTCATATTCTAGATTTCTTCTCACTTAATCAATACTTTTATTGTCATTGCGAGACAATGTGCCTCCCTCCCCTCTTGTGCCTCCCCACAGAGCTCTATCAACTGCAAACAGATCTGACACAACTATGGCAAAAATATACGTGAACAGTAAATGACTATCACTTCATGCGAGGTCAAGAGCATATTCATTTCCTGTAATAATGTCCATTCTAGTCATATCACCATTATTCAACCATGCCAGGCTCTCGATATCCATCAGCTCCAATTATCAAACCAGTAACCTCTCACTTAAATTTCACCCCTCAAATCTTTTACTGTCTTGACCCTAAATTTGGAAAAACCTATTTTGAATCTGGTCTATTTTGTTGGTGGTGGTTCCCTGAAGTCTAACACGTTGTTGGTCAGCTACACTTACTGTTGAAGCACTGAAGCACAAATCTTTAATCATGATTTCAATCAGTCTCTTGATCCAGTCCTTTTACCTTTAGTTCAGCACTGTGTATGAGCTGTTTTCCTGCACACCGATAATATCAGATTAATTATTACACTTTTTTGTTATTTGACTGAGCTTTTAGGTCATTAACCACTTTTCCTGGCAGTCCAGTTAAACTGAGCTGCTACTGTAACAACAAATTAACTTTGTCAGATTTTAGATTCCCCACATGCTGTGCTATACATAATCCAGGATAAAAAGCAACCAGATTAATTATGTCTACTACACACCCTCATCAGTTTCCTTTCTTAACCGTGCAAGCCTGTTTATCCCCAGTGGTGTTCCGCATCTGCATAAGAGATACTATTTCCATAGTCTAAGCTTTCCTATGTTCATCTTTCACATTTCTGTGATCTTAGTTTCTCGTGGCTACATGACCAAATCTCTGACCGTTGTAGCATGTTACATGCTTGGGGACAAATGCATCTTCACAGCGTTACTCATTAAAGAGAAAAGTACAGACATTCAAACATAGTCTGAGGATCCTTCGTCCTGCATTCTTTATTGTTTTCATCTCATTACTTATTATCACTACTCCTGCGAGGTTGCTCGTGGGTTTTCATTATTAATACTCAATGGCACAACGGCAATTATATCTCTTATTACCTCCGCCTGCCTTCTGCAGTCCCACTTGATTTTCGACAGTGCTGAAATCACATTATTACATTAGTCACATGTCTGCTTTGAATGTTTTTTGTTATTGTGATACAGATATAGTTTGTTTGTTATATATGCATTATACAGTACATCCCATCAACTCATTTTCATTCAGAAGAAATCTGGCAAGTTGAATGTCTCCAATTGCATCGCTGATCTCTGTAATATCGCCTTGTCCCAAATTTATTCTCAAAGCAGCTGGGCCACATTGTATTGTACATATTTGTCACCTACCTGTTTTATCATCCATTTTTCCTCTTCCATAATATCTCATCTTTCCTATGTCAGCTCACACTTTGCTTTATCCTTTCACTCGCCCAGGTTGTTTTTTTTTTTTAATCATCCAAGAGACATCAAGTAAAACAATTAAGTACCGCAGCCACCAAAAGTTTCTTGAAATACTTTTATTTTAGCTCTATTACCAGATGGGTTGGGATTGCCTTTTAGCTCAGTTCAGTTTGTCAAGTAGAGAAACAAAACAACTCTGTCACATAAAGAATATCTAATTCTTTTGGACACAACCACATTACTTTTACTGAGGTCAGCACAGTCTGAACGCAAACCTGCATAGTGATTGGACTAATGTATTACTGACTTCGCTTAATGGGCATCAAAATATTCACATGTGAAATATTTCATAATAGAATGGTGATACTTGGCATCCAAGTAGGTAATGGAAGTGTGTGCTGTTGTTAATGGAAGCCTCTAAGAGGCATTTTGTTCACATGTAGATGAAACGATGTTCCCAGTTTTAATTATCAGGTGTCATCTATATCCCCATTTACTACTCTACTGCACGGTACTGCTACACTTTTCATAACCCTAAACCTGAGCATTGTGTATCTGTGGGTTTCACTATTAAAATACTGGACCCTTTTTTCCCCCCCAGGATAACAATGGTGTTATAGGTCTTCTGGAGCCCATGACAAAATGCACCAGTCCAGTCAAAATCCCCATGACGGAACCTGTTGTGAAAATTGCATCAGGTAAGAAGTCGTCCTCTTTAGTGCCATATGGTTTTGTTTGTTACAAGTTAATATGCCGCACACAATGTTTCTGTCTAATTTCCGTGAATACTTTAACAGGTAACGACCACCTTGTACTTGTTACACTGGAGGGCAATCTGTACACATCAGGCACTGCAGAGCAGGGGCAGCTGGGAAGAGTGCCGGAGCATTTTTCAGACCGAGGAGGCAGGAAAGGCCTCGGTAAGTAACACAAGCATCAACTTATAATGGAACAAAAGTGCAGAAGAGATTTTACGTGTACATTCCTCTTTGTGATTACATGAAGAAGAGATTTTGTTCATGTGTAAAGTATTTTGCTGACTATGTCCTGTGATTTCAGGCCGGTTGCTGGTGCCACAGATGGTAAAATTCAAAGGGAAAGTTCACTTCGTAGATGCCTTCTGTGGGGCGTACCTCACCTTGGCTGTGTCAAAAGAGGGGCCTATTTATGGATTTGGTCTCTCCAACTATCACCAGCTGGGTTAGTATGAAACGTCAGTTTTTAGTCCTGATCAAATTTGTTTTACAACTTTAACTGCTTCACGGTGAACTGTGAGTCAGTTGCTCACTTTCTGTGGTAATGGCATCGGACATTGTGAGGTTATTTTATGTATTCTTGCCCTTTTTTTTATTTTTTATTCAGGCACTAAAAGCACCAAGATGTGTTTTGTCCCAGTAAAACTGTCATGTTTCAAAAACTCCACCACCTACTGGACGGATTTCTCTGGAGGACAACATCACACACTCTGCCTTGATGCTGAAGGTATGTTCCAACTAACTATTCAATATAAGTATGCTTATCAGACTTTGTGATCCCATCAAGACAGATGTTTAGTGCACTGGTAATATACACCTGATGTTTCAGCACTCAGTTTTCAGCCAAGTCAAGTCTGTTCATACTGAGAGTGATTACTTTTTCTGTAATTCAATAATAGAACCCGAACCCTGGCTGAAAATGGTTAAAAAGAGCAATAGATAAAACAAGATATCAAGAATTACAGGGATACATTACAAGTATATTAAAACAAAAATGACACAAGTAAAGACTCCGTTGTGTTTTAGTGATTTGGTTGGAAAGCTGTTCCACAAGTAGGGACACCTGTGACTCAGGTGGTTTAATCTAAAGTACTTTGACAAAAGAATCCCCTTTCTCTACATCTCTTAGGACAGGTGTATAGCCTGGGCAGAGCAGAATATGGTCGTCTTGGTCTGGGCCAAGGGGCAGAAGAAAAAAGTGAGCCCACGCCAGTGACTGGGATGGAGCCAGCCTGTGGGTTGACATGTGGGGCGTCTGTCAGCTTCGCCGTCACCAGAGAAGGTGAGAAATGCAGCAGCAGATTGAGTGATCAACTTCCGAGTCGGTTCCATGGTGTTGTATATTGCGTGCTTTTAAGTCCTCCTGCCTGAACGATAAAATCAGTTGTTTGACGGTGCTCTCCAAAATAACCCATTGACTCGAGTGTTTTCTGAATGAGCGCCTCTATGGTTGAGGTTCGGAAAAGGTAACATTTCTGATGACGTTTTGATGTTTAGTTTATGTTAAAGTTCACATTGAATGATTTTATGTTAACTAATGATAATGTAAAAAAAACTTAAGGTTTTAATTTTGGGATGGTCCAAATTAATTTCAGGGTGGCTTCGGTTGTATTTTAGGATGATTCCTGGATGATGGTGGAAATAGTTAGTTGAGTCCTGCAAACAGAACAAATTATCTACTGCTAGCCAATAGAAGATCCAAATAATGGAGGCTCATTTCACTTACTGTTGCCTGTGCTTCCTCCAGGATCGGTGTATGCCTGGGGCATGGGCACCAACATGCAGCTCGGCACAGGAGAGGAGGACGATGAGTGGAGCCCCACAAAGATGACTGGCAAGCAGCTGGAGAACCGCGTAGTACTGATGGCCTCCAGTGGAGGTCAGCACACAGTCCTTTTGGTCAAAGACAAGCAGGAGAGTTGATGTCCATCAAAGACGGGGATGTTTGGAGATGGGGCTTTTTTTCATGATGCCTAAATCTGGGGAGGGGGTTGATGTGACTTTCTGCTCTGAGCCGAGGGAGTGTGAGAGATTCAGGCCCTTTTTATGAACTCTTCTCTTCCTAGCGAGAGGAAACCTGTTCATAGATGTTCAATAGATCATGACAAATGAGAGACTATTTTTTTTTAATCTCATTTTTGATGTCTTTGAATTATTTTCATTAAAAGTCATTAGTGTGACTGAGATGGTATGTGTGATGTTTGTGAATGTGACTGTTTGCATGTACGTAAAGGAAATGAGAGTGCAGGCCTTTTAATGTCTTCCCCAAACGACAGTCTTTTTAATGTTATTTTTCTTAGCAATAATTCCACAAACCTTGGTTCAGGCTGGACATTGATACTCAATCAGTTTAATATGCGGGACTACTGTTGATTTTACCTAGGACACGCAATTGTTGTGACTATTTGGACATTTGGTAATGCGTCATACTGTATCCTGCATTTTGCTTTTCCTGTCTGAAAATAAAGATACAATTTTAATTTTTTAAGCGCTTTCTTATCCAAGGAAATTGCTTGAGTTATATTCCATACAAAAAATATCAAACATTTTCTGGTTTGAGTTTCTCCGATGTTGCTCATCTTTGTCTTACGATAATAAACGTTTTGGTTTAGACTGTCTCCAAATGCCACTTTTGGTTTGGGGAAATTGTGATGAACGTTTTTAACCATTTTGTCATTATATAGGAAAAACTAATGAATTGATCAATCAACAAAATAGTTGGCAGTTAAAGGTTCTCTAAAAGATATTGAGAGCGTTATTATACCCCTCAGGTAAATACTGTTGGCTCCGTCAGCACTGTTGCCGTGGTGTTCGCTGTTATCACCGTTAGTCGCGAGCCACCGGCTTTTAATGGCAATAATGAAAATGTTTAGTTGCATGTTCTATGCTGTAACCACAAACATTAGCATGCTTGCAAAAGTGAAAATCCACCTCTAAAACAAAATCCTCAAAATTCAGATATGGTATTTCAGTCAATATGGAACACATTTATTAAGAAATGACATGAACAAAAAAATAGATTTTCATTCAAGCAAAAGAAATGAAGCATTCTCACCATGCTCATTTTTGCAATATTGCCGCAAGGCAGTAGAAATTGTTACAACGGCAACCCTGATGGTCTCGCTCGCTGTCCCAGTGTATTACTTCACTGCAGGGAAGGAAGAAAACATGGCCCTGTAATGGGTTTGCAATACCTTTGTGGGCATCTGGCCATTTTCACCATTCTGTAAGCGGTGTGGAACGGAGGTTAGGAAGAAGTTCTCTTTCTAGCATATTGGCACAGCTGTCAAGCAGTTGCACCCAAGTTGCTTTATGTCTATTATATATGCAAACAATACATTCCGTACACAGTCATAAATGTAAATCAGAAACACTTACGGATGCAAATCACGGTACAAGTGCATGCATCAAAGCTACCTGCTTTTGTGTTTTATCTGGGATGAAATGCACAGGGTACTTGCTCGTCTCATCTTGCTTTCATCTCACCAAAAGGGCTGCTGATGAAGTATAGAGGCCGTGAAAAGCCCTCGTGACAGAAAGCTTCTCAAAAAGCTTTGAAATGCTGAAGTATCTTTCATAAGCAGTTAATTGGTCAGAGTGAACCTCTCCCCTTGTTTGTTTTGCATCATTGTTTGTCAGGAATACGTTTGAAGGTCCGCTGCTCATCAGTAATGGCGGCACCGCGGCTTTAAGAGTCTGTTAAAAGCAAGAGTGATTGTTCTTAACAGTTTCAAATGCTTCTGTTCTGCCACTTGAATGTTCACGGTTATTGTTTTTTGGTGTAAAACAAATGATTCCTGGGTATTAAAATTATTTCAGCTTTCTTCATCACACCAGAAAAGGTTATTGTATATTGTAGTGACAGTTATGTAAAGTGTGATGGTTTTGTTTGCCTCAGGCAACACTGTCTTACACAATATACTATTTAAGTATAGAATTCTTTTTTCTACAATGATAAATATAACCAGTTTTGGCAACTACTCACCCACTGACTGATGCCACTGATTTATTGATTTTAAGACTCACTAATTGGACCTAAATCTTAAGCAATTCAACATTATTATTTTTACTATTTTAAGAAACCTCCAGACCACGTTACATTTCTTAAACCTATTAAAATGCAGCTGTTGCATCTCATTCCTTTGGGACTTCCAGTCCTCCAAAAAAAAAAAGCTGAATTATTGTTTAAAAGGTGACCTTAAGAAAAGCTGCTAAAAGCATCCGTCTTTGACGTCTGTTGACAGCTTCCCAAATGTGGAGCAGTGAAAGTCTCATAATTCCCTAAATACCAGAAACCCTCTCATATGTTTCCAGCAGAAAGAGAAACATTCATACAGGAACTCAGCAATGCCATCCTGTGATTAATTCCTTTCACTCAGAAAGCATAATGGGATTTTTTCACAAATCTAATCTTGGTCTTGTTAAACGTATCACGGTGGAGAACGAGGAGTCTTAGGAACCTGCACCAACACACCTCCACCCTCGTGGCGGAGGGAGCCACATTAATCAACCGCAATTGGCTGTCCCACTCGGAGCTGCTTCACACTGCACATCTGTAACCGGCTCGTGACTGGCCGCATGGTGCTATTAAAATCATAATCTTACAATAGAACACATTTTGCGTCATCATTTAGCCATGTGTCACGATCGGGATGTGGCGGCCCTTAAGTCTCCCTGCTGCTTTCCTAATTAACTTGTCATTTCAAATTGTGAGTGCTGTTTCTTAAGTACGTCTCAATAAAGAAATCCAAAGTTCGTGGTTATTTGAATGCTTTGGAGAGGCTTTGCTGAGGTCATCACCGTGGGAACCTGTTGACCAAAACAAGATTGAGAGACAGCAAATGTAGCCGTAAACCCCCAAAACATACATCCTTACATCTGATAAGAAATTGATCTTGTCTAAGAAATATGAAGAAGGCGACTCAAATATCAATGATTTTGATTGAATGACTGGGACAATAAAATTAAAGTGGCTTTAAAATCACCAGATTTATGGCACATTTTCTCCGATGATGTAATGTGGCTGTAACATTAGAATCAACCTATTCAGTTATCACAAGCGAGTCCTGTTATATTGGCAAATGTTGTACAAACAATTTTACGCCTCCTTTCACGCAGATACATTCCTCACAAAGAAATTAAATAAATTTAGTCTATAAATAATGAATATTTGGTTAGTTTTGGATATGTTAGATACACATGGAAACTTGTAAGAATACCAATATAATGACTTTTGTGTTAAATTGTCACCCTAAACAATTTTTCGTCCTCAATATTGCAATCCCAAACCATTTTTACTTTGCGCCAAAAGGAGTGATTTTAGACTTATTCAATATCAACATTATCAAATCTGTATATTGTCAAATTCACATTTCTTCTTGCTTGTAACAACCACCTTATCACACCGAAGATTGTGGGAGAAAGCATTCAGTATAGAGTATAAAACACTCGGCAGATATTATAATAACTTGAATTTTTCAGTAGAAATTAACATATATACTGTATATATATTAACATACACTATATGGAGGCTCAAGTGTTACATCTGAGTAATGCTGCTCTGTACCTTTTATTAGAAACATTTGTAAAACAAGCACATCATTCATGTCCCGTCACTCTTCCTTCCGTGTGTCTGTATGTCAAACACAGAAATGTCTGTTGTTCATTAGTTGTCCCAGAATAACAGCAACAAATGCCCCTGGCTGTAACTGATGCACTAAGAGATGTATGAAGTACTACATGTGTGAAGTGCACAACTGTTGCCATGGCGGAATAGTTGTTGTTTTGACATTTAATAGGAGAATAAGAAAATATGCATTTCTGTGGGCGTGTGCACAGGAAACCAAATGAGTATCTCTCTTGCTGTTAAGCTGCTGGTACTCCATCGCCTGAGGACCACATTTGTAATTACTGGAGATTGCTTTGATAGATTGGACTCTTTGTCCAGTGGGCTGAGGGCCTCTCATGAGCTGCACGGAGGAGCGACAGATGTGCAGGGGCTCGTACACGGGGCCAGTCTCTTAATCTGATGCACGGTTACATGTGTGTTACATTGATCCGATGACAACAGGTATCAAACCCTTTTAATGATCACCATGGTGTGTGACTCGTTCCTTTAATGGCATTCTCTTGTAATTTACTTGTTGTCCCTGTCGTATTGATTCTGTGCTAATTACAGGATGTGTATATATATATATGTATATATATATATATATATATATTATATATATATATATATATATATATATATATACACATATATATATATATATGTATATATGCCCCTAGTTCTAACTGATGCATAAGAGATGCATCAGTAGATGCATCATATTTATATATATATATATATATATACACGTATATATATTTATATATATATACGTATATATATATATATATATATATAGAGAGAGAGGCTTTTATAGATGTTTTTTTCACATATAAAGTCGTATAACCCAATACCATTTATCAGAAATTGACGTGTACAGTTGAGTTCCCCTTTTATCAAGAATATTAATATTTATATATATATAGATATAGATATAGATGTGATGCATCAGTTACAGCTAGGGGCATATATATATATACATATATATATATACATATACATATACATATATATATGTGTATATATAGGCTTTTATACATGTTTTTTTCACATATGAAGTTGTATGACCCAATACCAGAAATTGACGTGTACAGTTGGTTTAGTTCCCCTTTAATCAAGAATATTAAGATTTAAATATGGTTACACAATTAAACTAGTTGTATACATTTAATTCTATATAATATAAGGTCCAGCACCCCAGTAATGTCCATACAGCCCCTGTGACTCTCAGCTTGGCAGATGGCACCCAGTTTGAATCCTGTTTCTGTTCCTCAGCAGGGAAAACAAGAGTACTTGCCTCCTTGTGAAACATCCAGTATAACTGCTACTGCTTTCAAGCTTTTTGCACTTCTGGCATGTCGTAAACACTTCAGGCAACCAGGAGGTCTGATTATCTGTGTCACAGCAGGAGTCTGTCACACCGAGCAGCAGGACCAAATTGCCATATCCATTACCAGAATCTCAGCATAATCATCGTCTAAATAGCTACTTCTTTGAGGTGTCTCTACTTTCCTTGTTTAGTTTTTGGTTTAAATGCTTTTGACTCAGCACTGACAGGTTGTGTTGTGTGAACAGCCTCACTTACAAGCGTGTAGGTGTCGAGACGCATGCACGTCTGTAATGTCGAAATATCTTTGTGGCTGCAATAATTTCTGCTGTAGTGGCGCTCAAGTGGTGCTTTTATCCGAGCTACCAAACAAAATACTTGTGTTCCATCAGGCCAACAAGTCTCTCACTCGCTGTAGATATTCTTTTCAGTGTCTCCCGCGCAGACAAAAAAGCAGGGGAAGCCACGTAACAACAATCATCCAGATGAAACAGAAAACAAGCCGTTGGATGCTCTGAGCTTTTCCTGCCAACGAGGGAACAGAAGCATCGCAACAGTTATGAACGCTTCAGCTAGAGTCCCTCTCTGTTCCGGTTTCCCTCTGTTTGATGGTTTTGAGTCCACGAGCAACCATTACTTAAGGTCAATAGATGAGAGCATCTAATCATCTGTGTGTTGCTCTGAAACTAGTCGACACTCTCTGTGTGTGTGTAACTGTGCACAAATGCAATCAGGCTCTCGGAGAAAACAAACAATAAGTTTCAGAACTGTTTCTGTCGGGCCTAATAACACAGTTTTCAGACATGATAGTAAGTGCTATTGATCTGATGGCTCTGTTGCAGAAAACGTTGGTATTCACATTTTAAAGAGACCAATGTGCAGTCTAGCCAAGTAAGGAGCCAGTGTTTGACTAAATTATTCATTTTGTTGCTGTTTAATTTGTCTGCAGTGAAAATATAGCCAGAGCCATGTATATTTCATCGGGAACATACTGTATGCTCTGTAGTACACAGGAAGTCTGGTTGGTGTCCTGGTGGGAGTTCTATGATATCTGGGTCTGAATAGTCTATGTGTTTTTTTTCTTCTATATGAGCCTCTGAGATATTCCAACTAAATGTTTCTCATTCAAATCTTTTGGGTGAACATCCACAGGAATCTGAAAGATAATTCAGGGTGACCGATGCCTTCTTAACAAGGTTTCTATTGTCTGAGACATCATCAGCCTTTAAGCAGATCATTATTTCAGACATTATTTCATTATTTCAATCATAATTAATAATTATTACTAATTATTATTATTTCCCATTATTTCAGCCCTTTAATGTGTGCAACTAATGAAATGAAAGACCAGTTGAATGCAAACCAATGCAAAAACACCACAAGAGTTTGTTGTTTTTAACACACGTGCCGTGGGCCTCACTGGGATGTGTCATTTAAGTGCTACCTGGTTTCGAAACGCCCAATCATGAATCTTTGTACTTGACTTGCACTGCAGTGTGACCCGTGCAGTCGAGAGTACACAATCCACATTCAGTGAGAATCCTAATTCTTTTTTTTAAATAAAGTACAGTGGTTTATTTTATTCCTTTTCTTTTCTCTCAAAGATGAGGATACAAAAAACGGATGAAAGTGGTAGTGTTAATAACATAACAGTAGTCTGAATGTCAATCAGGGCTTTGGACCTGTGTCGCTTTAACAACAGTTAAAAGGATAAGGCTTGTTTTTGTCTTGAAATGAACTGAAATGATCCTGATGCATCTTATTCCTCTCTGTCATAGAGTTCCATTGCTGTCCAAAACTATTTAAAACACATAAATGTGCCACATTGATGCATTGGCTGACATTTTCCTTCATTATAATGAACGTGTGCACAGTAGTTTATTTTGATCTGATCCCACATACACTGTTCTGCTGCTGCTGCTGCCATCCATTCATCCATCCATCCAGCCATCCATCCATCTATCCATCCAGCAATCCATCCATCCATCCATCCATCCAGCCATCCATCTATCCATCCATCCAGCCATCCATCCATCCATCCAGCCATCCATCCATCTATCCATCCAGCAATCCATCCATCCATCCATCCATCCAGCCATCCATCCATCCATCCATCCATCCATCCATCCATCCAGCCATCTATCCATCCAGCAATCCATCCATCCATCCATCCATCCATCCATCCAGCCATCCATCCATCCATCTATCCATCCATCCATCCATCCATCCATCCATCCATCCAGCCATCCATCCATCATCCGTAACCACTTATCCTTTTTTTTCTTTTTTAGATAGACATTTTCAAGAGGAACCCGTGGCCGTGGGGCTGAGAGCTGCAGGCTGTGGAAGTCAGACAGTATTGAGAGACAGGCTGATGCATTATTGATTTTGATCGTTTCAAGGGATTTGTTGATAATAATGAAATATAAAGTATCACTGGCTGTATATTTTATTGATACATTGTGAAATTAGCTAACTCTCCATGTATGTGTATTTATGGATGTATTCTCCAACGTATCTGATCACCAGAAACTCCAATATCATCCCTGACTTATTTCATAATGTCCTTTCATTTCCATTTCCACTTTAAATATGTCCTGTTTGTCCCTGTGACCAACAAGGGCCTCCAGGTCAAAGCTACCGGTGCCCCATAAACATCGCCCCGATCAGTAATACATTCTTGATTGTACCAATAAATCCCATGTCTAACTCCCATGAGGCCTCACTTGCATTTACAAATAGTTAAAATGTTAACATCTGTAGTAACAACCACAGAAAACAAAATATTGGATTAAAACTGAAAGTTATTTACAACAATATTTTAAAAAAAAAGCTCCACCGAGATACAACTTATGCTATTCCATATGACAATTGTATGAATGTTATCAAAAGACTAAAACAGTTATTACACTTACATAATAAGGTACTTTATATACTATATCTGCTGAAACACAAAATGTGAAAACATTTAAAGATCAAGCATTTTTCTCAACAAAACAATTCACTTTTTGCGAAAAAGAACATAGTGCTGAATAAGGCTTTACGGTACATATTTTAGATCAGCTGAACATTGTGTCAACCATACTGCAGAAAACATTTACAAATTATATTCCCACAGCAATGGTGACAGGCGACAGAAATAAAAATTAAGAATTTGAATGCTTCACCTGACATTTATAGCACTTAGTGTCAATACATGGTTCTATAACATTTGATTTGAGTAATTAATTAAGTGTAGCTTAATGATACAACAGCTTGACAGCACATTGAAACAAAAATCAATCACATTACCACTTAATATGCTGTCACAGAACAACATTATCTTTACCCTTGATAAATAGATGCATTTTTAAACAGATCTGCATCGCTGCAGTGGCGAGATGAGAGGCATCGGTTTGACTGTGTTCTCACTGCTCTGATCTCATCCTGCGTGCGTCCACAGCTAATCAGTGGAAACTTGTCCATTAGCTGTAATATGTATAGGAAGCTTCTTGTTCCTCGCTAATGTGTTTGATATGATTCAGACCGGCCTCAATGCCAGTTTGAGGTCATTCAGTCACAACTATGAGTTGAAACAGCGGTGCAACATTCCCCTTCGGTGCCTCAGTTTACTGTCAGCAGAATGCTCTTTGGAATGCTGTGCAAAAGAAAAACAAAAAAAAACAGAGCAGCCTAACTGCTAGAGGAGCACAATGAGTCAGCTGAACACTGATGTTCATGGTGAATAAACGCTGGAAGCCTCAGTCATCTCCGCTTAATCATGTAGGCCGTATTTCCATGTTGTTTAAGACGTCTTTAACAAAGATCTTTCATGAAGCATCGGATGGATGAAAGTGGAAAAAGTGACGCTGTGGTAATAAACATTCATTCGCCTCCTTTAAAATTGTTCTTGATTGTGCATGTGGCTTTCGTCTAATTATTTCTCCTCGCGCCTTACAGATTATTGTTGAGGTTTTTGGGCGCACAACTCTACTGTTTGGGTTTCACTCTCACTGCTCGCATACTGTTGTTTTCAGCGAAGGTCTAAAACCTGACTGTAAACAACACCAAACAGCAGAAACATTTCCCTCAGGAGTTGGTGGCTGCCAAAGCAGATAAAAAAAAGAGTGAATACAACTATCATAATTTTGAGTAGCTAGAAACAGACTTAAAATGTCTGATAATGTTGCTCTGTAACGGCCAAATGTGTAAACAGGAACGTTTGTCATGAAACTTAAAAGGTGATTATATGTCAATGATTACGGCTATTTCCTCTGCCCACAAGTGGTCCAAAAAAAAGTAGTAGTCTTAGGTTTAATTTGAAGGTGTCATATCCTTTATATGGTACCCCAAAATTTTAGGGACTAGACAGTAATTTTACAAGCTAAAAAAAGTCATCATCTGTAATATTTAGCTGACGATAAAGTGTGAGACCTACACACTAAAGCAGATGGCATCATCTTCCCTGTTGATCCTGTACAGCAGCCACGGTCACTTCTTGCTGCTACGGGAGTTTTGGAGTCAGTTCGGTCTTCATCAAGTGGAACACATGATCTCTTGGATTTGGGTCACATTACTGACCCAATCATACGTTGACCACAGTTTGGCCATAAAAAGACTCCTCTTGGTGGCCTTGTCTGTGTGTTTAGAATATATGTCCTGCCTGACAATATGATCATTTTTGGAAACGTTTACACCGTCCTCCATTGTTCACTTAATATGGATGTGAAGACCTACAAACTCCCTTAAAGCTTGGAGTCAGCACTTTAACCTCCTATTTATTATTGTGCAGACAAAACAATGAAAAACACACCACTATACCAATACTTTCTGTACGTGTGTTTGTTGTTGCAGTATGCAAGTGCCTTATACACACTCCAACAGTTGTATCCTTTAGCACAGGCGTGTTCGTGATCATTGTTAATGACGATCCTTCGAGAATTGTGTCTCACAAGTTCCATTATATGAGACCAAAAACACAACCGATAATTTACATGAATGAGCTGGTCAAAAGCCTACATCTGCTGACTCAGACTCCTGTGGTGGAGAACTGTGTGACCTCAGTCTGGAGGTCATCCTGAACTTGTCCCCCCCCCCACTGATCCATGCCTAGTCAGGCCGGCGGTCTCTGTGTCGTTGCAGGAGCACAAACAGACACAGGCTCCTTTGTGCTATTGCGTGCTCTGGAGAAGCTGTTCTGCTCCAGGCGAGAGCGATAGGGCAGGCAGAAATCCCGAAAGCACCTTTTGAAGTTCTCATCCAAGAAGGCATACAGCACGGGGTTGAGACTGCTGTTGGTGTAGCCCAACGCGATGCACAGATGCCAGCTGGCCACCACGAGGAGGTTCTTGCGGTCGATATCCACCATGGTCTTGACGATGATGAAGATGTGGATGGGAGTCCAGCAGACGATGAAGGCCGCCACGACCACCAGAACCATGCGGGTGATGCGTCGCATGTTCCTGTCCTTCTCTTTGGAGCCGGAGAGCAGACGGACGCTCTTGAGCCGCAGGATCATCAGACCGTAGCAGATGGTGATGACCAGGACGGGGACCACAAAGGCAAAAATGAACACGCAGATTTTCATCACTGTGTCCCAGTACCACTCAGGATGGGGAAATGTGAGTTCGCAAGAAGTGTTTCCTGAGGAGTTAAAACAATTAGAAGTTAAATCGAGGGCCATGTAGAGAAGCTAATTCAAGTTAATAACCCAGCTCAAATGTTCTCTTTCACGGCCTGATCACTCCCCCAAAAAAAATCTACACTTGCCACTAAAGCAGCTCACAAGCTTGAGAAGTGAGGTTTTTGCACAGCGACGCTCATTTTCAGATTTCATTTCTTTTCTTTCCCAACAATAGAAATCTCCCACCTTTATCTGTCACCTTGGTAACAGCCATGATCATCACCGGGACGCCGACGGCAGAGGAGAGGATCCAGATGCAGACGTTGATGAGCTTGGCTTTGGCAGGTGTGCGGAAGTCAAGGGCCCTCACCGGATGGCAAACGGCGATGTAGCGGTCCACGCTCATCATGGTGAGCGTGAAGATGCTGGTGAACATGTTGTAGTAGTCGATGGCGATGACCACTTTGCACAGCACCTCCCCAAAGGGCCATGTGCCCATCAGATACTTGGCACTCTGGAAGGGGAGGGTGCTCGTGGCGAGAGCGTCAGCGAGAGCCAGGTTGAAGATGTAGATGTTGGTGGCGGTCTTCATCTTGGTGTACCTGGTGGGTTAGAGGAATAGGAATAACTGTTGTTGGTTGAAGAAGATTTTTAATTTTTTTTTTTCAATGTCTGCCTTCTGCTGCTAAGAAGATGCTGATAGCTTGACTCGCTATTTGCAATATAACGTTTCAAAGAAGGAAACCAATTAACTGTTTAATCTGATGTGTTTCCTCTCTCAAACCAATGATTGACGCCATAAACGTATCGAACTTAAAATAAAATAGTTTTTTAAACGCATAATGTTTCTATGGCATAACACTAAAGGGAAGAAGCCTGAGTGGATGTAGGCCTCCATAAAGCTGCACGTCTTTTTTACATTTTAATGTAGATTGATGTTTTTATGACTTTTTATGACATACTAAACAATGACTTATTTTTATGACTTTTTAATGCATTGCTATACTATACTATTTTACGACTTTTACAATATACTATATGAAGACTTTTTAATGACATTGTTATGGCATACTATTCTATGACTCATTTAGACATTTTAATTACATACTATATTATTTCAGACTCTTTTATGACATTTGACTGTTTACCTTATACCATACCATGATTTTTTTTATTCTTAACCTTTTTACAATATACTATACTATGACGTTTTTTATATTTTAATAACATACTATATTATTACTTTTATGATATTTTAATGACATACAATACATAGCTTTTGAATTACTTTTTTATAGACAACGGTTTTATTTTACAACATACTATTCTATAACTTGTGTTAATTTTTTTTTATATACTATACTATCAAATTTTTTCGACATACGATATTCTGTGACATTTTTTCAAATAACTATGCTATAACTTCATATGACATTTTCTCGATATTTTCTTCTACATGCTATAAGCTTTTTTGGAATTTTTTTACTATGACTCTTTTTGACATACTATACTATAAAAGAAATTCAAACGGACTATTATATAATTTTTGTGACGTTTTTTCAACATAACTATGCTATTTTTTTCTAAATACTATGCTTCGACACTTTTTTTCACATACTATTTTTATTTTTTGACTTACTATATTATGAGTTTTTATGACGACACGATGACTATGAATGTTTTATGACATGCTATACTTAAACTTTTTTTAATGCACTATACTATGACTTTATTATATTTTATCGAGGTACGATAAAATTACTTTTTTTTAGATACTGTACTATGACTTTTGAATTACCTTTTTCCGTCATACTATACAATTAAATTTGTTCTACATCCCTTGAGCATATTTGTTGGACATTCTATACAATGAATTTTACTTTACAGAATATACTGACTTTTCTTTGGTTTTATTTACATTTTTTGACATACTTTTTGACTTTTTTTTCGACATACCAATCTCTGACTTTTTTGACAGACGATATTATGACCTTTTTTAATGACATTTTCTTCATATGTCATTCTATAACTTTTTATGACGTCTTTTTGAAGTACCATTCTGAGAATTTAATAATACTTTTACATTTGTTGTCATATTATACAATGGCTTTTTATGACTTTTTTCTATGAAATACTGTAATTTGACTTTTCTTCAACATCGAAGAAAATACATTTTTATGATGCATTCAGCATTATATAATATGATGTTTTATGACATTTTTTCGAAGCACTATACTTGAACCTATACTAGGACTATACAGTATATGACTTGTTTTTGACCAACTATACGATGAGGTTTGTCGATGCCCTCTACCATGAGATACATTTTTGACAAACTATACTATGACTTTGTGTGACTTTTTAAAAATATTTGACATTTTCAACTCATACTGTACAATAGCCTTTTTCTTCATGCTAAAAGCATATTTTCGACATAGAATACTTTCTTGAAAATATACTTTCATTTAACATACATCAAATGTGACTATGATAATTTTTCAACATACTAGACTATTCATTTTGACATACTAAACTATGACTTTTTCTGACATACATAACTATTACCTTTTTTTGACATACTTTTCATGAAGTTTATTCGACATGCTATGACTTTTTCAGCATACTATACTCTGATGTTTTGACAATTCTTTGACATAGTATGACTTTTTTGGAAAAGATTTCAACACACAAAAAGACATGACATTTATTTTCAAAATCTAGGAAGTATTTTATGTATTTTTCCTACATACCATACATACTATGACTTTTTCAACATACTATTTTATAACTTTTTATGACTCTCCTTTGACATACTATACATTTTTATGATGTCTTTTATGGTGTCTTTTCAAGAAATACAATACTTATACTGCAACATTTTATAATAAACAATGACATTTTTCAACATATTTTGACATACATAAGACTCTTTAAGACACTTTTTCGAAATACTATTATTTTGTTTTGACATACTATGCTTTGACTTTTTTTTACGTTTTTGACCTATACTATAATTTTGTATGACCTTTTCTCAATGTACTATTCTATGACAGGCTATTACTTTTCATGACAATTTTATAATTTTATTTATTTTTTCAACAAACTGTACAAGGACTTCATTACTTCTTTTTTTGTTTTTTACATATATTTGAACTGTACTATGATTTTTTTTTATTTTGCTACATACTATACTAGGATTTTTCTTTACATACAAAACGATGGCATTTTTTTACTTTATTTCAACATACTACAGTATGACTTTTTTACTTTTTTTGACATACTATACGATGACTTTTTCATGACATCGTACACTGTCACAATTGCCAATGCAGGGAAACATGATTGAACCCAAAGGCAGACAGAAGATGAGGCAGCAAGATGAATTCAGCAATTTATTTTCAAAAAGCTTACAGTGATCAAGCATCAAAATCAGGCAGGATAACAGGGAAACAGGCCGTAAACAAGAAGCTGCATTGGCATGCTTTTAATCTGACGAGGACCAAAGGGCCGTGAACTTAAGAGGAGAGAGGCTGGCGAGTGAATGACATGCCTGTGAGGTTGTAGGCATGAAATCCAGGCAGAGCTGATGAGGGAAATGGAAACAGGTGTGTCGCATACATTTTAATGACACTATCCTGTGACTTTGTTTAACATTTAACAGTAATGAGTTTATTCCTGCTGAAAATTCCTCTTAAACTGCTCCTTTATTTCAGATTTACAGAGATGATTGTTTAGTTTTTTTGTGCCGACTGTGACAGTCTGTTCTGAATGCCAGCTGAGCATCTAGCTGTTTTAAAGATGGATTCATCCACATTATTCCACAATATGACAGTAGTGGGTCACATTGAATTAAACTGCATATGATATATTAATCATATATATACATATATATATATATATATAGATATACATATAGATATATATACAGATACATATACATATATCTATATATCTATATATCTATAGATATATAGATATATATATATATCTATATATGTATATATGTATGTAGCTTTCTTATTTAATTTAATTTAATTTAATTTAATAAGAAAGCTATATATATAGCTTTCTTATTTAAGATGCATTAGTTCAACAACAATTCAACATGACTTGAATCCTCAGAATCTGCAATACATGAATTGGTACTACAGTCGTCGCTGTGGTACTCATTCCACCCCCACCCCCTTCGTGTTTGGAGGAAGAGTGTGCGTGTGCGTGTGTTTGTGTGTGAGTGGGCGTGGGTGTGGGTGTGGGAGAGAGCGGCACACTGAAACTCTGGGCAAATACAAAGGACCATCATAAATTATCGACAGCTTTTACACATTACCAAACACCATTACAGTCTTTCTTTCTTCTTCTTTCTTTGCTTTTACTAAATAGTTGATCGTGTATCTCTTACCTGACCACCCCGTACATTACAAGCACGTTTCCGAGCAGTCCCACCACACAGATGAGAGAGTAGAGAGCCGTGATGCAAACGGCGATGATGAGACTTGAAGTGTCCCTGGCTGCTGCCTTGTTGGTGTCGTTGCCGTTTGAGGACACACGCAGCGGGTCCTCGGTGAACGTCACATTGAGAGGAGTTACGGAGAACGAGTCGTTAAAATCACTAAAAGCGAAAGAAGGGTGAGCCATGTCTAAAGAAGTTCAGGTGCGGTCGTAGCGCACGGAGAAGTCGGAGATGTCCAGACCAGGTACACGGGAGCGCACGAGAACTGAACGGCACATTAGTAATGAGGCGCCCAGGCGTCTCTCTCTCTCTCTCTCTCTCTCTCTCTCTCTCTCTCTCTCTCTCTCTCCTCTTTGACAAAGCAAGAAGTGCTTTTTTTTTTCCCTGCGCAATTCTCACCGTGCCCAAAGGGCTACCATTCGTCAAAGTGCTTTAATTGGCTCTAGCGTGTAAACTTCATCGCGTTGCATCCTTATTGGCTTGTATCCAAAATAACAGCCTATTGTTTGACACGCCGCACAGCAGCTGATCAAACAATGCCAGTCAAATCCAATCATCTCTCATTGTTGCGGCTCATTTAGACGCGCCTTATTGAGCCACATCGCTGCCTGCCTTCAACCGTCAGGTACTTGTTCTCCCACTCCCCGTGGCCCGGGGCTCGTGTTACGGTTTCTGTATTAGAGGACTGACTGTTCTGAATGTGAAATTACCTTACTAAACCACAAGAGTGATGTAATTAGCTGTCAGCAGCTAGGCTGATTAAATATTTAAGATGGTTTTGATAGTCTACAGCAGTAAGTCAAGTGTGTGGATTTTGAAGTGAATCCTACAAATTGTCTCGTTACCCTTTACATTGGCTCCCTGCTCAACTGTGTTGGTATCGATCGCATATGAGCAAACACATTGATGCAGGCACTTATCTGAGAACTCTGTTCTTTTGTTTGGCATTACATTTGTGGAAGCAATCAATGTTTATTTCCAACCGGGCTCTATGTTTTACCTGCTCGGCTGACACCATGTCGTGAATCCATAATTACACAGAAGTTTGACTTTTAAGGCCAAACAGATGTGTCTTTTCACAATTTTCATCAAAGCGCTCATTTATCTGTGGCTGCCTTTAATAATAATAATAATAATAATAATGATAATAATAATGCATTTTATTTGTAACGCACTCTTCATTCAAAAAGAATCTCAGAGTGCCAGTCTCTTGCCCATTACCGAGAACATCACAACCCATTAGGAACGTGCAGCTGAAATTGGCCGATGCATGTGTTGGTGTGCAGTCGGTTTGAGCGTGCCTCTCAGGGGTAATTGTTTATTTGAACACAGCCAGATCAAAATCCTCCTGTGGCTGTGTCTGTAGTGTTCATAACTGTGGCACTCTTTATGCACTCTGCAAAGTGACCTTTACAAAATCCTCCTTCAAGCAACCGACATCAGAGGGACAGTCAGAGGAATAGGGCCAGCATGCTGAACAACGGCCCTGATGCCTCCCTCTATACTGTTCCTTCTAAAGATAGATCACACGTGTCTTCCTAAGATGAAGAACAGTAATTAAAATGATCGGGCTCATTTTGGGAGTCCAGTGAGCTCACTTGTCTTTCATCATTGAGGGGTGTTTGTTTGCGGCTTCTGTTTGGATGTCTGGCAATCCACAGATGAGCATAATTCTCAACACGTAGCGTTTTTTAGCCAATGCGAGTGGCATGGATCTACGGATGCCAACGTCAGTTGGTGACTTTTCAACAATTGTCCGCCACTTTGGTCCATTTAGCTCAAAGTGAGTTATTTCAGTCTAAGTATCTTCAGGTTTTCTCCAGATGGATTCAGACAAAGACATAAAGTAGAAGCAGAGGACAACAAGACGTCAATTTGAGAGTAAAATGTAGTTCTGATGAAAGAGCTATCAGCTTTTCTGTTACACAAAGTCCAAGGTTTACAAAAAAGAAAAACAGGTCTGATGTAACAGATATTTAAGGGTGAGTGGTTTTAAGTGAGTGTGAGATAAAGGGAGGGGGGGGCAGTGAGGGTGGAGAGGTTGTATGGGTTGTTATACAGACACCTCCCTTCATATATGTTTCATTGAATTCAGCCCACGACACCTCTAGAGGGCTCAGAAGTACCTTCTGGTCTCGACAGTTATCTTGCCCGTATACCTACACAACTTTGGCGCTAAAGCACTGATCACAATTGCTCAATATCAACAACATGTGACTATGGCACGCCCCGCTGGCATGAAATGACTTACACAGCAGTTCAGGAAGTAAATTCAGTTTAATTTCATTTCCAGCTGTGTGGGAGAACAGTATATGGCACCTGCTCCTGCTGCAGGCGCTATGATGACATACAGGGTTAGAATAGAGGGCTATCTATCCCTACAATTAAGAGGACTAAAAATACTATAATGTATGAGTGCATGGTATAGGGGCTCTCTGTAATGGCAGCAGACTGAGTGTACATGATGAGCAATTTTCTCTGTTGTTCTCTATCTTTCTCTGCACACAATTTTGAGATGTGGTCAAAATGTGTTGTAAAAAAGAGAGAAATGGATCCGGACACATGACACAGACAAAATGCTGCTGTTGCTGTTGTGGGGTTCATGTTCTCCCCTGGGGGATAATCACTCACGATTCGTACGGGCAGTATGATTACTCGCATCACTCATCAGCCCAATGGAAACCTTGGGAAGCATTACGCTGCCTAACTCAACCCATCAAATTCATGGCAGGGAAAACAGAGTGCAGACAATTTAAAGTGGGCTTCATGTTGGTTCTTGCATCTGGATGGAGTGATGATGATGCATGTTTGATTCATAAAGGATCAAACATAAGAAGAAGGCTATACTTTCAGCTGCTGCTGATTGATTCAATCTTAATTAATTGTTTTTAAAACACTTATAAAACATCTCGTATCAATTGAGCTGTGGTACTTGTTGCACTCGCAGTCTCTTGGTATTTTATGTGTTGCTCCTGTCGTGTTTTCGAGCTGCTCTCCGGTTGCAATATCTCATGCACGACAGCCTTTCGAGAAATACGCTGGTATATTTCATAACTTCTGAAAGGTCAGAGAAAAAAGGAATTCATACAGTACAATATCTTGACATTTTACTTCCGCATGTTTTCTGTATATCTCTGCACATAATTAATGGAAAAAGAACTACAAGAAAACACGTGTGTTTCGGCTCTGGTAAGATTTCAAGTCGTTTGTTCTGCAGCTGAGAAAGCTGAAGCACAGCGGAGGACTGAGCCTCTGATGGCTGTCACATCGTATCGCTATCTAGCAATCACACGCCAAGCTACGTATAGAACATAAGTCTGACCCGTTCAATGTGGAGGTGTGAACTTGTGTTTTCCTCTGACTCTTGGGAAATCATGGACTATTATTAGCTTGTATAAACACACTCACATTTTACCATCACACATTCAAAGATGTTATTGTATCACCTCAGCAATGACACGTTTTAATCAATAGCTGTCGGAGGGTGATCTTTCACAGTTATTGATGCTTTTCTGCAGGACGGGATTTACACGGACTGAAAAATAGACAAAACAAGTGTCACAGTGACAACAAGAAACAATAAAATGAAACCTGACAACCTGACACTACCTTTCACCTGTAATTCCTGGGGAACAGGACATCCATATTATTTACAGGTCAAAGTCCTCATGAAGGCACAAGACATATCTCTGTCTGGTCAATATCTCTTGGATGCTTGTGACTTTATGACCACAAAATAAACCAGAGCAAAGAAGAAAGAGTCAGTCACTGCAGGAAAAACTCTGGAGCGGAACAAAACAGAAGGCTCGTGGTCCTTCACAGCATGGAGGGATTGTGCAGCCATCAACCTGCTTCATTTTAAACTCAGAGATTAAGTCCAAACTTTGTTGAAATGAAACCTGCGTGCGGATATGTGTCAATATAGCACATCCATTAACCACCGTGGTGGCAGAGGTATAGCTTGTATAGAGATGAACAAGAGCACAAGCTTTGAAGCATCATGTTGTGACATCGTTTCATTTTTTTGAAATGAATTTTCCTTTATAAAACCTGATGGGGCAGCGTGTACGTTTATGTGTTTTTAAATTGAGGAGGAGTCACAGATGCCCTGCTGTGTTATTATGCAGTTGAGGTGCAGAACAGAAAGAGCCATGCTGCAGTCTGCAAATCTGTCTCACACCAACATGTTTATACTCTCATACTAGTGAAACACACATCAAAACAGAATATTTTAAAGCATCTTCAAGCTCGAGAAATATATGGCATGTAGCGCGTTCACATCATGGGTATTAATAATAAATGCACTGTTGCATTACTGTTGTGATGGCTGCGACAAACGGCGGGTTACAGTTAGATTTTTATGCATTTTAGGATTTAGGGACTGTATGAAAATTGTTTGTATGGTACTAAACAGTTTTCCCAATTACGTTGTAGTTGCAAACATAATTGCTGCCTGGATTAATAATAATCATTTATGTACTACATTGGAATGTGATCCTGAGTCCTGTCCATGGATTAGGCAACAACAAGCACTTTGGTTAATGTTAGTGAAAGATCATGGTTTTGGTCACATGTTGATAATCACATTGTGTCAGATGCTTTCAGGATTAAACCAGACCATAATTTAATTATTGCTGTTGTCACTTCTGGCAGATATTGTATCGCAGGATTGTTTATTTTAGTGGGAAACAAATTAAATGTGATGTCAGTGAACATTTTACTGATACGTACAGCGACATTTTTGCAACTTGCCACACACGTTAATTAACAACATTTTCTCATTATGTTGAAATCTAATCCAGTTGGCTTTTTGTTTCCTTCAAAAATTCAAATTAGTTCGTAGTTATTTGAACAAAAAATGTATGATTCAGCCCCCTTCCCCACCGCAATCATTTTCATACAGTCTCTTATTTGAGCATAAAATTTTCTGTTGGGATGTTGTCCTTTTCTTCCTCTAACGTTTTCGTGATTCTGATTGGACAGTGAAAGGGTTGTAAAGAGAGAATTTTAAATTTGCAACTGTAAAAATTAGGTGCTTGGGATTTTATGAGTCCGTAAACTACTGAGTTGTCGGCACAAGTGGGCAATCACTTAGAGGAAATTGGAACATTGATATTTGTGTAGCGCTGCAGCGTCCTCAGAGAGGTTTGGGATTCTTACCGGACTTTGTGATCTTTTTCTTCGTAACCACAACACCTCATGGAATAAATTGAAAATGATATCTTACAAATATGGAATTTATTTAGAGTTGGTTGAATGGTTGAAGGGAAATTAATTAGTCACACTCATAGTTTATCACTTCAAACAATACTCATAGCCCCAGTGCCTCTGATTGCAAAGTTACTGATGCTTGCCAAATCCATTTAATGTTGTTGTCTTTCTTAACACCATTAGCAATGTAATAAATCATTCCTTGTGTAAACTGTGAAGAGTTCTCCCCGATTGCAGTGCTAATTATTTGAACATTAGACCTCCTCTGGCATGATAGCATGTGATTGACAGATAGTTACACTCAGTAGCTATAGCTGCTAAATGAAAATCTCACAGTCCCCCTCTCATGGTGTTATTTTCTTCAATTCGTTTCTTCTTTCACAGCAGTATTTGACAATTAGAGCAGAGGATCCGCAGTTTCAGTTGTGCAATTAGTTATGCAACAGTGATTTGTCTGGGTCTAGGACTTGATTTGTTTCTGTATGGAGGAGGCAGCAAGCACAGTTTAGATATGACAAGACAGGGACAGCATGCATTAATTGAAAATGTGTGTAATAAACACAGAGTTCTGTAGACAAAAGCAGAGTGCCCCTAGATGGAGGCTGAGGTAGGGCCAGTGTGCCTGATTCATTGTTTCTGTTCAAGTAGCAATGATGACTGAGGGAAGGCATCACAACTAAGCACAGAAGAGGCAGAGAGAGTTTACAGCCCTCAGTATGGACATCTACTTTTTTTTTCAGAGATTTCTTTTTTAAAGGTTCTTCTTCACATCAAAGTCTAAGGCAGCTCCTCCCCTGAAAGAGCAGAGTTAGTCATCCCCATCATCCACTGGGGGTTATGTGCGATGGCAGAGCTTCTGTCCTTGAAGCATACAAAGCCAATTAGTTTCTTGTCATACTGTATTCTGCCCGTTACTGGCAATTTATAAATTACAACAATACTGGGAGAAGAATTGTGTTGCAGAGTAGAGCCGAGTGGTGACGCAGAAAGCCAATATTCACATTCAAGCAGCTTATTGTGTTGATTTAAATTACGTTTGTATGAAAAAGAGAGTACTTTAGGACGATTGTTAGGATTAAAGTATTCAATAGTTGACTGTATTAGATTAATGTTAACAGAACGGGTTTCAGGTATGCATCTGAAACAGCCCTCAAACTATTATGTCTTATGTAACACTGCAAAGAGGCACAGATCACATATAGTATGCACATGACCATTATCACTGATCCCTGTGAAACCTGCAAAAAGAATTAAAATGGATTTGACTTTTGTGTAAAAAAAAACAAAAACAACCTGCTGCAAGTGCAACAATGTTTAAAAAAACCTTTGTGTATTTTCAAAGAGAACAGGAATCTGTACGATGCAAGCTGAGGTCAAGGTCTACAGATCTGCTGAGGATTCTCATTCTCATTATTTGGTGTCGACACCCAACATACTGTAGCAATGTGATGAACAAAAATCCAAGAGCTGTGAATTGAGAGGAGAGTGAAATATTGTGATGATGGCAGCAAAGGAAAAACATTGAGTGGTTCAACTGACTAACAGAACGATGGATTGAATGACTTCCAGGATGAAAAAGAACTAAAATGTACAAAGAGGTGAGAAACAGCAATGAGAGATGAGTTTGAGAGCCGATGTTTAAAGAAGATTGAGAAAAAAGTACATTTATACCGTCTGGAAATGAGGTAATACAAGGTGTGAGATAGCGGACCGCAGTGATCAGTGATGACAAAAAAAATATCTAAGTTGGTAAAATGTGGTCGTCAAGGAAACAGCTGCCTAATCTCCATATGAATTCTCCCTGAAACAGCGGAGGAGACCCTACCCGTAATTCTGCCTTTTGCCATCCTGTGGGAGGTCTGCTGCCTTCACTGACACTTGCAGGACAGTGACACATACTATACTGACATGTTTACAATACAGCAAGGACATCGCATGATGAGTAGGAGGGAAACTGCAATTCAGCTGGACAGAGCCAGCCATGATGAAATGAAATAAAAGTCTGTAGCCCAGAACAACATACCACAATAAAGTGAGAACAGTGAGCGAGGCTGTTTTGGTTCATAATGAGGAAAAGCTAATGTGTGAGTGGATAGATGCTGGTTTGTGTTACAGTAACGACCACTGGCCTGCTCTCCAAATCTGTTAACCCTAAATTTGTTATTTAATCTCCTCAGTGGTGAAAGATGAGGTGCAGAGTATCATGCAGATGGGTAAAGGAAACGCTGGTGAACACCAGAGAAGTGCGGAAGATCCAGGTAATATTATGGACGGCAGTCAAGCAATTTTTGCTTCATGCACCACTGAGCACCTTTCCTAGGAATGAACGCTGTATCCCGTTCTCTCATCACGGTAATGCTCGGTGACGATAAACAAGCACAAAGAGATCATTTACAACTTGGCAACTTCAACATTGTTCCTATAAATTGCTACTGATCAATCACGCAATAATAACCATTATTAACTAGCAATATTTCCAAATGAATAAAATCCATATATTTTATTACATGACAAAAATAGGAAAACAAAAGATGAGGGAGATCCACTGTAGTGCTGATAATGACAGGAAGGTGACCTGACAGGGTGTTACAGCAGCCCCTCTACATACGTGTTCACACTGTCCACAGGTGTAAAAAATGAGGAGGACAGAAAGGAGTCACTGCTCGCTCCGACAGAAACAAAGCTAATGAGCTGAAGATTAGTCAGTGACCTTAACCAGTCAGGAGGGCGCTTGAAGGGGAGGTAAAACAATCAGGAGAGTAGAGATCAAGGAGAAGGAGACAGGACTTCTGCTGGCCATATTCATTCCAGAGGCCACTGCGTCATTCAGCCTTGACAACGTCTCTCTATGAAGACTGACCAGCCGATAACTTGAAGGTGTATCAGCTAAATGCCCATGCGCTAGCAGGTAGTGTACAAACAGGTACTGATGCAGAGCAAAGCAGGCGACGGTATCAGATATGAATGAATGTCTGATGTGGGAAGCCATTCCCAGGATGGAGCGACTTAGAGCTGGATGAAATTCTTGAGAGAAGAACGGGGGGAAAATATGATATATGAGGGTCTGCGAATCCAGGATTGACAGAACTTTCCCAGATGCTAGATGATAAGATGAAACTTTGATGATGACCGTTGGTTGTTGCGGCATCAAACAGTGACATGATAAAGAAACAGAAAATGTTTATTTTATTTCAACCGTGTCAACAGTTTTTATAAATGAATACTTTCTGCATTGTAGAACAATGGTAGTAACTGTCAGTAGTAAATTGTTATCAGTAAATACACATGCATTATATCCTTATTAAGACTAGAGAAGGCCATCACTTTAGCAAAGCAGTGAAATAAATGGTTAAATGTGGGACTCTGAAGCAAGATTTAAAAGTGGCCAACAGAGCGGCTAATTGCCATCTAAGCTTCCTGTTTTACTTCAACCACTAATGTTGGAGGCAAAGTGTTCAATAGGAGAACGCTGGCTGCTAAACCAAAGCCCTCATTAGATCCTCTTTGAGAGATTGTTGTTCGCTAGAACTCACACTGCAGTGAGATTAGTTAGCCGACAGAAACAGAGGTGATGATGAAGGTTTCAGCCGTCTCTACTCATCCTGACTGTGGTTTCCCTGCTGGTCTCGATAACAATTTAGGCCAGTGACTAACTGCGTCATCCCCGGTTCCACTGGACCTCCAACCGGATCACAGTTTTGTTGGCTCAATTCAGCCGAGATGCATCATTTGATCGTAGTGATGGAGCAGTAAACTAGGTTGTATCACCACTGTTCTGCCAAGAGGAATTCTCTTGAAATAATGGTGACATCAACTACACGCGTGATAATATATTGAATCATTATACCGTTACATTTAGAGACCCTGATGTCCTCACCAGGCTCTGAAAAGCATGATAAATAAGGACTTCCCAAGGTTTCTGATGTGACTTATAAGTACATTTCTAGATTGAGATCTCGAGCATCTGAAGAGATCTGATATTATTATGCCAGCCACATATACCTATAGGCATATTTCATGGATGTTATTGTGGGCATCTTATATGTACTGCTGACAGCATCTCCAATTGCCTTTAAGGCCACCACAGCAGCGTTACAAATTCAAAGATTGTTGCAGTAATTTCTCCAAGAGGTGGTTAAAAGGAGAGAAACACGAAAGAAGAGATCATTGTAACTTGTGAATAACCTGTCCCAAAGGTACCAGCATGTTGCGTGAAGACATTCCTGACACAAACGCGCACTACTACATACTTTCACAAACATTTAAATAATAGAAACATCAACTTGTAAACAATCTCGTAACCCACCAACTATCGGTCTGACAACAGATAAAGTGAGACTGGAGTCCGGAGTTGACGACGCGTACGACTGGACTGTTTCAGACGTGGCCAGTTTACGAGCTAATTGTAAAACAATAAAAAGCTAAATCATTGTCATTTAGACTGATTACATGCATTCAACCAAAGACTGCTCAAACGTGGTATGTCACCACTACTCAAACTGCAAACTTAAACCAAAACGCTTCCAATACTAAAATCTTGTCGCGGTGCTTACAGATTCTACGTGTGAATGCTTTGGACGCTGCTGTCTCAGTTTTTCACCCTCTTAAAGCTCCAGATGCTTCATTTGATAATTTCCAGCAGATGATGAGAGGGGAGCAAAATTTCCATAAGAATATCTTCAGCCTCATTACACATGATAATGGTGTTGATAAGGACTATGAAATGGAGATGACATTTTGGGCATTATTCACGGGCATTTGCATATAGCATGCAAAGGTTGTTTTTATTTGTTGGTCTGATGAATCAAACTGCTGCACTTGTCTGGCTTAAGTTTATTTATTTTTAGGTCCTTAAGAGAGCCACTGGCTTGGCTGTAGACTCTCGTTGTTCGTGTCCAGCTATACATTACTTCTGAACTGAACCCAGCTGTCTACAACCAGACTGTGTTGTCCAGCTTAAAGCATCTTGTAACACTAGTCATTTTATTGAGTTTATTGATTTCTTGTTAAGTTAAATATTTTAAAGCAGTCTTGAGAATGCTTTACTTCTTTACTTCTTCCTTTCAGACGGTGGCTTATAGTCTCTTTGTTTTAAGGCTTCAGATATCTCTGTATGAACAACTTAAAGCTCTTCAGTCTGCACATTTCCATCTGGCACGGCTACAGACAGCATGCTTGACGGGGGTCAGATCTTTTTGATGAGGTGGAAATGAGTTTTCCCTAAATCCTTTCTGCACAGTCATAGAGAAAGAAGACCGATAACTAATGTAAAATGTAAGCTGAAAAGATGTCTTGAGATAAGGTGTAGAGAGAGTCTGCACAACGAAGAGGAATTTGACTGACTTTGGTTTTTTTCTAGATTATATTGTCATCATTAATTAATTTGGCTGCGAAAGTAGTGAAAATATATTATAATGACAGCCTTAACTATGACATTTCATATATATTCATATACATTGCATACATATACTACTTTTTTATTATTGTGACTTTTTTTATGAAATATTCTGCAAATCTCTGCCAGGTGTGTCTGCAACGACCACTGCTGCATTCTGTGATTGAATGAATAGAGCCCAAGATTGTCTCACTCCCCGTCTAGACACAAATGGGCTGTAAGGCGTCGTAAAACACACTTCATTCAAACTCAAAAACACACGGCAATGTATGCAAGCAATTTGCTCGACGTCGTCGTATCAGACACGTCATACAATCTTGCCAAAAATAAAATTAAACTCACCAAGCTGTCCGCCTGGTTAACAGCAGCTGCAACGCGGCGATGCACTCAGCAGCGTGTGTACCGGTAGTTCTTTTAGAGAACGCACTCAGTTGTGTTATCACTAGCGGCCTAGCGGTTGAGATTAGTGAGTGAGGAGTCAGCAGGCAGTCAGTGGCAGAATCAAACAGGTAATAAAAGGTGTGTTGAGAAAGTAAGTCACAGCAACCACCAGAGGTCCTTGAGCGTGCTAACTGGCCACCAAAAACATAATTAATTTTGCTGCGGCAGAATGCGAGATAAGCCAAGGACAGACGCATAGGTGAACACTACCTCACGGACTCCAGTTCAGTGTTTAGAACCACCGACATGAAGCAGAATGTCTGCTGCATTACACGATGGCATTATTAACTATTTGGCAGTACTTAGACGCGAGCGCCCTCTCATGTAAGGCAGCCCTGAAGTAAAAGCCAACTCAGTCCAGAAACAACCTTGCAGAAGCCAAATGGAGTCCCACAGCGTGTCCTTAAATACTCTCGAGCAGACCACTGTGCACGTCTGGTCCAGGTCATTTCACACAGAATTACGCAACCATGCATAATATATCTGGAACTATTTGAACGCCACTCCCCTGGCTCCCCTATCCTGAAAAACCTGACATGACTTTCTCCAAACATCTGAAAAGTTGCGGGTCATCGAAGCTTGTTTCAAAATGTCAGACATCTTCAGACCACCAACTTTTCATTTCTAGTCACGATGTCCAGAAATGAGTGTGAGGATATATCAAACAAACAGGCGTCATACCACATTCAAAAGTCAGCTCTCAACAGATTTAGAAGCAGCCAAAGGTCCTGGCTAATAACCACTAACGTTTTTCCCTCTACAATATTGTTGACCCTCTATCCAGCAAATCCAAAGGAAATTGCTTAGCTTGGAGTCTTTGCATCCCCTAAATGAATAAATAAAAAAAATCAAAGAGAGAAGTGTATATCCAGGATGGTGATATTCCTCCACAGTCTGACATGCTCTCAACTTCAAATGCATTTCATCCCACCACTCTTTTTAAGTGGTAAAATGGTATTTGCTCGGAGTTATTGATCATCCATTCCCTCTTCCTTAGTGCATTTTCCTCACCATTTAAAAAGTCTCAATCATGACACTTTCATAAGACACAGCAGTAAAGGTGAACATTCAACATTTTACGCCCACTCACAAGGTTATTGAAGAGGTCTCAAAACATCAAGCATTGAAATTATTGAAATGATCCTACTTCTGCTGCTACAATAAAAAACAGATTCAGAAACTTATGAAATATATTCCTCTTTAGTTTGAACAAAGACAAGAGCAGATTTTGTTTCAGTTATTAAACTAGCAAAGCTAAGATTGTGAGTGAAACAGTGCCAACATTCAAGAGTGTTAAAAGCAGCTATTTGAATTGGCAGTTCCATCTGAACGATTACCTGATGCAGTGATGGTATTCTCGGAAGTTATTTTTTAAGTGTCACAAGCTTTTAAGAGGACGAGACAGCAGGTGAGAGACAAGGGTGAAGAAAGTTTGGATGCTTTAGAGGCTGCAGATGTTCTAAATTGAACAGGTTCACGGGGATATAACATTTCCTTGCAGCAGGTCAACAGGACACTACTGCTCTTAAGCTCCATTACATAGGCAGAAAAAAAATCTCAACTAAAATTACAGGGTTCAAATTCGTGGCCTTTGCCTTGTGAGCACTTGATATTCAGTCATTTTCACAAGCTGAAAGAAAGTCGTCTCTTTCCAAATATGCAGCAGACTCAACGTTGGTGCTGCTTGTCTCACTGATCTTTACTGTGTGTCCAAGGTTGCACAGACAGGCACAACCCATAACCAAACTATGCTTAAAGATGACACAGGGAGCGCTCGCTATATACTTCATAAAACATGTGTCTGGGCCAATTGTCATTTACAATGTTTGCACGACAACTTCGGGCCTTTTTCTTTTGCTTTAGCCACGCTAGGAGCACGACTGAAGGGTTGGCGTCAGTGGTCGAAAATTCTCATTTACACTTTGTGTTTAATCGTGATTAACAATAGCATGCGGACACACTAAACTAGAATGGTAAACATTATACCTGGTTCACATCGGGGTCTTCGAATTGTCATTGCTGTCATGTTAGCATGTTGATGTGAGCATTTGAGTCAAAGCATCTAGCATCTTATCAAATTGTAAAATGTGGGTTCGATTGTTAAAGACAGAAAAGTAAACTCAAACATTACAAGAACTTAAATGATCTAGTATAGACACCATTGTTCTTAAAAGAGTGTAAATTTCAAAAAATATGTCCAGCCACAACGTCATACTGTTCAAATCCCATTTATTGTTGAACTGTTTTGTGCTTTTAATCGCCTGACTGATTTTGTTACGTCAGGGAAACTGCATGCCCAAGACTCATTTATTTCCATTTATAGAGTGGCAGCATGCAGCAACAACAGGAGGCTGAGAGGTTACAGACTCATAACACTGCAAAGGAACATTTCAGAGAAGGAAGACTTCTACAAGTCAACACTGCAATAAGCTTTCAAGAATACCAACATTATGAGCTGTATAAGCCCCATGATTACAAGAGTTATGAATATATTCAAAGAATCAGTGTCTCGCCTGTGTGACAAAGTAGACCACAATTAACCTGCCGTTCACACACAACTGCGTCCAGTGTTAATGTTGAGAAATTCCATTAATGTCTGTTTTCATCTGACAGAGATGTGATCATGTCCAAATGTTCTGCCGTGCAGTGAAATACATTAATCCTCACTGACAGTCACTTTAACTCCTGAGGTCTGGTTGTTTTGAAGCAGATGGAGTTATGTGATTGGTTGATGCCTGTACGTACAGTGTGTGGCTGTCAGTGATGGATTGACAGTGTTCTCAGGAGAAAAGACTGCAACGTCTATTGTGAGTTTAAATCGCAGTGTCTTTGATTTACTACACATGCCGCATATGTACTGAATATATTTGTAAGACTTTTCAGAGAAAAAAGACACCAACATGTCGATGTCCCATGAATGCAGTGCATCTGAACATTTCACTGGAAAATCTCATAATGATTAAGTATACCTTATAATAACATCATTTCAAAAACAACATTTTGCCGACAGACCATCTGTATACATGGATATTTATCTGTTTTTAATGCAGGTCTCACAATTATGTTTTTGTTTTGTCTTTTTTTTTCTCTAACTGGTTGTAAATTAAAGTTTGAGGTCTTCTAAATGTCATCCCTCATGCAGTGATCCCATCAGATTGATTGCCCCCAAGCTACAAAGTCCAACATTGGCATAAAAGTCAACACATGTCATGTCGTGTATTCACTGTTGGAAAAGCTAACGAGGCGAAGGCTAGAAAGGTTAATAATAAAAACATGAAAATGTGGAAAATCTTCAATCCAAATCAATTTACTTTTATCAAATTTGAAGTGATCTTGTAAATTATGAAAAAAATTGCATGAATTGTTTCCATTATTTGAGTGCATTATTCATCTGGCGTATATAAAGTATGAAGAGTGTTACTGCTTCACCAGCTTTTATATTCTCACATCTCTTCCCTCCAACTGTTGGGTACCAGGAGGTCACGGAGCAGAGCAGCTGCCTCTAAGTGAACAATATGGAGAATTATGTTACAGAATCCATTAACAAATTAGAAATGCCTTATTTGTACTAGCGTGTGCTTTTTTGTTTTGTTTTCCAAGGTGAAGTCCCAGTGAATGGAGGGAAATTAGCATTACGGTTTTATTTTTTAAACTCCTTTTTATGTTTAGATGTGAAGTTGAATTTCAGAAGACATTCTTCTGTTTGCTTTTAGATTCCAGGATGAAAGAGGGATGATGATGATTTTAACACCAATGCACCAGGGTAGAATAACAGCCAGCGTTGATGCTTCCTGAGTTCTGCATGCACATCAACAGAGGACTTATAATGGTGGAAATGATGCAGAAAAAGTAAATGAATGTGGTTTCAACTGACAGGAAACCAGATGGTGGATACTCAGCCAGAGGGCGGCCAGGAAGCTTCTCCTTTTCTACAGACCATATTTCTCACATTACCATCAAATTTTATATTTATATACTGAATGTACTGCATGCAGTCCAATCTCTTCAGGAACACAGAATTGATGGAGTCTAATTTGCACGTTGAACAATCCACAAACATATTTCTCATAAGTACGGGAAAAAGGTTTGTTTTGTTGAATGGCTTTAATATTGTCACGTTAGTCTTCAGCAGCACTTCCCTCTGGCTGGACTGTCACTAACAAGCAAGCGTTTGATTTATTTGGGGTTGGTAACCTGAACAGAGAAAGATTTAATTGTGGAAACTGATGCTGTTTTGAGTTTTAAGTTATGGTAAATTATTGCCATCTACTGTATGTTTCCAGTGGTGCAACAGAAAAACTTCTAACTGCTGTTGCAATATGTTTTATTAAAAACATATTTCTTTGAATGAATATTTATCTCTGCCATTAATTACGGATTTTTTTTCAGATTATTTAAAATGTCAATTTTTCTCTCTCTTGGGATATTAAAATATTGTAGATATAACAAACTGTAGAGGCAATGCTCTGTTTTTATTTATTTCTTCAGTTCAGTCTGTCCCGTAGAGTTAATTGAAATCATTTAAAAAAAAAAACTGGATGATGATAAGAATTTAAAGAGCTATAGGAAAACCTTATCATGTGCAACTAAAAATAATAAGGAATATGCATCTAAACCATACTTAAAAGTAAACAGAATATTCTGTCTGCCACAAGACATTGATGATGATGCAGGAAATGACACTGAGTAAGACTGATTGTCAATTATTTTTTTATTAAACGTGAGTTTAAAAAGCCATCATACAGATGATTTATGCATTTAAACAGCTGCAATATGATGTAGCATATTAACTGGATATTTTTTCAGTCATGACAGCACCATGATCATTATTGTTAACAGTCATCAAACTGATGCTCAGTCTTCGATTCCAAATAAAGCAAACCCGGATTATTAGCACATGCTTACAAATCTCAAAATGTCAAGTAAAAATTATTAGAACACCATTATCTGTTAAAACCACAAGCTGCAATAATTTATAAACTCCCTCCCGTCCCATTATAGAAAATAATGCAGTTTGAAATGCTCAGAAAAACATGTGGTTTCATCTGGAAGGCATCAGCAGAACTGAAATTTAGAAAAATAACAAAAGTATTTTTAAGATTACACAAATAAAATATATGAGTTATTGAAACAAAGGCCAGGGAAAAACATACCTTCCAGCGGTTACCACACTCATTGCACAGAACAAATGTGGTCATTGGCTCATCAGCACTGCGCGTCTGCACCTAAAACACACACACACACACACACACACACACACACACACACACACACACACACACACACACACACACACACACACACACACACACACACACATACAGGAGGTTTTGTAGCTGTAAACAATACACACATAACAAGCCATGTGGAGAAGGACTGAATAAAAATGAACCACAATCACTTCTAATTACTTTAAGAGTATTTACTCCACTCTCAATGGAATAAGATCTCAACATTACAGATGACTTACCACTCCTCCATTCCTTTGATAGACGATACAACAACATATATAAAACAGCTATGGTATCATCGAAGCAGATTTTCATACCACAGTTAGTGCAGCCCTCAAGTTTACATGTAATGTTCTGCTTTTGCACTCAAAAAGTGCAAATAAGGAGATGATGATCGCTGTGTCCATTGGCTTCTCATGACTGCACATACATGCAAAATATTGCTGGGGGGAAAACTCTCCTACATCTAATCAACAGTTTTTACAGGGAAATCCAAAGTAAATACACATTTCTCTAAACCACACAAGGTGACCTCCCCCTGGTTTTCGTCCACTTTCTTGCATCCTCTCATTGGCTGTACACAACACTTCTTACTACTTCTTTATATAATTGAATTGAACTTTAACATTCTTTCTTTGTCTAACGATCCATTTTGCTTTTCTGAAACTCCGCATCAACCCTCAGATGAATAAAATACACACACAAACTAAAACACACCCGTCTAAGATAAGGATGTTAACTGTGCAAAGGGATGCATGTGAAAAAGCCCCAGTAGGTTTGTGATTGTATTTGCATTTCTGCATGTTGACGTGCAGCGTGTGTTTACCTGATTGTAAGTGCAGTTCCTCTTCTTGCACTTCTCGCACTGCAGCAGGTCGGTGCTGGTGCCACCAGTTTTGGCCATTTGGTGCTCCCTTATGGCCTCCTGGGTGAGAACATTCCTCAGCAGTTTCAGCTCATCGCTGGCCATCTCCTACATAAAAAACAAAAATGTGACAAAATGGAGCAGAGGGACTAAGAAGAGTGGCATAAAAGTAAATCTGGGCATCAGGAAAGAAGTTCATAATTGGTTTAATATGCTGCTGTAAGGTTCTGTACCTCAGCAGACATGCTGGCGATGCGGCCTAAGTCAATGCTTCCTGCAAGGACGTTTCTGCGAAGCCCAGGGTTCTTCGGGTCCTTCAGGTTGCTGATGCGGCTGCGGACTCTGTTTTTATATTTCATGTCTGTGGCCTTTGTCTCCTGGTAGATATGTGCGACTGTGCAGTCAAGGTAGACCTGATCATGGTAACAATCAAATGTGATACTTTTTATTGGGGTCGTCACTGAATGAACAAAGCAACCACAATGGTAAATAATTAGCTACATTGAAGGATATGATCTTCAATCTCTGCAGCCATGCTGTCACAGTTTGTTGTGAAATCCTTGTAGTCGTCTGTGAAGACCAGAAAGAAACTCAAGTCAATCTGCACCCTACAGTGGCATTCGTGTGTGTTGCTGCTAAGTTCCACAATTTTTACATTGTCGATATATATTTAGTGCACATCAGTTGCAGTAGTGAGTACTCTCAGTAATAAAGTGTAATCTTAGCCTCACGGTCTGTGCGCAGGGCAGCTGCGATCAAGCCAATGCACTTGTCTCTGACGGAATCTCCGGTAGCGAGGCGAGGAGGCAGTGGATCCCCGGCAGAACCGTAGCTGGGTGACATGGGGCTGGTCGGGGTGGTGGGAGTTTTAGGGGTATCGGTTTTGCTCTTCCTGCAGAAAAGGACACATCAAAGCTTAACAGAGCAGAGCGTGTGAAGCCTCACATCTGGTGCTTTTGACCTGATTTGACTTCAGGAAGGAGAGTCGTTACTTTTTCCAAACTGAGCCTGGGGTTTGAACAGCTGCACTGATTATTTTTTTTCTTTCTTAAAGACCATTTTTTACATTAAATCTTAGATGTGTAATAGACAAAAAAAAAAAAAAAAAAAAAAAAAAAGACAAAACTGAGGCTCTTTCCACATGTCAAGTGAAACACATTCATTCTTGTTCAAGCAGTCATTATTTGTTCATTTGGGGAAAGCGGAACACATCGACATATTATCACCTTATAAAGTTGACATGACTGACGTGTTAGCAAACGATAGACGATGTACACATCCAGCAGGCATACCAACAGCATTGATTTGGATCTGTGCTTTTGGCCACCTATATTTTCACCAAAAACATAAGTCTGCTGCTGGAAAACAGTGCTGGTGAGAGTCTTGAGAATTAACCAAACAGTAAATTCATGAGCTATAAAACCAAAAAGAGTCAACTGAAAGATGCAAAAATAAGCTGACGAGAAACTTGCAGAGTGACGAGATATTTCTCTGCAAACAGCAACACTAAGTACATTAGCATTGGTCTTATATTACATACAAATTTAAAAAAGGCTAGATTGAATATAAAATAATCATGAGTATCATGTTTGTGACATTACAACAAAAAAATCATATTGTAATACCTTTCAATGCTGTCAGTAGAGGGCTTCCTCTGTGGAGGTCCAGGCTGAGAAGTCTTCGAGCCTTGAGACTCTCTTCTATGATATAAAGCCGATGACATCATCTTTATGCTTTCCATTGAAACAACCCTGTGAAACTTCATAGAAAATAAATGTATCTACCTTTCAACTGTTAGCTTCTTTGCTGGTGGTGAGCTGCTTTTCTTTGAATCAGTAGATTCCCGTCTACAGTAAATAATGACACTTTCAGTAAATCTGGATTTATTGGCAATGTTTATTTCTATTTCCAAGTACGAGTGAGATTTAAAGTGGTGCATACCGGTCCTACCTGTCAGGTTTGGAGTCAGTTGATTGACGTTTCACAGGCTGGCCAGGTTTGGAGTCGCAGGACTCCTTCCTGCAACAAAAAAGACAGAGTTGACACACTGACAAAAATAAAATAAACACTTGGGATTATGTCGGACATGAAGTGGCGTGGATTCAATTGCAATGCACTGTGGAATTTATTTTCCTGCTCCTGCACACCTGTGTTTTTCCTTTTTGACATCCAAACTGGGCTTTTTGAGAAGTGTTGGTTTAGAGTCAGATGAATCTTTCCTGACAAAAGGAAACATTTGTTTGATTCTCTAACAAATCCACTCACAGACAGTACAAGTATAAAAAGGTAAGCTCCCCATGTATGAAAACCTGACTAAGAGCTGTTTGAAGAAGTTCAAGTAAAAACAAACAACCAGCATGTTTCACAGCTTAACAAGCATTTCCACACTAATGACTGGCCAACCTTTCAGTCTTGGCTTCGTCTGAGTGTTTTTTAGGCACTTTGCTATCCGATGAGTCTTTCCTGCAAAAAGAAACCATTAAAATATATTTGTCTAAAATTAGCGAGAAACAGAGATTGCAGTCTGAGGTTACTGATCCTCCAGATACAACAGTTAAGTAATATTTCAAGGATGAATGAGAGACAAAATCCTTTACAAATCCCAGACCTGTCTCTCTTCACGGGATCTGACGTCTTCTTCTGTGGAGGTTTAGAGTCTGAGAACTCCTTCCTGCTGTGACAAACAACACAAGGATTCAATGCAGAGAAGAAAACTCTAAATTAAATCATGTTATTTTTTCCAAAATAATCATTCCAAACACTTCAAGGGGCTGACTACATGCGGCCTGTAATGAGAACTGATCTGATCCCGACCTATCCTTTTTCCCGTCCAGTGAGGGACGCTTCAGGGGAGGAGGTGGAGGGTGAAGGTGAAGCGGAAGTGGAGGAAGAGGAGCGTTCGGGTCAGGAGGCTCTTTTCTAAACGAGAAAACACCTTTGAGCTGATCTGAGTCACTTCATAATGCAGCCGTTATTAATGTCAGGCAATGCAGTGGGTATGCAGAACCTGACCTGGCTGGAGGAGGATGGAGGTGAAGAGGAAGAGGAGCAAATGGAGCGTTTGGGTCCGGTGGAACTTTCCTGATGTGAAAATCAACATTTGTTTGAGTGTCCATAGAAATTTGCTCTGCACTAAACTCGCTCAAACATGCACCAAAGCACGCCTGACCTCTCTTTCTTTACTTCCAGTGAAGGTCGCTTAGCCGGCGGAGAGGCGGGTCGAGGAGCATGAGGACGAGGATGTTGGGAGGAAGAGTCTTTACTGTCCTTCCTGAACAAATGCCACAAGAGCACAGATCAGAGCGCTGCAACTCAAGAGTCCCCAAAGCTGTTCAAGCTAAATACAGAATTTGTTTAATAAAAGACACACCTGACCCATGACAGCATGCACCATGCACAGCAGGTAGCCTGCTAGGCCATGAGTCTGGGTATAAAACTGTAGGAACAAAAGTCAGTGCGTATGAGTGACTCACAAATGGTTAAGTCATGCAGTAATATTTCAGTCCATCATGCTCATCAGCTCGGGCGATGCGAGTGTCCTGACCTGTCTTTTTTCAGGTCCACAGAGGGACGTTTGATCGGGAGAGGAGGCCGAGCAGGTCGAGGGGGAGAAGGGAACCGAGTGGGATAAAGAACATTGCCGTCCATCACTCCTCTCCTGAAATAAATAATTCAATCTGAAGCTCTGCTGGCGTGTTTTTTGATGTGTTATAATCAATTTTTGAGCCACCTCCCTCTCACCTTTCAAATATTGGTTTGTAAACAGCGGGTTTCTCTCTCTGGGGTTCACTCGGAGGTCTCTCCCATTGTGGTGAGCTTATCGGCCTCTGGCGTCTGTTTTCCTCTCTGTGTTTGTCCTTCTTCACGTCATCTGCGTAGCTGTGCCTCTTGGGCTCTTCAGGGTGTTTTTCCTTTTTGGCTTCTTTCATGCGTCTCTTCTTTGGTTCTCCCGACGACCTTTCTTTCTTTGGTTCTGGCTTGTATTTCTCACTCTGCAGGTCTTGCACATGCTTCTGTTTCTTGTTATCCATTACCAGTGGAGTATCCTCTGCATGACCTTGTTTTTTGGGTTCTTCTAAATGCTTCTCTTTTCTGATTTCTTGGGGATGTTTCTCATTTTGGGGCTCCTCCAGGTGCTTTTCATCATCGCGGTCATGTTTTTCTTTTCTGTTTTTGTCGGGGGGTTTCTTGTCAGGATCCGAGTCGTGTTTCGGTTTGACATCAAGTCTTCTGTGACTAACAGAAACAAAGTAAGTATCATCTTTACCTTTGTTCAAGAGCCTGCAAACATTTACCAGTTTCACTTACGTCAGGTTTGTTGTCGTAGTGCAACTTAGTCCCCATTTGGACAGGAATAAAAATAAACCAACAGACCCTTTGATGAGCTAGCAGCGTCTCGTAAAGTGTATCTTTACTTCATTGTATGAGTTGACTGATGTTGACGTGTGATCTCATTCTACTTCTTCAGCTGTCACACTGTGCGCTGAGCTGATGAAACTAACAGTAAACACAGCTCTGTGTGTAAAAACTCAGAAGTACATTTTTAAATGCAGACAAATCGACTGAAGAGAATGAAATTACAGGACCAGTGAACAGCACAGGTAATACTGACGTCCACCCTACCTTCCCCAGAGGAATAAATCCAGTCCGAATGGGGCATTGGAAGAGAATTCAGTGATTCAGATGAAAACGTCATGAAAAAACAAATAGCCTCTTTAGAAATGTCCTATATTTGCACTTGCAAACATAACAACCTTGAAAAATAATCAAATCACAGCCTCAGTAACGTGCATCATCTTGTGTGCCCACATTTTAAAGTACATTTCCAACATCCTCAATTGAACAGATGGAAACGTTTGATGGTGCGTTACTGGAAAATTGGACATGAAATGAGGCTTCTTTTATCGCCATATTTGTATTCTTTTGAGCTATAAACATAAAGCACTGTCCTTGGTGCTGAATGTTGTCTTTGAACAATTTGGATGACGTGAATCCTCCTACAGCTGTCAGTGGGTAGAAAACTGTTCTGTGAAAATGGAATGAATCAAAAGCCTCCTTGACAAAGCAAAACAAACAAATGTCGAGGATCGGCTGCTACAGTGTAACTCCCAACACTTTCTATCAGCAGTTCATTTCTTGAGTACTTTTTGACAGAGCTGCTAAGCTGCTTTCAAGGCAGGTATTCATATACACATGCAGTAGTTGTTTACTATTACTGTGATAATACATAAACATGAACACATACTGTAGGTCTAGCGTGGTGCATTGCGGCGTGTATAAAAAAAACATCTCACCATCTCACTGAGCGCCTGCACTTCCATCATGATTCCATGTCAGTTTAGATTTAATTATAGCAGTTAGGTCACACTCAACATCTCATTTAACACGTTTATTTTATATTGCCTCTGCTCCTGTGTTGAATATCACGTTAGCTGTGGAGTTTCTGTGCAGCAGCTGTGAGAGTACTGACCTGCCATGTGTCTCAGAGGGGGAGCCGTTTGGAGACACTGCTGTTTTGCTCGAGTCCAAACCGTTGTTCATGTCAGCTGGTTTCTCAGCGTCTGCTGTGTATGTGTGTGTGTGTGTGTGTGTGTGTGTGTGTGTGTGTGTGTGTGTGTGTGTGTGTGGTGGGGGGGTCAAATCAGTAAATCATTCAGTACATTGATGTATTTATGGCCCAAACAACTATATGACTACTCAGTAAATAATGTATCAAAGTCAAGTACCCAGAAGTCTTTTCCAATCCTTAATAAGGAGCTTTGCTAAGGCAATAACTTCCTCATCCGTGGAGTGCTTCCTGATACCGTTCACAGACATGCCAATTCTTGTTTCCTTAAACAAACACACACACTTAAGTGTACATTGTGAGCCTTAATAATCATGTAGTTATTGCATTTGTTATGTGAATGTAAGACTAACAGTTGAAAAGCAATGGTAAAACTGTACTCTACTGGACAAGCTACTGGAGCCTACCTGGAGATGTTTGAGAGTCATATTGAAACTTTTCAGTTCCCTCAGCAGGTCCATGGCGCCCTCCTGCACACAAATAGTAGTCAACATCTAACTTAATTTAAAACTATAAATCTATCAACAACAACAAAAATGGTGTTTATTTAGAAATACGACAATATAAAAACGCATATGGAATCGCATGCTACCGTAAACATAAAAAAACACATTCTGAAGTAAGCAGTATCAGTTTCCCTTCTGTATTTAGGTTTCCATCAGCATTTGAGACAAACACGTATTGATTGATTGATAAGGTATCACAAAGTGCATTAAGCATTTATGTTACTATTTGCTTTATTCTAGAAATCAGAGTTTTAACAGTGTTTATTGACTACTACATTGTCGTGTACAGTAGCTACTCTTCATGCAAGAGCGTCATGAAACAACTGTTGCTCTGCTGTTAGCAGTCAGTCACACCACGCGCGCGCGCGCGCACACACACACACACACACACACACACACACACACACACACACACTCACTGACACAAACACACAAACAAACACACACACACACTCTCTCACTCTCACACACACAAACAAACACACACAAACACACTCACACTCTCACACTCTCACTCTCACTCCCACTCCCACACACGCACACGCACACACACACACGCACACACGCACGCACACGCACACGACCTTGCCCACACTCCGCGTTGTTTACTTTCTGTTGCATGAAAAACGACAACCAGCAGAAAGTTTGCAAAAAAAGTTGTCGACGAGGAGGCAACACTTGGCTCGTAACGCGCTGCACAACGAAACGTCCTGCGAGTGAAATGGGTGCAACCACTGTACACACCTGTTGGACATTTGTTACGGTCAGGCTCATATTACAAATGTGCACACTTTAGCGGATACACCGATTCAAAATCTGGAGGGAATTCATTTTGAGAAGAGACCTTCACGGCCCCCTCTGCACAGCACGAGGTGGCGGCACAGCGCGCCACCTTTGGGTGTCAAAATATGGACTCACCGTGTTATTTCGAGACACCATCTTGTCCAGTTTTTTAGCAATCCGAATGAGATCTTCCTCCCGCGTCATCGCTGCATTTACTCGACTGAACGCGAATCAACGATGTCGATTAGCTCTTCTTATTAAAAACCGTGAAAGTAGGTCAAAAGTAGTTTGGCTGCGCTGCAGGTCGGACTTTACGCACAGCGCACGCTCCATTCAGCCCAGAGGCGTGTCCTGCTGCAGGATCCCCGCTGACCTGAGCCACACATGACAACAACTAAATATAGACGCTGAAATGCACACATGGCGCAGAACAAATGTCTAATTCTCGAGGGGATTCGTTTAAAGTTATTTCAAAGAGTTAAACTCTTTAAAATACAGTGACATACATTTGTATCTGTGATCTTCATGGCTCCGTATTATGTCTACTCTGTGTTTTGGCTGCATTATGTCAACGGTTATTTGAAACGGTGCCAGTTGCCGCCGTGCCAAAGTCCAGCTTGACAATGGAATCACAATGTACTACACGTGTATTATTCAAAACACTAGGTAACAAAGAGTAACACAATATGTTCGAGCCATTGGCGTTTGTAGTCTGTGTGCAGGTGGCTAGTGTGCATCAGGCAAAGAAAAAAAAAAAGAAAAGAAGAAGTGTGCTTGTTGGGACTGTTATTTTTGTTGTTTCGTGTTTGCCACCAGAGGGTGCTGGGATGTAAGTCTTGTACCTCACACAACTTCACAGCCCCATTGATGAGAATTGACGTTTTTTCCTGTTGAACTCAGAACGATGAGCTTGCACAAACTATCGCCTTTACCTCTATTTGCTTCTATTCACTTCTTGCACATGTGAAACGTTTTGCAGCAGGCTATAATCTCTGCGCTCACATTATGATTATATAAAGATTGACCTTTTTCAATAGTATTTCCTTCTTCCTTTCAAGGAACCTGTTTGCAGAAACATTTATTGCTAAATCAAGTCTGTCGAGACTGTGGGGCTGTTTTTTGCAGAGACGCCCAGTCAGCGTTTGAAGTGATCCTAATATTGAACTGGAATAATATATTTTAAAATAACATGAGCCTGTAATTGCACGAATATGTGCGGCTTTAGTTAGCTGAGGTCAGTTGAACAAACATTTAGGAAACAAAATGACTCGATATTACCATAGCAAGTGCTTTCTACAAGGCCCTTTGTATCCAATGTGGAAAAAAAGTGTTTACATATAATCTTTGACAACTTCTTGGAAGCAATCACTTCTCGACTGTTTTCATAGCAAATCTCTTCAAGGGGAAACACGCTCACAGTACTGAAAGGCATGAAGGCTTACTCCCACAGTGTACTGGGACTGGAGCCCCGCTACAGTTCAGATCAGACACGTCCCTGCTGCTGGAAGTCTCCATAGTTGTGGGAAGCGAGGACATGGGAGATGCAAGTCGCAGCAGTCTGTTTTTGAAGTTAGATTAAATATCAGTGGGATGAAGGTTTTGAGGTTTTAATTGGTTTGGATTTCTCTCTCATTGTATATGAACCGTTAATGTAGACAGCAGTGCTCGCCAACATAATTGTATATCATTACAGAACAGTATTGGCTGCAACACTTAAACCTCTGCCCTAAAGGTAAAGTGTAAGCGTGTTCAAATTTCAAACTCTGAGATATGAAACATGTCCCATTAACGCTGTGACGCTCTTGTTTGTGGTGCGGGGATTTTAAGATAACTGTGTTAATGACCGCAGGTGAAAGTACAGTTTGAAAGCTTGTCGTGAGCAAAGAGTATTATCTCTTTACAATGCTCTTGCACAACAAGCTGAGCGTATAACCTCGTTCCCCTGTGACTGGCAGGTAGAGATAGTGCTGATCAACTAGAGAAGTGGGACAGCTACCTGTGGTAAGAGAGGAAGCAGGCCAAGAGGAAGGACCAGTGATCAAGATCAACCCGTAACATCCTTTAAACTCCGTGTACCAAACCCTCCGGCTTGGGGCTGTAGAAAAAAAGAAGCAGAGCATGAAGAAAAAGAGCTGCTCCCCCGTCTGCACTTTGACCTCTCTCCCTGCGATCGGATGAAATAAGCGCTCAGGATAATGCACAAAATATTATGATACTTTAAACCTGCAAAACCGCAGCAGAAACAAGCTGCAATCACAACATTAACATATACAGTACACTTCATTATTTATTGACGTGACACTTTATAAAGTGGACATAGCAAACTTGTGAACAGTCAGCTTGTTAACAGTTGCGTATGTACACACTCAGCAGCGTGCAGGGCAACACTAGCTTTCATTTGGAGTCACGTTTGCGTCAACCTGATGAATGTAAATCCATTACAGCTCTGTGTTCGCTCTCTTCAGCTGCTACTTGCTCCAGTGTTCACCAGCTCGTCCTTAACTGTAGCTTTTGGCTGCTGTTTGGTTCTGGTGGTCTCCAGTCGGTGGGTATAATGGAGCCAGAACAAGGAGCTGAAAGACACTAAAATGCTCTGTAGAGCTGAAGGGAACAACAGTTGCTGATAATTATATGTAGTTTTGTCACCACTGGCGTTCCCTTACACATTACGTTGACTTTAAACAATTGCTGTTACTTAAATATGTATTAGTGCAGTTTTAATCACATTTTTCTAACGATGAGAATGTGACTCTTTAAAATTGTGAGTGCAGGACTTTTACTTGTAACACAGTATTTTTCCATACTTTTACTAAAGGATCTAAATACTTCTGCCACCATGTCAAAGGAGATGTACGTATAGAAAACCAGACACATTAAAGAAAGATTCTTATTCCTTGAGACAGGCGAAAGGCATAGGTCCGTGAAGTTTTGTGCAGTTGGTGAATCTCCCCTTCTCTCTGGATTCCTGGTGGCTCTACATGGTTACATAACTGCATCTGTGTGCGTTCCCATACAATGCACTGAAGTACCCTGAACATCAGCTGCTGCTGGGTTTGAGAGTCTATCATTACCCTCCGTGGTCTGACCACATCAAGTCATATCTTGTCTTTGTGTGTAAATGCACTAGAAAGTTAAAGGCCTACTGTGTTGGTCGAGCTTTCCAAGCAGACAGAAGAAAGTGGTCCCTCATCCCCTTACTGTACTCTACAGTGCATCACACATGCTTTAACAGACAAAGAGTTAACACAGGAAACATCCACCAGTCTACTTTCCTATCCAAGCACCTCGCCCAGCGCTGGTGTCTCTCCCAGTCACAGACCAGAGACGCCAGGCCTGGGCAATTATGGCAATTTTTGGATGACATCAGACCAGAAAATGAATGATTTCATTTAGCTGTCAATTCTTTTCTGGATCTGGTGAAGGACACAGAACCTGTAATAGAGCATGTCAAAACAGAGTGGGAGAATTGTTTAGACGTTCACATCTGCAGTTGGCTGGAAGGTAATCCCAGCCTGGTGGGGTTGGTTTGCCTGCTAATAATGACCACTGTTTGGCGTTGGCACCCGCAAAAAGTAGGTTGAATCTCCAGAAGAGGTTGGACCACCCAAAGACTTTAAGAACATCCTTGTGTCTTCAGCTGTCTCTTAAGTCTCTATTTACTGCCACACACACACACCAAATCTGACATATCCAAAACTGTTTTGGTGTTGCCACTATTTTCGGCTGCCTTTGACCAAAATAACTGGTGGTGCCACCGTTAGACACAATCCAACCAAAATAACTAAATGACAAACCAAATTAAATCTGAATTATGCCCTGAGCAAGATATGTTTAACTCCAATCCTGACTCTAAAAAGTATCTTTACTGTAAGTCACCTGAGCTGCAGATCATGAAGAAAATTATTCACTCTATCGCTGCACAGTGAGTAGCGCAAAGATGCATTTGAAGTCAGAAGAAAGCTGGAAAGGGATATGTGAAATATGTACTATAACTTATCCACAACCGTCAATTACACATTGGCACACAGGACAGACATTGAGTCATATGCATAGTGTGTCTGCAAAAAGATGCTGTGGTTCTTCCCAAGGCTGCGATTTGATCTCTGAGCTCGCTTCGTTTGTGTTTGAGCTTCGACTTTATGCTGACAAACAAGTGCATAACTCCTTTGTCCTGAGATTGAAAGGGGGAAAAAAATCCAAATGAGTCTGTCCTGAATGAACGAGCAGCTCGAAATAATTCTGTGCTTTGATACAATTGAGTCAGACAACCGATCAAAAACTGTAAATAGGATTTAATAATTGCACTCATTGCAAAATAATCTATCTGTTTACAAACATCGCATCGCACAAAGCCTTCAGATCAAGCTGTGCTAATTGATGAAGTGAAGTTCAGATGTCAACAGCCCAGATTGTGTTAGTGTGTAAATCCCCTCTTACTCTCATTTCCTCAACTGCCCACTAATCCAATCAGAGCACCATAGTTCAAAACCTTCGACATCTTCCTGTCCTTTCCGTATTAGCGGTTGTAGTTCTGCTTTCTGTTGGAATTGGATTATGTTCGATGTGTGTATACAGGGACTGCAGTGACTTTATAGAAGTATGAATTGGACTCAATGCAAAATCACACGTTTAGTTGTAGACGTTGTGTAAAACCTTTAAATCCACAGATGTCACACATTTAGGTTAAATCAAGACTTTCTTTGGCCTCCGTTGGAAATGTTTCCAAGTGTGTAGCAGAGAGAAGTAATATACCAGTCACCAATATGGTTCTTGCCATTTAAGACAACAACTCAATCAAAAGCGGTGAAGTACATGAAACCATTATGGAAAATTTTACCACAGGGTAACAAGAGTGAAAATATATATATATTTTTAATACATCCTCCTGGCATGAATAAAAACACTTTTATAGGTTTCGAACATTCATAAAGCAACGTATATACAATGTCTTAAAGATACAGTTTACCAACTGAGCCACGTGACTAGACAACAATTAAAAGTTCACCTGGGGGGAATTCACTGCTGTCAGAGCCACCTCCTCTGACCTCCGATGTCAGACTGAGAATCTAAAGTACCAGTCGGTTAACAGAACTGTGAGAAGACAATATGGCGTCTCATCTCTGTGTTCATCAGCTTTATTAAAAATTGATTGCAGATTTTAACAATCCATTTGGCTTTGTGACTGCGACAATGCGTGTGTGGCTTTTTAAAGGGGAAGCACACCACTTTTATTTCTTTAAGATCAGTTTACTGATCATGAGGACAGATACTCAAAACAGCTATATGATGTCTTCTGTTGCCCAGGGGGAGCTTAGTCAAGTCTGAGTAAATAACCTGTGAGATGTATTCGGGGTCAGCACCTAAGGGCCTTCACCAGGCAAGGACTATCAATCAGAAAGTGAAGTTGCATTTTTGGAATTGAAAAAAAAATATTCTGGCCTCAGCTGCTTCAATTTGGACCTTTTTTTAATCTTTCTCTCGCAAATTATCAAAGTTAATGGAAGTGCAATATTAACTTAGTCCCAGTGGCCAACATTATAAATAAATGCTCGATACTCAACTAAACAAGATGTGAACAGCTTTAAAGAACTGGAAAGGCATTTTGACAGATTTAAAGAACTTAATTTTGATACAGGAAAATACATTTTGAAAAGTCATATACTGTTGCACAACCTTTAAGAGAAAAATATCACACATATATTTTTGAATTGGCTGATCAAAAGTAGTAACAAATGTAGCTCTCTGAGAATGACTGCTGTAAGAATATGAAGAAAGTTAACAAAGTGTTTATGCTGGCTATCAACTTTTCAAGAGATGAGAAAAATGCTTTTTCCTTTTTAAGAAGCTCTGTGAATCTGCCCTCAGATGTAGCCTCAGGCTATGGCTGCACTATGCGCAATATGCTGAAGACTTATTTGTGTGACAGCTTATGTGTAGCTCGAGGCATTGCATTTGTTTTCTTTTCTGGGTCTGTCTGACTGATATATTGCTTTGTGTTCCAGTTGTTGTCACCTGACTGATGATCACATTTTTTACTGAATACGCATACATGGTTTCGTTGTGCTGCAGCCAATGGCTTTTCCTGTATGTCTTGTCATCTGTTAATAAACATCATAATACAAATTTTAAGAGATGTATATGTTTTTGTTGCTGATGAAGGTTTATTTAATCAAAATGTTGCACAGCCATGGTGAATTACTTTTTTTTTGTGGAATCAAATAACTTTTTGCGTGCATAGCTGTGGGCCTCGGCCCAAAAAAAAAGATCAGTATATATTCTCCTCTTTTTCCATTTACTGTAAATTTCTTCCCCTGACATGACCCATGGGAGGAACTTAAAACAGTGAAATTGGGCAGTATCATGGAAAAATAGTATTAGACATGAAGAAATGTATGATTTATTAATTGTCATGGTTTGGTATTTGGGGAGGCCTCAGAATCCTTCACACTGCGTTATTTGAGGAGGCTCCGGGTGTCTCAAGGTAGAGATAAGATGAGGACCTTGATTAAGTTCCTTAGTCATGATAAAGTGTGACACAACATTGTCTTGCCTCCTCTCTGGTGTTTTGACTATACATGACTTTGTGTGACTTGGGACATACAGTATAAAGCTGAGTGAAGGAAATATGACTTTAGGTTTTTGGTATGTCCGTGTCCATGCATACGAGCTGTACCAAGATCTCCTCTGATGTCAGATTTGTGTTGTAATGAACGTATATATTCAAGTAAATACTGGGACCCAATCGAATTATTCTTTAATTCATCTAAGAGAAGATTGTCCTAAAGTACAAGTTGTCCTCATCAGGCACAAAAAAAAAATAAACAAAAGAAAGAAAATCAGCTTATGGGAAGAAGAAATATTTAAAAAAAGAAGCATGAGGGGCCATCCAAACATCTTTCTGCAGTGTTCGTTTCAAGTTTGCAGAGGATTTATTACTACCACATGAGACTCGAACAGCCCAAAGGAAACAGGGAATTCGGTCCAAGAGCTGCAGTAACAAAAAAAAAAAAGGCCTCCTGATGGCCTTGGAGGTCACCCCAAGGTCAACACAAGCAGACTTGTTAATGCGTGGGTGATGTCACGACCAAGAAGTCTCGGGTGATGATATCAGGATATATACTAATGCTTATGCATGTGTCTGTGTGTGTGTCTGTGTGTGTGTCTGTGTCTCTGTTTGTGTCTGTGTGTGTGTTTGTGTCTGTGTGTGTGTCTGTGTGTGTGTTTGTGTCTCTGTTTGTGTCTGTGTGTGTGTCTGTGTTTGTGTCTCTGTGTGTGTCTGTGTGTGTGTCTGTGTGTGTGTTTGTGTCTGTGTTTGTGTCTGTGTGTGTGTCTGTGTGTGTGTGTGTGTCTGTGTGTGTGTTTGTGTGTGCGTGCGTGCGTGCGTGCGTGTGTGCGTGCGTGCGTGTGTGCGTGCGTGTGTGTTAGGCAAGTAAATGTATGCTGTGGGTGTGTTCTGTGTGTCTTGTGGGGCAGGTGGGAAAAGGATGTTGTGTGTATTTGTTTTTGGTTCACTTCACTGAGAGCACACAGACACTCTCTGTCTATGTGGGGTCCAGGAAGTTAAAAGGTCTCAGAGCAGAGGAAGTGTCTCAGCTGAGACCTTACTTCATCTGCTTTGACTTCCTGCGAACAGATCATGCGACAACAGTGTATGTATTTTCTCTTTCTGCTGTCACAACATCAAGGTAATGTTCTGTTTATGTCATTTTACTTGATCTTTGACTGCTGATTTGCATCTGGCTTTATGCAGCCTTCAACAGAGGAATCTGAAAAAAGCAGACAACCAGGATGTCTATCCTCATCAGGAGATAGACAAGCAGAAGAAAAACAAAACGATTATGAGATGAGGAAAAGCAATGTTATCCAATCAGATCATTAATGTCTCTGTGCCACATAGCTGTGGAAATCAGGTTATTGGGTTACATCACTTGGGTGATTGCCAGAGGTTACAGTAGGCTCCTTCAGTGCACTTGAGCTCCCATGTAACTCCTTCAGTCTTTGGCGTCACTGTAGAAGACAAATAAAGCTGCTTCCTCTTGTAAATTTTTCTTTTTAGTTAGTCACATTGAGAATTTTTTTTTTAAACAAGTCAAATCAAGTAAATTTATAGAGCAACAAAGACGGTTCCCAGATTTCCAAAATGTTTTTATTTTCACCATCAAACAGCAGAAGTTATTTGTTCGTCTAAAATGACCAGATGTCTGGCATATGTACGCACATTTAAAGACAAAGACCCACGTGAGAAACTTCAGGACCTTTGTCTTTAAGCTGGAGAAAATCTTGAAACACAACTTAAAACAGACTTATGGTCAAGTTAAGCTGTAAGTTCTCAGTGTAGCAACTTTGAGGGCTTAAAAAAAGAGGCCAGTGGAAACATATTATACAAACAAATTGGGGCCTAAGTTGAAGCCATGCGGAACGCCATAGGAGAGAGTTGCAGGTTAGTATACTATTATAAATAACACTTCTCTTTGAGAGCAACTATTAGATAAAAATGAACAACTTCATACATATTCAGTTATTTTTTTTCATTAAAATCAAATTAACTATTAGAGGAAGTCTTGCAAGAGAAAAACTAGTGAGCTCAAAGGAAACAGGCTGACTATAGGCTGGAGCACACCCAAGCCTCAAGTGCTCTATGTCCTGACTGTAAAATGTCCAAATTTGATAATCTTATCCACGGGGAAAGTGGAGGCTTTATTCGGTGTTGAGGTTGACACACATGGACCAAGCTAGTTGTTCCAAATCCACACGTTGTGGTGCTACGCTTCTAGCCGGTCGGGATAAAACCAGTGACTGGAAAATATGGAGCCCAAAGCATACAAACGACAGACCAAAGTCAACACACCATGAAATATATAATAAATGTATTAATAAGAAAATATCGCTTCAGCTGGATATTTGAAATAATAGTTAATGATAAGTTACTGGGCCTATCACATGAAGGAAAATAGCTCTTTTTTATTATTATTCCTTGGGTCGTCCGGCCTATGCCACGTCTATTAACAATAAACTTTAAACCTTTTGGTAGACAGACAAAATGATTTCATGAGAAAAGGAAACTGCTCTGTTTTATATCCCACCATAAAAACTAACTGACAGTACAATAATTAAAATAATCAGCAGAACAGCTGGAACACACCATGGTTATTGCATGCTCCTAATTCACTCCCTCTGGCTGTTTCACAAGCATAATTTAATGCTTGGAAATGCGTTTGAGTAATTAAAAGGAAAATCCATTGTCTTCGTGCTCGGGACCAGAAAAGTGTATAATCTTGGAAGTAATTATTGTATGATATCAGAGATATATTTCTGTTTGGTTTGGTTCAGTTATCTGATGTTTCTTTTTAAATTCAATTCAAGTGAATTATGTGAATCTTGAAATGCAATTGGAATGAAATTCTTCTCTTGACGTTTACTACCAACTATGAAATATATGGCCTCTAGTGAACATGGATGCATGGATACCTCATTTAAAAAAAGAAAAGCACCGCTAATTTCTCTCACGAAGGAGAGTCTGTCAGCAGTGGCATCAATAAAGTTTAAAAATCTGTTTGCAGCCTTGAATTTTATAACAGCACCCTGACATTTTGTTTCCAGTTTACATCTGAAATTGAGGGGGAAAGGTACAAGTGAAAAGTTTTGTTGAGGCTGCCATGATCTTTTTTGACAGTTCCCTTATGGTTTTGAGCAAAAGCTTTTTAGAAGTGAAATGTATACTGGCAAAACGAATCTTTGATTTATGTGTTTTGAAGAGGCCTCATTTTCCATCCGATCTCAGTTGCAGACAGAGAAGAAATGCAGTTTGACAGAAGCTGTTGGAAATTGCCATCCTCAAAAGTTCTCCAATGACCTTGGAACAACATCAAAATATGGAGCGTTTAATGATTTAGCTCAGATTAATATCAGCACAAAGCCATGAAGTTATTACAACCAGATTGAGCTGATGTGATCAGTGAGTTGGTAGCCAATAACCCCAGTCACTGACAGCGGGAGGCAGATTGTGGGTGGTTGAGCAGTCAGCCGACGACAGGGGGTTGAAGAGCAGCTCTGAGATGTGGTGAGATAGAAATGTGGAACAGTGAGTTTAACTGGGCCCCGAGTCCACATCAGATTGCACCCGAGTCCTCTCGCATGAGTCACCGCCATCCCCCGTCTCTTGAAAACCCCACATTGAGATCTCCAACAATCCTCTCTCCACCACCAGTGCTGATGAAGAGCACAACCAGGCCCTTCTCTCAACATTGCACTTCCTGTCCTGCTCCAGGAATGCAGGGAGGGGGACATCAGGGAAAGGGTCTTGGTGATGGGATCCACACGACGTCCAGCAGATGTTAACGAATCCAAAGGAGGATTTCACATGGCAACCGCGTGGGCAACTACTATGGTGGGCAAGATTGCAGCTTACATTAAAGCAGATAAACACACTATTTAATACATTTTATACACTTTTGCTGTCGTGGTTTTGGAAAGGCTAAAATGTACGTGATATCTATGTCTCTTTGTTTTTGCTACGCTATGATAGCAACAGCTGTTCGGAGTAAGGTGTGGCAAACTGTCAATTCCATGACAACGGGGAGCTTAAGTAAGATCATGTGAAATGATAAAATGCTCCAGAACAAAAAAACGGACGTTTATTTTTATCAGTTATCTTATTTTTGTCATGTCAAAAATGAACTTTCAATCTCCACTACATTACTTTTGTTCTTACGGGAGAGAACAATATGAATAATGACTGTAATGCAGAGTTACATGTGTGGCTGTGTGGGCGTATGATGCTAAAATAGCAGGCAATAGTTTGATCTTTGCCAAGAGTGGAGGGTGTTGAGCAGTTGTGTTCTCATAAAATCTCTTTTATAGTTGAACAAGGCGGATGGTATTTTTTGCTTTTGAATCTTTCTAGTCCCGGCTGACAGATCTTTTTTTTTATATATATATATAGAAGCAGACATGTGAGCTTATGTATTTGGCAGAATTTATGACCATGTTTTTGGTGTATAAATGTTAGGACCATGAAAAGGCCATCTGGTACTTTAATATTGAGAATAACAATCAAATGAAAAATACAAAAAGAATTACATGTGTCCTTGCAAACACTAAAGATGACGCTAATAAATTGCAGACACTGAGCTGACAGTTGCACCTCAGACATTACAGTGTTTGGATTGGGAAGGAGTGGAGGATCGGGCCGGGCATTGCCCCCCTCAGTGGGTAAACTCTACACACTGCCGCCATTCAGTTGGCGTGGCTCACTGGATAAAGTTAGGATTGTTTGTCAGCGGGCTGTAATGCCAGGAATGCTCAGTGCTGGCTCTCCCTGTGTGAGTGTCTCTCACACTTTATTTTGCCTCACCAGCAGCAGTTTGGATCTGTGGTAACAACCCCATGCTCCCCGAACTCTGAAGTAAAATAACAGATTCTATTTCTCTCCTGCAGGCTATTTTGGTACCCCGAAACCCACACACACGAACAGACACACACGCATCTACCACCTCAAATTACCAAACCCTCTGCCTCACAACGCCCCCAGCAGAGACCATCCTGTCTATACTCTCGCACTGGCGTTTTCTCGCATGTTCCATCCGGCCATCATGACATCACTTTCTAAATAAGCAGACACATGGATGTGAGCACACACACACACACACACACGCGTTGGTCTGGTGATTCACAGCTTTAGTCAAACCAGTGTGCAGTTGAGTCCTACTCAACTCTGAGATTCAAGTCTGTTTGGGGTTTTAATAGATATCAATATTATTTCATCTTATCTTGAAAGAGAGAATGAAGATAAGATCTTTGTTATTTTATCAATTCTAATCCAGAAGTGGAACAGACATGTATGGGCGCGACAACTTACCCAGTGTTCAGTGTTATCGTCAATCTCAGAGTTTGGTGATAACATGTATAGCATAGCTCCACCCAACTGACACCTGATTACAGGCCCACTAAGTCATCGATTGAAAACACCAATGAGGGTGAGCAAGTCATTTGATTTGTAACTTTGGCTGTAAAATAAAAGTAGTGGAGTTAAATATACAATGGTTCCTTTTGAACTGCAGTCAAGAGTAACATAACAAGTACCTCAAAATTGTACAGTACTTGAGTAAATCTACTTTGTTACTTGAATATAGGCTATATCGTTTTTTAATCGACCCAGAGCCCTTCCATCAACTGTATGACTTCTTACTCAGTGGAAGAAAGCTTTAGTGTATGCAGGCCAAAAAAACTTTATTACTTTGTTGCTGTCCAGATTTTCATATTTTCATTGCTATCCAGGGAGAACTCTGTCTCTCCACATTTTCATGTTTTCAGACATGTTTCCGTTTTTCCAGACAAATTTTCATGCTTCATGTTTTCAAATAAGTTCAGAATTAAAGTCTTTTCAGTCAGATAATAACTCTATCCAACCTCTTATACTCACAACTCTTTCAAATCCCATTGATTTGTGCTAAAGTTAAGTTAAGTTAATAATTTTGGAGCTACAAGGTTTTCACCTGACAACAGTAACTTGTGATTTATAGCACAATTATTCCTGACTGCAGGCTTTGTGGCTCATTGTAAAGTAGGGGTTTCCTCTTTATAATACACCAGGAGATAACTATGCCACAGTTGTTTGGACTCTTTCCCCTCATGAAGAACTTGTGGACATTTCTCAGAGCCGTACCCCGGCAACACAGCAACACACAGACGAGGACACACACATCTCCTCCAGCTGAGGCTGCACTGTCAGCTTGCTCCAATCATTCAGTTCAACTAGGACATGTGTTTCCTCTTTGCACCCTCAGGATGATGTCACATCCACAGAGTCATGTGCTTCCCAAGTACAGCTTAATTTAAAACATCTCCATTTCCTGACTCAGTTTGATCTGAATTGAGTATTTAAAGTTTGTCTTGCACCAGAGGAGACAACGTAGAGCGAAATAATGCACAGAGCAGAGGCCCGGAGTGAGAAGCTCCCAATGGATAGTGGGTTAGTGGGACATTATAATCGTTCCCTTGGGTGAATAAATCCTTTTTCAGGAGAGGTAATAGCACAGATACCGGGCCGGGGCAAGTTTGATTTGTGTTGTGGCAAGAAATTGTGAAATCTCTGTCATTACTGCGTCTCTGTCCTGTCATCACCTTCCTTTCACACATGCGTGCACAGAACCTCAGCCCACACACATACTCTCCAAATTAAAGTACAAATTAAATGTCTGAGAAATCTTACACTATATCATCCCTGGGATGAAATTCCCTTCTGTTCTTCTAGACATGGTAGTTGATAGAGATTGTTTTAATCAACTGTGAAACATTGCTTTAATCATACTGGTGTTTTATAATATGATTGGATGCAGCTAGCAGCTAGCAGCTAGCAGCTAGCAGCGACTGTGAAGTTATCGTGCATGTCTTATATGCACAGATCCTAAGATTTGATATTGATCATGAAAATATTGTTTCATTGCTTCGACTGATGTGCAAATATTAAAAGAAATCCACAAGGACACACCCTGAGATACAAAACACTCACGTCTGCTTGTACAACAAACAGCGCAAAAAGAACAACGTGCAGGCGGCACATAACACGTAGACGGTGCGCCAGAACAAGCAGAGCCAGTGATCATGACAGATTACCAGGATGCTAGATTCAAAACGTTGGCCTCAAGTCAGCAAGAAATCATTTCCAATATGTTTACTGCTGAACTGTGCCCTTCAGCTCATAATATTTCAGTCTTCTCCAAACATGTGTCTCCTTTGCTGAAGCAACCTGCTGTTATTCTATAAAGTGGAAGAAAGGATAATCATGATCAAGGATGACTGCAGATTTAGACAATGAGTAAGAGGTAACAGATAATATTCAGCGTAGGTTTCCATCAACTATATCTCAGTGGAAGTTGATGTATTGGAAAAGCCTTTTAGGAAACATAGTCTTTTAGGTCATTTGCAAAAAATGGAGCAGCATAAAGAGGTCATGACTTTGAGCACGCATGTAGTTTTTCATTATCGGCAAAGGTTGAAAAGTTGAAAATATAGAAGAAGACGACATCATCTCCACTGGGGCCGTCACTCTGTTGTAAAGACTCCCCTGAGCCATAAGAGCACATGTCATTTGGAATTTTGTATGAATCCAAAATTTCGAGCACTGACTAATGTGAACTGAAGATTACAAAGTTGCTCCAACTTGTAACAGTAAACAAGTCGTGCCAGCCGACGCTGAGGTACTGCAAAAGCCTCATGTGTGCTGCATGGCAGGTGGCTTTGGTGATTTAATTTAAGGGGCGCTCCACTGATTTAGTATTGCACTTTCATGAAGAAATAATTAATCAAACTCCTGCCCTCAGTATGTAACTCAGGCCTTCTGTTAAGTATGTCTAGTCTCCAAGGCCAAGCTAAGATAAAAATAAATTCATTCTCTCAGACTCTAGAAAGCTCCTTCAGAGCCAGAGGACATCACACAACTATTTATAAGTTGAGTAGCATTCCCCATGGCACGTGAACTAATCTGTGCATGTAATACAGCACAGCATCATATAAGGGGGGTTATTAGCTACTGTTGTAGAAGGAGCCAATGTCAAAATGTTGGAGTTCTTATTATTTATATTGTGCTCCCAGCAGAGCATTGCCCTGCAGGCTCCCCTTAGGTTAGACTGGCTATGTGTCCAAGATAATATAACCAAGTAAAAGAATGTTATATTGGAAAAATTGACGGTCCATTACTTTAGCCTGGCTCTGGTACGGACTGTTCCCAGAACCCCGTATTTAACAGATTTATACAAAAGATAAGCTAGTGTATACATCAGCTTAAATAACACATTTCTAATACGGTCTTTCAACCCCCAACTTAAAAATCTAGTGAGAGCTCAATGTGGTGACGGAACGAAAGAGTGTGACTCACATATGGCAAAATAAACTTTGTTCCCACTTTTGCACGGTGGATGTAAATATTGGCCCATGAAGAACCAAGGTCTGCTAATAATCTATATGAGCTGTGTCATTTCCACCATCTTTGTCTTTTAACAAACGTTACCATTCTAGCTTAAGATTCTTTGACTCAGACAAAATGACATGGATGTGGACTCAGTCAAGCAAACAGGGCTGGGTTTCCAGAAGAGCCATGGTGGGAGAACAGGCCAGTCTTTGTTAAAAAGCTTTAGTATCGCAGAGGAGAGAGAAGCCATTGTGCTTTAGAAAAAGCCTCCTTATGGTTCATGTCCTCAGATTGTAATGGATCCTCAGCCCAGTTTAACAAATGCAACTCACTCCAGCCGACAGTATATGCATTTCAATGGGCCCGGTTACTGAAAATGAGCTGCCTTGTTGTCGTCAGCTTATCAAGTACAGGACAAACTACCTGCAATCCATCCAGAGCAAGACAGGACAACGTGTGAGTCAAAGCTAATTCCAGTTTCAATGAAAACCTGCTATTTATGATGTCCATGTGAGAATGTACGAGTTGACTCAATGATGAAGCAGTATAGATAATGACCAGTTTAAGCCAACTGCAGCCCTTAGAAATGAAGATTAGAACATTGTTTAAATAAAATAACCACGATACAAAATAAATATTTTTTTTCGTTTTTTTAATTTCACAAAAATGAATGCGTCTGTTCCTGAAAAGAGAGACAGAGTACTCTAGAAAACACTGAATGCACCCTTCTCACTTTACAGATGTTTTTTGGAACATTTCATGGTTCATTTTAGGCACTTGGAATCATAACAACATTCCCTTTCTGAACAACAAATACATCTTTGGTCCAGTATGTAATTACAAAAAAAAAATTATAATAAAGCCAGACTATGAAAATATTACCAGCTTCAAGGTTCGTTTCCTCAAATTTATTTTTTGACATTTATAAAGCTTCATAAAGACTTTAATACTTAAAGAAGATATCATCGCTACATCTCAGAAATGACCAGCAATCTCACAGATGTTTTGCAAGAGAATACGAGTGAGAAAAATGTGTGTCGGCTCAATCGGATGTACAGCAGTACAGGATTGTTTTAGTCAAGTCACATTTGGCATGAATGCGTTTCATTTTTTTTGTATTTTTTTTTTTTTTTTTTTTGTATTTTCAGTCCGCCTCCAGGCAGTTCAGCTACAGGGCAGCCACGTCCGATATGAATTACTGCATGGTGAAAGCTGTGGCGGCTGCACATGTGCAATATAGTAATTACTGAAGTTGATGTCCTGGACGTACGGAGCCGGCTGGTAGTAACACGTGACATTCGTTACAGTGGGGATGGCGTTCTGCTCGGCCAGCACCTTCAGCGCCAGCATGGAGATGAGGCTGAGCGTCTGGCGCCGCTCGTGGCCCATCAGACACACGGTGCTCTCGTTCACCACTTGGTGAAGAGTCATCAGGCACTCGTATCGTTTGTGCTCCATCCCAGCAAAGTGGTTTTGCAGGTAGGCCTCCAGTTTCCTCTGCTGTTCGCCGATGTCGGAGAAGTCAATGAAGAAGCGCGAGCACATGTAGCGCTGCAAGTGCTTCATTTCCGACTCCGAAGAGGGCGTGAACCCTCGCACCAGCAGGTGGCAGTACTTCAATAAGCCGCCCCCTCGGATTTCTTCCGGGGTGCGTGTAGCTATGGTCCTCTGACACAGGTGGTCCATGGCCTCCTTGAAGTCCCCATACACACTCTCGCCGATCACAGTGGGGTGAAAGCTCTCGGACATGGGCGTCTCTGAGCAGCGGTCAAATAACAGCAGAGAGTCGAGGCAAATCTGGAAGGAGTCCACGCTGAATTCAAACTGTCGCCGTAAAGAGTCCACAAATTTTAGCTCCACATTCTTGCCCGTGTTGTTGGACAGCGAGATGAGGCTCCAGCGGTCCGTGTCATTACAGACTTTGACCAGTTTCTGTACATAGGCCTCTTTGAGGGTCAGTGCCGTGATGCGCTCCTTAGAGACGCCGGCTGGCAAGAAGTCAAACAGGCAGTCCAGCACGACGTCCTTCACCAGACGGAAGGCCTGATCGTCTTTCAGCGACACGCCAAAGATCAGGTCGAGGTCCTTGTAGCCCAGTCCAGTGTCCTGATGGAGCACATGGCTGGCAGCGGATCCGTTCAGCCTCACGTCTCTAACGCACACACCCCTCTCTTCTAGCCTCGCCCGCACCACCTGAACAGAGACGAGACAGAGACACAGCACGTTAAGGAGATACATACATTTATACTGGTTCTCTTTTGTGGAAAAAGAGCAAAAAAAAAGATTGCCCTTCTAGTTGCAAATAAGCTCAACATGGACCTAGTGGAAATCAATAACTTGTAAAGGAAAGATCAATATTGCTGCTTGAAAAAATCCATTTAATCCCCACCAGCCTCAGTTTGAATTAAACCTGAAGAGCCTAAACAAAGAGCAGCAGAACTCTGTGCTCCAGGTCCATCTACTTCTGTGTCTGATTGTCTTATCTCATCACAAACAGTGATGAGATAGACAATCCTGAACTGAAACCAAAAGAGAGTGAACACCAATGACGGGACCAGTGATGTCCAACATTAAAAAATAAATTAATAAATCTTCAGGCGCAACATTGAGTCATTCAGTGGCTATTCCCTTTCTTTGTCCCAGTGACCTGTGAGATGTTTAAACTGTCTTGGCTCAGTGCAGCCACATTAGAAGAGGAGGATCTACAGCTGGACATGGTGTGCCAACAGTGTGCTAGCAGTCACAACCGGGAAATATGTCTGAAATAAGACAAACATATTCAGCTTAGCTGCCTGAAGGGAAAATAAACTTGAGCCATAAAAACTATATTATTGTTCTTCAAACATTTGGAAGCGATCAAAGCGTTAAGTGGAAACTTAGATATGAATGATATGGTGGACTGCATTGATATAGCACCTTTTCTAGTCTCCTGACCACACGCATGCATTCACATTCTCTCACACACACGCACACGCGCACACGCACACACACGCACTTTAGAGTTCAGCATCTTGCCCGAGGACACTTCGGCATTCAGACTGGAGGAGCCAAAGATCGAACCGCCGATCTTCCATTTTAAAGGACAACCCGCTCCAGCTCTGAGCCACAGCTGCCTCGACAACAACTACAGCTTCCATGTTAAGTCAGACAAGCCGTTTAAGAAGTGTGTCATAGTTACTCAGTGTAGACACCAATGGTTGTATCAGACTAACAAAAAACAAATGCCTGACAGACTACACTCAAGCTACACTTCAAATAATAATTTGCATACTGTTCAAACATGGAAAAACTGAAGTACAAATTAGTTGTTACACACTTGAACACAATCCTAAATCTCCCCACTGGCACTGACCTCTCAGATTAGTGTCTGTTAACTCTCTCTCCCATGGTGATCAGATAACAAGCTGGCTCTATTTATACATACTAGGTCAGGCTACGGACAAACAAACATTTAAAAGGCAAGTCAACCCTCCACACAGGAGTGCGTGAACGGATAAGATCATAATTGCATAACTTTGCAGTAATAGCATTGTACTCATTCAGCCATTAAGTGGTGCGGATGAGGTTCAAATTCCAATTGGAAGAAATAATATTGTGGCATTTATGCGCTTCTGTGGTCAGCCAGCGTGGTCGTGCCAAAATTCAGGGTTTGGCCTACACTTGACACCTTGCCTCCCTCTGGCCTATGACTACAGGTAGTCGTACACACTTGACTACAAGTGAGAGGTTAAGCCCCCCCCGTGTGTGTAAGCACAGGTAGGCCTCTTCTATAGCTTTACAAATCTTGCCTTTTAATAAAAAGGTAAGTGGGGGAAAAAGTGCAAGGAGTTGGGTGGTATAGTGTCCCTCACTCAAAAGCTGTGAAGCGGTTGAGAACAGAGTCGTTATCTTCAATCTACAGTTACAGCCCTGTAACGTCTTGGACTCTAGAACTTGGTGATGCTGCAGTGGATGTTATTGTGGCGAGTTTATCCCTCTAAACTTGCAGTGGGACAAAGGTCCACACTCAGTCATGCTTCTTGTGATGCAAAACAACAAAAAAAAAAAAAAAAAAAAGGCACAATTACATCATCAAAATCAATTACATGTACATTTAGGCTAAATAGTTTCGTTCTAGTTTGTCATGACAGGAGATTCACTGTTGACCAATGTTCAATGCCAACCACAAAAAAAATGTTGTTGTTATAAAAAGTTGCAGATGGCGGATTTGAGCAGAATAAAATGGTGTGGGGTTTCCACCAATCCAGGAGAAACAGAGTCCCCACATTTGGGGCTCAAACCTGCATTTAAGTCTCTTGCACGCTCAATGGAGCATTCATCTTTCCACAACCACAAGCATGAAGCTCTGGGCTTCACGTGCGTGTTGAGCTCGTCTTGAATATGTCAATGTGTAAATGAAATGGAAATAGGAAGCCGCCATATGTTCATTCTGAAATTCTATCATGGCATTTATTTTGCAATTAATACATAGCCAACTATCAAGAGACACACCAGGAGAAGTGAAATGTGATCCAGCCGCACTGGAGAAGTGGCTGGAAATGTGGAAGGACCATGGCACGTGTCCGTTTCAAACATTTTAAGTCAAACCATGGGGAGTTGCAATACCTCAGCGCTTCCCCCAGTCTGTCTTTGACAGATTAGAACGAAGGATACCTTATTTTAGTGTCCACGATACACAGAAGAGTCATAGTTTGCCTTCAAATATTTTTGAAGAAAAAAATAAATAAATCACTGAAAGAATACGTTGTAGAAAAAAGTATTATGTAATGCGTCATGAAAGTACAGTAGAGCCAGGAAGGATCCAAATAACCTAGAGGTTGTAGGTTAAATCCTGGGTTTTGTCGGTGGCTTGCAAAGGGAGCACCAGACCTCGTGTACATATTTAATTCCCCATGTGTCATAACAGCGAGACAGTATGTAAAAGTGACTGACGGACCTGGTGAGCTTGGAGCCAACTCAGGTGCATATTTGTTGTTTTGACAACGTTACCTGGACGATCTGCCGCGGTTGCACGGACAGAGTGGGGAAGTTTCCTCGGCCGTGGATGGGGACTGCCTCCCCCAGGATCGAGTCCAGGCGCTGCACCTGATCCCAAGACAAGACGCAGAACCGCCGACTCTGATCCGTCGTGTCACCGCAAGACATGTCGATTATATTTTGGGAGAAGAAAAAAAAAAAAAAAAAAAAAAAAGTAAAGTAAAGAAATCAGCAGAATGTGAATGAGCGCTTCCTCTCAGCTGAGCTCTTCTCTCTTCAACGCAAGTGGGATATTATTCCCGTGGATGTCAGCGGGGAGGGAACGAGGTCCTGTCGGTGCTGTGGAGGTGAAGAAGTGGGGACAAACTTTGTGGAGTCAGAGGTGCTGGAGGTGGGAGCTGCCGTTTCCCCGGTGTGTGCCGCTAAAATCCGTTCAGTCTGCAAAGAACCGATTCATCAGAGGGTTTAAAGCGTCCTCATTAGCATGAGCCCGCTGATTGGCTGCTGGGTTTGCTCGTTGATTATCGACGCCCTGTCTGCAGGAAACACCCTTTCTGTGACGCACTTGACAGCCTCCTCCCCCCTCTGCTCTGCTCCGCCTGCACCATGCATGCTGACAGGGTTTTCCCTCAAAGCATCATCACGATCAAATGATCTGCTGATCTAATGCCGCAGCAATGTGAGAGATGAGCGTTTAGTGATCTATTATTTGGTAATTCGTGTCGTAAGTAAAAAAAAAATGACAGCGATCCGATTACAGCTGTCGAAACACGACCTGCGTGTAAGATGCATTTCTTTATTTGCTCAGGTAATGTTTGCGGTAATTAAAGGCCTTGCTGAAAGGCACTTCAACAGAAGCCACAAGTTACTTTGACCCAGCAAGATTATCTAGAAAACTAAATGTTCCAGTCACAAACCAAGTTTACTAACCTCTAGGTCAGTGTTTCACAGCCGTCTTAGCTTAAAACACACCTTTGTCTACTTGCCACCAGTTGTACCTCTACCAGTTGTGACCATGAATTTCTTTCATGTTTTATTTGAATAATTTATAGAGATCTGGACAGGTAAAATTAACCAAAAGGGCCAGTCACAAGTCAAAGCATTTTCTGCATTCACATTTCCTGTCCTATTTGTTGCATCAATTTAGGCCTAAATGTCTTTACATTTTTTATTTTTTTTTATTTCTCCTCTGTTTTGTAAAACCCTCAACATTATTCCTTTTTTAATGCTGATTATTAATCATTGTCACAGACTTAACATAGTATGAATGGCACAGGGAAACATAGGCTAACTACAAACAAAATCAGTGTCAGTACTTTAATACATTTATATTTAATCAAATGAATTTAAATATGCCATGTAAATGAGGAAATGTTGGTAAATTCTTCAGCTAAGGCTATTTAAGGGTGCAAAGTAGATGGAAGCCAAGGAAGAGCTTCCTCTTAAAAAGACACATGAGATATGCTGAAAACATGATCTGTAAAGTTTTGTAATTAGAATTGCATGGTAAAGAGACCCCCTGTAATACCAAAAGCTCACTCACTTTTAACTTGAACAGAGCAGAAAAAAACAAGCTTTCTTATGCTGCGTTCAAATGGGACTCGTGAGCTTGTGGTTACGAATTGGAAAGTTGTGTTCCCGATATGCTTGGCGTTCAAGTCGTGAGAGCACCGCTGCATGGCAAAGGCAGCATGACGCTACTGTCGCATAGTACTGTTAGCGTCTAGAGGCCAAGGCTAATGATTTAGCAGCAGGTTGCGTTATTCAGGAAATGCAAAGGCATAATAGAGGAACAAGGTGAGGCTTTTGGAAATATCAACTATTTTCCTCAGACTTATAGAAACTCCAGACTAAAATTACTAAATATTAACCATCCATCAAAAAAATGTACTTCCATGGCCTCCACCATTTGGCTTTGTAGGGCAGTATAGTCTCCATGCACACCAACATCAGTGTTTAAAAAAACACCTGTAGGCCCATTATGCCCAATAAGAAATACTGCCAAATATACACAATAACACAAATGCATGTGTTTTTCTAGCTTCACTGTTATGTTCATAATTTAAGAAAAGACTCATGTGTGTTCACAGTATCTGATACAGAAAACAGAAAACTTCAAGAAAACCATCATCTATTTCATCAAAATCCAGGAGCCGTTTGCCATCCGCAGACTATTTAAACTACGATAGCAGGCAATTAAACCTTTAAAATGTTGCTTGCTGATCACACATTTTAATAGTTCCTTATCATTTTTAGTAAATGGTCTTGTTTAAAGTAGGTTGGCTTACCTTTGAGTTGTTTGTTTATTCAGCCAACGGAAAATGAAAGGCTATAACCCCATGGACAATCATTCATTCAATTCGCTCATGATTGTGCAGGGGTTTATGAAAAGGCTCTGATAACCCGTGATGCCCTTTAAGCTTTCCATTTACGTTTTCAGATACCTCGCTGCCCCCTCTTTCCACTCTGCCTCCTTTTCTGTGGTGCAGAGTGCTTTTTTATTTGTTTTTGGTGCAGATACAGAGACATTCCTCTGGTCCGAACAGAACATAATGTCAGCTTTTTATGCCTAAAACTGTTTGCAATGCTCCATCTGAAGGATACAAAAATACTTACAGTGAGACTTGAGTAAAATAATGCACATATATTAGATTGCTTTGTTTAGCTGCTGTCAGATGCATTCAGTGTCCTCCGGTTTATGTAACCCTTCATACGGGAGTGGAGTCTTTCTATCCGATCCTATCCTGCATGCAGTCTAACATATGTTTAAATTCACAAAATATCCTCTAATGAAGGACCTGAGACAATAGCAGACATGAGTCTTTGAGTGGTGAGAGGATTTTGCCAGTGTGTAATTTGCCCGTGAACAAGACAGGTGAAAACAGCAATTTCCTCTTTTAAAACGACCCAAATATGTCATCATTTATAAAAATCCCTAACAAATCATACATGTGCACACAGCATGTTAGTGCACCTGTAAAATGTTAACGAGAGAGTAAAGTTCATTTCATGATTGATCTGTGTGGGTTTTTAGTGATGCAGCAATAAAACACAGAGCGGCGGACAAACACTCTTACGCACATCGTCTTCCCCAAACACATGTGTGCGTATTTATTTCACATAGTTGTCCACAACACACAGCAGGAAGTTGACAGTGTTTCACAAACCTCTGAGAGGTCTGGGTCGTGGGCATACTGTTGATTTGGTCTCGGCAGAAGACCACTTCAAATCCTGTGATGTCAACATGACCCTGTTTCCCCGGCAACAGCATCCGCTCTGGTTGTCGGGCAGCTGGGCAGAGGCGTCTCCAGCTGAGAGGCCTGCCAGGTGCCGATGTCAGACATCTGCGTCATCCGACTATAAATAAACCCTCCATGTGGCAGCTGTGCATCCTGGGAGCAGAACCAGCATTTACCTGAATGTGAAACACTTGGGAACGAGAGGACAGTGACAGGAGATAAATGTCAGGCCACTTGACATTCTCAGGTTCCCTCACAGCCTCAGAGGGAGGTCAGACGGATGTGAAGTCCATTCATTCATGCAGTGGAACAAAAGCAATTAACGCAAATTAGGCCAAATTAAAAAAAAAGAACATGTATTCACTGCTTTGGGTTCAATTCGCCTCTTGTGAGTTCATGATAATTCCACTGGATCCTCTGTTTATCCCTGAGTTGACATCCTGCTGGAGCCATGACAACTGAGACTGTGAGTCTAGTAGGCGCGGTGAGATAGCCAGTATTTAAACACACCTTTAACAAATGGTGCATTAGACAGGCGTATATTCCAGTCCTACGCATGTAAACATTATGAAACAATTTGATAGGCTTGAGTAAATGATATCAATGACAATCACCCTCTGTTTTTTGTGCTCACAGGCAGATGAAAGAAAGCAGACAGTAATTTGTTTTGTTGTCATATATCTTTCTCTGTCTTTGCCTCGCGGGGCAGCGACAGGAAGAGGAACAGCGCAGAGCAACAGGCTTTTCTCTCGAGTGTGAGGACACGATTGGACGTCACAGCGTGTTGTAAAAGCCTGGCTGGGAATCGATGATGCCAAACAACAAGCAGCCAAGTGTTACGATGACCAATCGTGTGAAGACAGATACCGCTCCGTCTGTCGCACAGGATGAGTTGTGAAGCTCTTTTCTTACTAGTCTGTCAGGGCCCACGACAATCTCAGTGAATTATTTCCCCAAGAAGACTTCCCTCATCTGTCACGGACGACATGTTATACTAGAAGACAAGCCTTTGCTATTATTAGAGCGGGCATCATGGGTGACTGTGGACAGTATTGCCATAGCTAAAATAGTGATGCAGCTGCTGCGAATACACAGCATGGCTATCATTACACTGCATGTTTAATTTTACTTTGTACATCAATAAAAAGTTTGATTCTCTCAGAGTACGTTGTCAGGCTCAGTCTGCCATGGCTGCAGATAACCTGTCTACATTCAGTCAGGTTGAGTTGACCAGTGAGGCCGGGCCCCCGGGGGCCCTAAACCTGCGGTCGACAGAGTGTGTGATAAGAGAGGTTGAGTTTACTTCTTTAGATTGCTCCGGGTGACAAATCTATGGGACAGTGGAGCGAGGTTACGCAAGCAGCCACGCTTCTGACGTCAGACTCTCTCCGCTGCCTGCTTGATTGATTACAGTAGTGCTTGGCAGAGCCGACCGGTGTGTTGCTGGAAAAAACACACACACACACACACACACACACACACACACACACACACACCAAAATACACTAAAGATTGAAGTGGCATTATACATCAGCTCCCAGGTCTGTCCACACCTGCACGCTGAAATGGAAAAATACTCAGTAGAGAAAAAGCAATCACAAATTGACGTTGATCTGTTGTTTTGCCACTAGTTAAGACTGGTTCAGGTAATACACGCGATCCGATGAATCATTTGGGAGCTGGTTTCATATTATAGGATGAGTTTCGTTTTCTCAACTTTTTATTGATTCCCCAGCACTGAGAGCTGAGGCAATATGTTCTATCCTTTCTTAGTGCCGATCCATAGTGAAGCCACAGTTTCTTTGGGAAAGAGAGGTTATTGCAGTTGAAACACTCTAAAGCTCAACGGTCAAATATAGTGTTCGGCTTTGTGTTAGGTAAGGCTCAGCTCACTTTACTCTCTTTAAGGGTGGAAAGGGGGGATCGGAGGGGGGGGGGGGGTAGTGTGTTATGTCAAATACATTATCGAAAGAGTCAAATAGCAGCTGTTGTTTAGGAACGTGGATCTATATAAAGGTACACAACTAGGAAAGATAAGAAATTCCTTTAGAGGGGGATATTTCCCCAATAAATTCTCAACTTACATGATAACTGAGAACTGGAGGGGTCATGCATACATTTTCTTCTGCAGCCATGCTGAATATATTTTTTTCCCCTCTTTTCCTCAAACTCTCAGCTAATTACATGAATATGTCACATGTGACTTACTACTGCTTATAGAAGAGCATGTGTAGAAGGAAGGTATGGCCCTGGTAATAAAACACCCTCACCTCGTTCTGTATATCTGGGACATCCTAACTTGGACTAGAACGTCCTTCCTTCACTGAAGTTTAAATCATGTTGTGCAACTGCACCACACCCACTCCATTTAGGGTCCCTATTGCATACTATAATGTCAAATACTACACACGAAAAATAAATAAACCCCGGTTTTATTCACTTCTCAGCTTTTTTTGTTGGTGGAGGTTCTCAATCTGGTTTGATTCTCCCCTGATCGAATACTATCCACTCCACTACAGGGACGTAGGAACAAGTTGACAGCTGCATGCAATGTGCAGATACCGCTGAGTACACAAAATGTGACCATAAAAGCTTATAAAACAAACATGTTCTGTAATTTTCTCAACACATGTGCCTGGGGTGGACACTGCATACTAAAAGACACCAGAGAAGAGAACTGGCTCTTCGCTCTCTCCGGAGCATTTACCAGAAGTGAGAGGGAACCCCTATTTAGCAGCGAGCTCTGATTTCATTCCCAGAAATCCTGCTGCTCAACCCCCCAATCCAGTAGCTGAGAGAATAACTCAGCCCGAGGGCCGATAGAGAGCGCAACGCGTTGGGGAGCAATTGTGTTGATTCACTGGATACCTTCGGGGTCGAGCGGAGCCGTAAAATGAAGCAGTTCCCTCCGAGACGATTGCCGTTAAGGTCATGATGATATCAGCGCAGCAGGACTTGCGTAACTGATTCTGCTCTGGAAACAGCAGAGTCAGTAATACAAATGTGTGAGCAGCACGTTTCTCAGATCAACATCCACATTTCTTTCAAAAGTTTCAGTCAAAAGCGTATCCCATCATGCAGTGGGCCTGGATGTTCCAAGAGCAACAACAAACAAAACGCTTTTTGATATCAAATAAACAAACCACACTAATTAGATCAACATATGTATGATCAGACATTTCCAAATTTACGACAGGTGTTTGTGAACGTTGATTAAAAACAAACGTGGCTCTTATGCCACAGCTTTGACCGATTCACACAAGGTTTTCAGGTGAAGGGGTGAGATTTATGTAGAGCTGTAACAGAGAGCAGGCAGGAGGCAGGCATGTTGCACACATGGCCGAAAGCTGCTCGGGGTTGCATACTGTAGAGCTGTTGGCAGCAACAGGGGGCCACTTGACATCCAGCCCACAGTCTCAAACATTTTACCGTACATTTACAAACCTTGTGTTTTACGATAAAACATTTGTTGGCTTTCTCCTCTTTACTTAATTGCTTTTAGAGTAACATAAGCAAAAAGAGGCATTTGACCTGTTCTTTCCTCGTAAAACTGCACTGGGAAATATGTTTGGTCATGTCCCTTCAGTGACTCAGTACCACAATCTATCTCTCCGTCACCTTGCACCACCTCTTTTACCATCTCACTTTATTGGTGCCGCTTCATAAACTTGTGCCGTGACCAAGTCCGACATGAGGTTCAGTGGCCTTTATACTGCAGGTTATTGCACAACCATCATCTGTACATAACAACATTCCTACAATGTTTGTATTTATACATTATGGCTGCCTAAAGATCCACACAGTAATGATTTTTGGAAGAAGATGGAAGAAGTTTGATGGAAGAAGTTTGATGGAAGAAGTATTCTGATCTTTTACTTACAGGAATATTTCACCAACAAAATGCCTATTTGTATATAAATTACGTACTCACCGCGGTATTTATTCTCACCTTTCAATGAGTCTGGTATTAATTGTTCTTTTCCTTTACAACTCTCTGATAGAGCACACATCTACATTATTAAAATGATAAACTTGTGCTTACTATGATTACCAGAAACTGCCATGATGTGAGTGAGAGATAGATGCTCACTGGTTATTGTTGACATGGTTCATGTTACAGAGAAATGTGCATCCACATTGATGCACTAATGTCTGTTGCAGAAGTCAACACATTTTTATTTCATGTGCTGCACAGCAGAGTGATTGAGGCCTTATCAAACATTCTGCATGATAATGGCCGCTGTGATAAGGTCTGACCCTGTGGTATCCTGGTACACTAATTCAGCTCCATGGCACATATTCAGGTTTCCATGGGGAGCTCTTTCCACTACACCACGCACAGCCGATGTTTTTCCACTGCAAGACCCGGGGATATCTCACATCTTCTTACTTATTCACTTATCTAATCTGCACGTAAAAAAAAAAGTATAAATCAAATACAAAATGTTGCAGATATGGTATCTTGGAATAGAGGAAATAGTTTCTCTGATAATTTGGGAGATATGAGCTCATAATCAAGACCTACAGCTAAAGATCAAGACTTTTATGTAAAACAGTAATAGTTGCATGAAATTAGCTCACTGACCGCCACAGCCTAAGATAACCTGAGTTCTACGGTCAGATCTGTAACCCGACACTAACTCTTCTCTAATCTTTCAACAACCTGGATCAGTACTCGAGCCAACCAACGAACAACACTGAGCTGATCGATCATGATCTTTATGTGCTAAAAGGCTTTTTCACGGCTTTTTAGGTGTTCACACATACACTGCCCCAAACCACCCTTGTTACGCTCAGAGACTTCCCTTGGAAAGCGGTCAACAAACACGGTGAAGTGCTGAACAAACTCCACACACAGGTGTGCTCCCGTCGCCATGGATATCCTGTGAAGAAACCTTTATCGTGTTTAGCGTCAGCCAGTGTGCGTGAGTTGCAAACCGTGGATCTGCTCTGACCCTTGGTAGGAGGTCAAACGCATAGTTTTGTTGCATACATCCACTCGGAAAACACAAGAACGCAAGAAGGCAGGCTATTTAATTGTGTTACACTTCAACGCCCGGGATGGAGAAATGTTAACCACAGCGTGCAAGTTGCCCACAGGATCCACTTGTTTCATGTTTCACTGGCAGTGGCAACAAACTGTGTGTGCCGGCAGCTGCAGCCTCCTGGCAGCTGGTTGGTTCTGCCCAGTACAGGGTTGATTATATCAAGCTTCACTGCCCGGCACAGAGACACGCACTTTCTGCTCTCCAAATCACAGCATCAAGTGATGTTGACAGCAGCCCCGACTGTGAGTCACCTGTTTTGCTCACAGAGGTGCTGCACTTCTGCTCTGGTCGGAACCAGCGAACGATGAGGAAAAGACTTGTGAGAGCGTGACACACCACTGCACATGACAGCGGGGCCAAACGTGGCTCCCTGAAGAGGAACGAGCACACAATGAATCACGGAGCGGATGACATGCCGGGGGTAAATTGGCAGTGGATTATTTCTTGGAAGAGTTGGAATTTGTTAGTTTTAAGTGAAAAGACGTGGCTTTCCCGGCTGGTCGATAAGTGTGTGTTGCTCATGTGTTTAAAAGAAGAAAAGAAAAAAGAGAAGGAACCAGCCAAGTAAAAGTGTCACATTAGACAATGAAGTCTGAGCTAAGTCTATAATGACCACTTGTCTCATGAAAAGGGGAGAAGGTTAGGCCTCATACATGCGATCCCCTTCTATTAAGTAAAATAAATTCACCTTTTTGATAAAAGAAAATACATCCTCTTATCTAACAGCAAAGCAGGCCACTCATTCTCTGTGACTGGGTGGCCATCTCTGTCTCTGTGCCACACCAGTTGGGGTTGAAGAGCACGACACACTCCAGCGAGCGAATAATCACCTGCAGCCAGCGAGAACTCCACGTCCACAATGCTGACAGATGAACCGAAAACACACCGATGAACTACATGTACATTTGCTGTTGTTGTTAACTTAGACTCATCGTCAGATTGCTCTTGTGCAAACAATTTGCTGGCCTTCTAGGCGATGGAAGGCTGTGGTCGAAATGCAACACAGCTGCTGAGGCAGCGATGCTTCTGCCTCCTGCGAGACACCGAGCCAAAAGTCTGACCATCTGTTTTATGTTAGCTTAAGATATACAGGTATACTGACTCGCCTCAGCGAGGCGTCTTTTGAAGTCAAATGATGTAATAGATCCCTAAAAAGCTGAAGGAATAAATGAAGGGTACCATAATTCATGACAACGGTGTTGTTCTGTTATGCAACCATGACAGTCAGAGTCCTCACACATCTTTTTCTTCCTGTATTTCCTATTTTTCTCCTCTGGCAACCCCTTCTAAAAACAGTGGACATTTTAGAAAGATTATTTTTTTTAAGTATTATAAAGCTTATAAAAACATTAGAAGGTGCACTGAAATTGCCTCCAACTAAATACAACTATTATTTTTAATAGTATATATATATATATACACACACATACATATATATATATATATATATATACATATATATATATATATATATATACATATATACATATATATATATATACATATATACATATATATATATATACATATATATATATATACACACATATATATATATATATATATATATATATATATATATATATATATATACATACATACATACATATATATACATACATACACACACACATTATATATATATATATATATATATATATATATATATATACATACATATATATACATATATATATATATATATATATATATATATACATACACACACACACACATACACATACTGTAGATAATAACCCACAATTGTGCATTTAAAGCGTCCTCTTTGAATGGTGAATAAAGTCAGCAGACAGCAGCTGCCACATGCAGACACCCCGTCCCCCTAAAAAAAGGTGATTCTGGAGGACCTTAAAGCAACATTCTCACTTTTCTGCACCCAGAAGTGACAGTTGAGTGAAGTCAGACTCCAAACTCAGCTGCCACGGTGCATCCGTTGTGATCACTGGCCTTTAGGCTCTTTTTCTCCAGTTTCCAATTTCAATAATTACAGGCAAACCGGCTTCTTAAAAAAAAATAAAAGTATAACCCTGGGCACAGAATAAACATCAGGTCGCCAGCAGTGCCAAGGAAACAATTCACCACACTGCGATGTCATTCTACTTTGCATGGCAACTTAAAAAGGGGAAAAAAAAAAAAACTCTGAGTCACAGTCCAAAAGACTTAATTGTATTAGGTGGGAGAGCATCGGATCTGTTTTTGCCTTTTGGTGAATACTATTATACTGCACATGACCTGTACATTGAACTAGCAGAGTTGTGTCACCCTGTCACCTAATTGTGACCCTATCAAGGACAAGTTCAGGCATGTATTCCCAACCTCTGCTCCATGTCTGTCTGTCCACACTGCAGGCCCTTTTCCTGGCTGGATCTCTGCCTGTCTGAACACATCTCTTCCGTGAAGGCGCTGTCAGAAAGGATGAAGCCAAACATCACTGATTGTACGACATTATAGTTTGACATAGGTCTGTTTGAAGTTATTGTGGTTTAAAGTAAAGTGAACACAGGGGGTTTTCTATGCAATTAGTAAGTCTCTGCATGATAAGTCTGTATAAGCCTGGTCGAAATTTTATTTAAAAAAAAAATAAACCATCAGAATAAAATGCCAAAATCAACAAAAGGTGATATTTTTTTATTGACCATGTGTTACAGTTCCACTGTTACATCCTACAAAATACAAACAAACAAGTTTGTTCATACAAGCACTGCTTGTTAAAGTCAAACGTCTACACAACCTACGGGTCTTGATGCAGACTGATAAATGAACGACCCACTGACTATGGCAACATGGTTCCTCACAAACTCACAACCTATGTACAGCTTCAACGCTCAATTACAAAAATAATACATCAAAAGGCCTTTCGGCTAATGGTTGTCATGTTACTCAACTGTCCTCTGACTGGGCTGCAATCTGTATTCACATGCTGCCCCCTAGTGGCACAAACGTACTGCTGCCATTTACTATTAATGTACTCCAACACGGACGAGAGGGCCAAGTTTCATACAGTGAGAAGACAGAAGAAGCTCACAGCCAGGAACGTGAGCGTGTAAAGAGACCTCATCAACATTCCTAACACATCCCTCTGCTTGAAACAGTCCATACGTCGAGTCTGTGCTGTAACCGCCAACACACTCGTAACAGGCAACGTACGGCCAAGGAAAAAAAACAAAAACAGATGCTCACTGAAAGCATCCCAGTAAAGCACATCAATAGGAAACTGTGTCAGAGATAAATACTGCAATCCAAGCCCTGGTGGATAGCAGCTAATTAGATTTTGATCTAAATACTAAAAATTAGATAAAGCAAGAAAAATATGAAAATTATAAAATATGTAGAGAAACTATTTCATCACTAGTACTCAGTCATATGTGGAAAATATCTGGACAAAGTCCCTCACTTTCACCTGTTTTAAGTATCCTCTTTCAATGATATATTTTAAAGTGAAACACCTCACAAGAAGAAAATATATTGACAATATAGCTTCAGAGCATCTGATATACACAACATGCAGAACGGACTACAAAATACAGCAAGACCTTGAAATGCAAAACATAAAAAGAAATGTAGTAAAAAAAGCTGCACCTTGCGCTCCCTCTTCACACTCTGATCGCTCATTTAATCTGAATACCGTCAAGCTGGTTCCACCAGATGACTTAGGATGATGTCGGTCAATATGACAAGAAATGATGGGACATGATGTAAGGCCAACTTTGGAGTTGATAATCCTGAAATGGCTCACTATTCAGTGCATTGCCAGTTCAGTAAATCTAAACTTGTGTTTCTGTCCCTCTAGCATCCACACGTATATGTAAGTAGTCCAGGATTTAAAGATCCGTTTGCATAATATATTAGCAAGAACTTAAACACTGTGGCTGTGACGTATGGCTTGAAGTTCAGTGGAAGGTGTGGAGGCATGTTCTGGGTCTTAATAAAAAGGTGTTAAAAAAATATCTCTATATTGTGCTTCCAAGTATTACTAAGATTTACCTTCATCCTGAAGGACACGTGTAGCATTGTAGGACATTGTTGGTAAAACTCCTACAGAACATAAAAACCCTCCAAGTAATGCTGAACCAATTCCTCAGAATGACACCTTGAGACACCAAACGGCAACACACAGCCTTGACCACCACGATGCAAAAGCCCAGAAAAACAAACACCGCCAGAGCGGCGTCAAGCGACTCCTTATGTTTCCTGATGGTTACTGAGCGTGCTCAGGGTATCGGGATGAAGCCAATGTCGGGCGCGTTGCCCAGAATCAATGTAGTGTGGCTGAGCGACGGGGAGGGGGAAGCCAGGCGGAAGGCCGGGTTGCTGGAGTGAAGAGAGTCTCTCTTCTTGCTGCTTCTGCTGAACGGGGGGCAAGGAGCGGCCGCAGGCTGGCGGGCCTGCTGCCGCGAGCAGTCGGCAGAGGGTAAGCATTCCGCGGGAGGCGTCGCCCTGCTGGACACCTCTACGCCCAGAGGGGTGGTCTTCGGAGTTCCAGGGGGGCACAGGCCACTAGAGTCCAATGAGTGAACCATCCTCTCCAGCACATCCTTAGTGCTCCGAGTGCACTGCGTGGAGAGAATATAGAGAAGTCAATGAGAACCAGGGGAAACGGGTCCACATCAGTGTGTGTAGGTGTGTAGGTGTGTGTGTGTGTGTGTGTGTGTGTGTGTCAATGGAAAAACAGCACAAAACGCATCGAGAAACGTTCTGTGTGAACAATTTGTTTAGAACTCAAGCAGTGAAAGACATGACAGCGCGGATGATCGTCAGAAGACTCAAATGGAGAAGCACGGAAGAAGTGGGTTAGACGCAGACAATGCAACACAGGTAAAGATTGACATGTGGAGAAGCAGATTCCAGTTTCTTCTGGCTCCGATAAAAAGGTAGAGAGGGACATACAGTTTATGCAGACCACCATGCATGCACGAAAACACCTCACCCCACACACACACACACACACAAATGAGAAAGAAACCTCAGCTAACTACAGAGATGACAAGAGTAATAAAGTCATCAGCCGTCGAACACGAGCTCCATTCCAGATCGAGTGAGCGAGCGAATGTTAATGAGACGAGAGTGAATGGAAGTGAAGCATGCACATTTACAAGTGAGGCACCCTTCCACACCAATCACAAGACCTGCCCCAACTGCGTTTATGGAACAAAAAAAAAAAACACAAGATCTTGGAAAAGCACCAACTGGTCAAATGACAGTGATTTCAAACCTAAACACAAAGTACATTGCGATAAAAAGACACAGTGGAGGGCAGGTGAAGAGATGTTGTGATTGGTTCGTTCAGCCCTACTCTTACCATCGACCGTCTACATGCAGCAGCGCCCTTCAGGCTGTGCAGGACAAAGAAAAATCCTGACAGTTCTCCTCCTGGCAGGGTGGAATGGATACAGTACAACACTTGAGTGTCAGCTTTCATCTCGCAATTAAAATACAGGCATACAAAACAAACGCTACTAATAAATAAATCCAATACGTTCACTAATTTATACCTACTGAAATAAACCTCTTAAAATTTGCAGTCAGGCAATTGAAGACTGGAAATTAAAAATAAATAAATATTAAAAAAAAGGCAGAGTAAATTCAAAACAGAGACCAAAATCTCAAACGAATACAAAAATAGTTTATTTAACACAAAGGAACACTTTTTAGATTAAAAAAAATGTACGTAGAAATAAAAGCAAAAGTGGATTTAAGAAAATAAAGCCAATAATATATCTAAAGACATGATATGCTGACCATATTGAATAACAAATGTCTTCAAGACATGTGACAAATGATCTGTGATAAAGTGCTGATAAATCAAATACAAAATATGATCTAAAACCATTAGCATGCTCTACTAGAAAGGCAGTAGTGAAGTCTTTGGTGTGCACACATCTTCACCACAACATAAAAGCAAACAGTAGTACAGTGAGAACATGTTGAATTTAAAGTGTAAATACAAGTCAAACATCAAAAAGTGCAACAATCCACATGTTCACGCTCCCACAGCACAAACGGACCACGATACATCTGCAGCGGTCGGACAGGGTGACTCAGCAACTCAATAAATGGTTAAATTTCTACCTGTAGAAACTCCTAAAACTCTGTCCACTTTAATGCATTTTTAACTGCTCAGTGATGCCAAAAAGAGTTACAGGTGGCGTCCAAGATGCTTTGTTCTGAAGCTTAAACAGGTGACACAGCAGTGTTGTTCCAGCATGCTGCGTGGTGTACATTACCTCTTCAGTAATAGTAAGTATTTATATTTTGTGTCAGTTCCAATCCGTCCCAGGCTGAGCCCGAGTAATGTTGTTCCAGTCCAGTGAGAGACTAACAGGCCCTTCCCAATTAAAAACCTGTGCACTGCGGTTTGTTTTCACACACAATGCGAATAAAATGCACAACTTTCATAACGCTGGCCACAGATTTAAGTACTGCATATCGGCCCCTCAACTTAAGGGACTCGTGTTGGAAGTCTGGAGGATGAAGAAGTGGACACAGAGTGGAAAAGCACACGGGGAGGGGGTAGGGGGGGGGCAGCCTAACAACATCACAGGATCTATGGGGCAGTCAGGATTAGGGGAGGGACCACACACTGGTTCATCCTACCATGTTGGCGTCATTCTTGGCCAGGAAGGGCGGCAGCTCCATCTCCGAGGCCGAAGCAGCATGGGTCGCCTCAACCAGAGTCACGAAACCTCGTCTGTCAATCAGACTAGAGAACAGACCAGAGGATTGGGTTAGGATGTTCATGAAGCATTTCACTGATACTCAAACACAAATGTTACAATGGGTTACAAAGTCTCAGCTGTGATGGGGATCTCTTTACTCACCTTGGGGGCATTGGGCCACATAACGTCACACAGCAGTTGGTTATGATATTGTTGTAACTGTACGGGTTCCCAGACTCCTCTGTACACCTTTTACTTGACCAAGAGCCCTTTATCTGCACAGTGAATAAATAGAGAGCGCTGTCAGTTACTGGATGAAGTCGATTGTAATAATCATGAACTGAACGGTGGCATACTGGGGCACGAGTACTTACATCTTCATTTGTCGTGAGGTTGGAGGCTACCAAGTACGTATGGAAGCCCGAGAGGCCCAGAACAGACCAGATGGAGAAGAAACAAATCACCAACTCCACCACAGTGCGCACAGTAGAGTCAAGGCATGATAATAACACCATTACCAGTCATTATTTCAGACAAATAGCAATTAAAAGCAATGGCAAGGCTGAATATGTGTGTAAAGAAGTTAAGTAACTGCATCTGCACAAAGCACAACATCTATAACAGGTACTTCAGCTGTCTTACGTATCAATGTCATGACTTACTGAAATATACACAACAACACATGGGTGGTTATTAATGTGAACTCTGAAGCTATGGGACTACAAATAACGCACAACCACTTCCCATTACACCTTTTTCCAATATAAGAATATGAAATTAGTTCTATTAAATTGTACCGAGGTTGTACTCAACGTGTGAGTAAATGTGCGTAGCTACAATCTCGTGACCCAGATGAGCACATCAGGGTCTCTCCACCAGCATGTTGTTGCTACATTAAATAATGTATCTCTTTTCTAACCTTTGTGATGGGACACCTTTCAGGCAGTACCTTACTGGTTTTACATTTGTTTTGCGATATGTAATCCATCACAATGGACATGTTGCAAGTTATATTTGATTTGTATATTGGCTAAAAATGCGACTAAGGCCTTTAAAAGCATAATGGTCACAGAAGACTCAAACGGTTGATGATCTAATTGGATCATCTGCTCCGTGAGATAACTTTCTGAATTCAGAAAGACAAAGACACACACACAGACTCCAAAAAGATGACATGATGTCATGCATATCCTGCGACCACGAGGAAACTAGCCCACACCCTGTCTGTGAATAACAAATCGAACCACTCTGTAGTCATGCCCTCTTTATTCGTCTAGACAGTAACATCATCTCACGAGAGCATGAGGCAGCAAACCTTCTACTGGAGAGCCGTGTGCATAAAAGCACTGCTTTGCTGGATGCTAACTCTCTGATCCTATTAAGCATGGGCTTAGGCTGAGGAGCAGCAGGAAATGCCTCGTCAACAGTGTGACTTGTGTTATTTCTTGGGCACTAAAGAGTCGCAAATTAAAATAATCTCATTGATCACATAAACAGGTTGATTAAGTGAACATTTGGTATGTAAAAAGGATATCTGGCAGGGCTCTCTTGAACGGCTTGAACCAGGCTTTTACCTTCTTGAGAACCTGGAAAAAAAAAGAAAAAGAAAAAAGGACAGAAACATCAGAAACAAAGTAATGTTAAAGTGGTTCGTGGTAACACGACAGGAACATCACACAACTACTGGGTGCATTTGTGTCTCCATACGTTGTGAGAATACTCACGCAGGGTGAGGTGCGTGACGACACAGCCAAATATGAACGATGTCAGAAAAGACAGAGAGATGATGAAGCTGTAGAAAAATCGGTAATTGCGTTTGCCCACACAGTTCCCCACCCACGGGCAGTGGTGGTCAAATCGTTCTGAGGGGGAAAAAAACAACAGTATACATAGAGATTAGAGGCATGTTTATATTAGTTGGAAAGAAAAATAGTAGCACGGTTTAATACGCAACATGTTATTGTAATAATAATAATAATAATACTTATTAATATAGCTCTTTTCAAAATTCTCAAAGACACTTTACAAACATTAACAAAAATATTGTACGTATATTAAATACTATAAAACCCAATCACTCTTACCCTGGAATTAATATGACCTGTTCATTAAATTAGGATTGGCCTGTCCAGGTTCACACGTTCCTAGTCGGTCTTAAAACGGCACTAAGTTGTGATTGTTGAAACGGTTTGTTCTTGCTGTAGTCAGCAGTTGGCTCCGTTGTCCTAAATGATGACCTAATGCCTTTAAGGCCACCCACTATATGACAAACTGCCTCAAGCCTGCACATACAGAACTGCTATTCAAACACTTAATGTGAGTTTAAGATTATTTTAATATTTGGTAAAAGTTGTCAGGCAGTAAATTAATTTGAAGTCTCTGGTTAGAGTTAGGTTTTATAGTTGTATCTTTTGGATTCTGTTACATTTCAGCATTGCACCTTCCAGACGGATCAGTGGACCAACATAGGAAGGTGTGCTGCATGAAGAAAACTAGAAACCTACGGGCCAAGCAGTATGGTATGTTTCTCTTGGCAATGATAGTAAGTTGTGGAGTTGAATTGGTGCAGCTGGCATAAGTGGGTCCTTCCCACCACATCCTTACCCACACAGTTGTCACAGAGGCTGCAGTGGGAGGTCCGAGGAGGGCGGAACATTTTACAAGTGAAGCAGTATTTGAGCTTCACCACCTGCTGGTTGATGAGAATCTCCTTGGTTCGCGGAGGGGGGCGATACGTAGAAGATCCTGAGGTATCTTTAAATAGAAGAAGTACAAGGGGAGAGAATCACTGAGACTTGCACAGTCGATCTTCACCCAATAAGCACTCTATTGATCTACTAAAGGAATAATTAAAACACAAATAAAGGTCTGGCTTTTGTGTAAGCTGATTAGGTCTGGGTAGGCTGTTAAAAAAACCAAACATGCCCCTCAGAGATCCCCCACCCTCCATATGGCAAAGCTCTTTTACCCCATCTGTTCCACATATGTGACCCAAAGTTGTGCCTTACCTATCTGCTTCTCTATGTCTGCTGCTTCCTCTGGGGTGGCCCTGGGTAAGATGCCGGGGTCTGTAAAGCTGGTTCTCAGCAGGGAGATGACCACAAACAAGAAAAGAACCCCACCGATCACAGGAATAAAGACGGTCAGATGCTCCACCAGGAAAGGGCAACTGTGAAAGAAAAACATGGCAAAACCACGTTAATCCCAGAGCATGCATACATACATACATACATACATACATACATACATAGAGATACACACACATTTGTAATTGCACACACACACATTAGAATAGACATTCCATGCTGCATTCAGGGCCCACGATAAAGAAGCGTAGAAAAGAGCCCTGCTAGTTACTCACTCGAATGCGAAGAAAAGGCCACACGTGACAACAATAAGGCCCAGTGTCAGAGGAAGGACGCCGCTCTGTCGGGCCAGGATAATCCGCCCGTCGCAGAAGAACCGGTTCTTCCCCGGGAACACTTCCCATTTCCTCCGCGGCCGCTGCTCCCTCTTCTCGGCGCGGTCCTGCGCGGACATGGGCGACACCGACAGCGCGCGCGGGTCGATCTGCTGGTACTCGCAGTTCTTCATCGTGTGACGTAAACAGGTGTCGCTGAAGGCACTCACGAGACGACTCTCCTGTCCCGTCCTCTCAGGGCTCGGTCATAGCCCGCTGACGTGCTGCTCGGGGTGTCTCAGCTGTCCATCCCGGGAGCTAAGGCGCGCTAGCTGGCGGAGCAGTGAGGTCCGTCTCCTCCGGGGCAGAGCTTCACGAGCCGAGTCACTTCCAAAGTGGACTGAAGTTTAACTACCATCTTCGATAGTTAAAATAAAGCCATTCATAAATACCAGTACTTGTTCGGTTGTATTAAAATACGCCTTTACCGTAAAGTCAACGGACGGGGCTTCGGCTCGAGCTCCTTGGGGCAGTTCGCGTTTCCTTTTTCTGTCTTTTTCTTTTTTTTTGTCGCCGTCAGCCAATGTACGTCACGAGGTGGAGGATGACGTAGGCACGCAGGGCACGCCGCTGACTTAAAACGGCGCACGTACGCACGCGGACGGTTTGTAGATCAGTGAGGAACACCAGATAAGTAATTATCTGTGCGGATCCACATAAGCGGCTCCAGGTGCTGTGTTTTACCTCCAGAGATTAGTTAAAGCCCGTATTGAAAATATAACTATTCTTTGCATGCTTATGTAACCTACCTTGTTTGTTGCTCTTGTTCAGGGTCATAGCAACCATTCTGTAGGCTGTGGGGGTATAGAGACCTGGGAGAGTTTAGATAGAGGGTATTTATATAGTAGCACATTGCATTTAGCAAATTGGCAAACCACTGGTATATAATCAATTATTTCTTCATTGTTGGTTCATAACTCTGCACAGATCTACAGTTTGACCCTTTTTGCCACATGTCTTTGCATGGACTGATTCTCCAGAGCATAATAACCCCTGACTTTCTAACAACCACCCATCAGCTGCTGAGAGTGCACCACAATGCCCTTGTTGCCATGGTGAGTGCTCTCTGCAGGCCTGTGATGTGAACAGGTGATAGTCTCACTGTGTGAAGTGGTTTTGACTACAAGGTCAGTGTTCTGTGTGCACGTCCACCGTGGAATTATTCAGCGTGTTTCCAACCGCGTCCTGCTGGAAACACTTGACTTCCTGCCACTTCTGGAAGTCATGAGTGGGAAAGGGACCGACGGGTTCATCCGTTGAATTTGTGTTTGTTTAAGCACAATAATGTATTAGAATGTGCTTGAGGGATGTGAAAGGAACAGTGTGTAGGCTTTAGGGGGATGTATTGGCAGAAATGGAATATAATATTCATAACTATGTTTTCATTAGTGTATAATCACCCGAAACTAAGAATTGTTGTTTGGCCTTTTTGCATTCCCTGAAGGCCAACGTGGTTGTCTGACAAGCTTGGAAGGTGCAGGGTGAGCGGAGGGGGGTTAAGATGGATGCAATCTGGAGCCTCAGAACTAGATGCCACTAAATCCTGCACACTTTACCTTCAATTCTTTAGCCTTTGCAAGAGGGTACAAGTTCAAGGTGCAACATTATGACTAAGTAATATGTCCCAATTGAATGCATTAGGCTCCTGTATGCAACAGGACCTACTTCGTAAGAGCAGCTGCAGTATGTACTAAAAGTGAAAAGAAAAAAGGACTTGATTTAGAACGTGGCTCTTATCTCATGTTGTTTTGTGTTTTCATCTTCAATTGGTTTCACCTGACATGTTATTATCCGGGTCATGTGATTGCCTCCCATTACCTACTATATCGCTGAGGCCACAACCATTTTGTCTGTTTGTGAAATTCCCTGACAAAGACCTAAAGGTGTGGAAACAAAGGATTTATCCACTGCAATAAAGGCTTTTAAATATTCCTCCCTCGTTATCTGTTCTAAGATTGCAGAGTGCCTGGATTGCCTTCCTGTTTATCCGTTTCTTCCCCCATTTGCAGAGAACACCAGAGACACACTTTTTAATACGGTGAAGTGCACAGAGCAACCAGTTATCTCACTCTCTCCACATATGTTTTGAGTTTTTAGGCTGGAGTTGGGCTGTGAACTAAATTGTTTTCAGAGTAACAGCAGCCTCTAGTGGTGTTAAAGAGATCTGCACGCATCAGGGGTAACGAGACAGTAACAAACCATGAACAAAGAAATCGGTTTACATAAATTCACATGTTTGGATTCATCACAATTATTTTAATCTTAAATTCAAGAGTAAACTTGCTGGTCAAACTTTGGTTTTTGGGTTGTTTTTTTTGTTTTTTTTTACAACAAAACACAATATAGCAGTTTTACATTAATGCTTAATAAGAAAAGGGTTTACCTTTACGTGAAAATAAAACTAAATTGATTATTTTACAGCAACAAACCCTTTATTTATTTTTTCTCATTCACATTCAAATATTCCCAAACTATAACTTGGAATAATTCTTCCAAACATGCAGTGCTATATTAAATTATACAACCATAGTATTTCCAATATTTACAACTAAACAGTGTTCAACTAAGTCTCGTAATATTGTACATTTTGTTTGTTTGTTCTCAAAGACATTTAACTGAGAGGTTCAAATCAAATTGGTTGACTATTGCATGAGTAAATCGGCATCAAAAATGTAATGGAATTTTATCAGTAAGTTCTATGTAGGACTGGGCGAGATAGTTATAATACAAGTCATTTTTCTTTCCTTTGGATTAAATAACCTAAATAGAAGTTAGTGAATTCATATTACTTTAATTAAATAAATGTAACATTGACAAAATGTATTCATGTATAGAATCATGTTCTTCGTAATGCTGTTGCAATGAACAATTTAACAATTACTGGAATAACAAAAATTGACTATTGATGACGCACTTTAAAAACACCTGTGTGAGATTTAACATACGATGGATTGTGCCCAGTCCCACACGGACATATTGCATTTAAAAGGTCAGAGTAATCTTTGAAGTCATGTCCATGGCAGGAAGTTACAATGCAGTACCAGGCCCAGCACCCAGTAAGAGAGGAAGTATCCCAGGATGCTCTGTGTCGTAGTAGAACAGGTTTTAAAGTGTGGCAGCAGCGCGATGATGGGGTTTTGAGGTCTGTGCGTGCATCCGTTTCTGGAATGAGCCTGTAGCTGCACATTGGGATTTGATGTTGTCCTTCGATGGAGAAGCGGCTCATTGAGGAGGAGCAGGTGAGCACTTATCCAGAAAGGCACGGGAGACGAGGAGGCCATGAATCTGGTTAGAACCTAGAAACGCAGAGTCAAAACGGGAATGAGTAGAGATTAACAGTTGTTACACACATACACACACACAAACAGACTTGTGAACAAAAGTTCCACAAGTAGGCGGTTATATGATGCACTTACCTGCACATGCATGCACAATGTTCCAAACACCAGAAGTACTGTTGAATGAACAATATACACAAACACTCTGGAGTTGAACAATCCCGGCGTGGGTTTGTCGAGCCCTTTACTTGCACCCGTCTGCCAAAGTCCGAGTCTCAGACACATTTCTGGGTTGGCTTGAAAATACGCGTACGCCGCCATTATGCCGAGAGTGGCCATGGGCAGAGCCAGGAGGAAGTTTGGTATCTGCTTCAGCTCAAAGTAGCGGAGGAAGCCCACATCCCAATACACATCCTGGATATGAGAATACAGCAGGGGGAGAGGCCTCATGCACCAGAGGGGCGGCGGGCCATTTTCATCTGGAACCCGGTAGCCCTTCAGTTCAGCCAGAGACAGAAGAGCGGGAGGGATCCGTTCCAGGGAGACGGACGGCGTGCAAAACGTCCTATACCCGTAGTACTGGAACGCACAGAAGGGAAGGGCAATAATCGCAGTTCCCAAGAGGGAGGTGAGCAGCACACGGACGACGGCCCAAATATAGTGGAAGACTTTGCTGTAGCCTTTTGTCGTCGTTCGATATACACGAATCTGGCTAATGGCGTGCAGCGATGGAAGGTAGAGCAGGAACCCTATGTTAACAAGTCCATTGGATCGCGCCGCAGTGGCTATACTGAGGGCCAGGCACGCTCGGAAGGTGAACCCTTTCTCCAGGAGGAACAGACCACCAAATGTGAGCGCGGCAAACAGGCTCTCGGAGTATCCGGCGGTCATGAAAACATTGGCAGGTGTGATGCAATAGAGCAGGCTGGAGAGCAGAGCCAGGCGTCTGTCCTGGAGAACGATCCTGCTCAGGGCGTACAGGGCGACCACGCTCAACAGGAAGAGGGCACTGTTCCCCAGAGCCACGGCCACCAGCAGGCGGCCCCGCACGCTCAGCCAGCCGCTCAGGGGCCACAGCAGCGTCTCGGCGAGGCCTCGCAGGACGACGGGCAGGAGGGGGAAGAAAGCAAAGTTGTGCTCGTAAAGGTACCCTCTCTCGGCGATGAAGAGGAAATGCTCGGCATCCCAGTGGGAGAGGCCGCCCAACAGCCACTCCACTGCGGAGTCCAGGTACAGAGGCTCCTCGGTCCTTGGGGGCCTGAACGCTTCCGCGTCGTGATCAGGGATGACAGCGTTGAAGACGGCCTGAGGAGAAATAGTCAACAATATTAAAATCTCTCTTTGCTTTGCTCTCCAGAGGAACAAAGCACACAGGTGTACAGTCACTGTGACCTACTTACCATACACACTATGGGGTAATTACCAAGGTCGGGAGAAATTAGGGTTCATTTCTTACTGTTATGTCATCTCTCTTGTGTACATTGTTATTTATTCTATTTGTTTTTACCATGTAAAATGCCTTGAGGTACCTTTTTTTAAAGCGCTATACAAATGAAATGCATTATTATTATTATTAATAACAAACCATGGCCATAAACCAGATTAGCATATTGTCAGATGCCACAGCATCCACACTCGGCTCCGGCTCACCTGCAGGAGCAGCGACAGGCCCCTGGTGACGGCGGCGAACTCCAGGACGGCTCTGACGTCCATGGTCACTGGTGTGAGGGAGCCGAGCGGACACAGCCGGAGGTGACGGGCCTGAGCATGGTGGCTGCGACCGGACAGGCGCTGCTGGGTTCCTCACAGCTTCTGTCAAACATAGCGAGCTAAGGGAAGAAATATTCGGCGGAGGAGATGCGGAAGTGTCGCGTTTTCATTGGTGTTGCCTCCATTAAGAGAGGGGGTGAACAAGAACTACTGTTATTGGACAGCTACTCGTCGACCATCAGTGTTTGTTTTCGCTCAGGTGCAATCTTTGTCCTCACGTCCTCATCCTGCAGCAGCAGCTCGGCTTCGTTTCGAATGGCTCTGTTCACTTCCGGTGCAACCGAGGTCCTTTCAAAATAAAAGTGAATTAGGTAGGCCCCGATGAGGAGAACCCTCCTCGTGTGGTTTCTGCTTCATGCGCCATTAATTACGGATCTAACAGAACGTGTGTAGCAAACGATGATCAATCACAGTTTAGATTCTGTTGACTTACCTTTTTTTTATATATATATATAACGTTATATATATATATATATAATATTTGATCTGACGTCGTGTCTCAGATCTGTTGGTCAGCTGACGGTGAATCATGTGTTTCTCCCCAGCAGGCGGAGCTCCACACCATCATGTGTCATGGACTGGTTATTCAAGTGGTGCAGGTATTTCATTCCTCATTCAAAACATGTGAGGACATCGCCTGTCGTTTTAATCTCTCAAATCTGATTGGATTCAAGGTGTATTTTCGACACGTGCCTTTTTCAAGTACCCTCTTCAATGTGGATTCAAAAGAGTGGCTTTTCGTCTGTTTCTTTGAGATCTGATGTTAATTCAAATGTACACGACGTGGTTTCTAACCCATTGTTTCTGTTTGGACCCCCCATGACGGTACACGCTGAAATGTTTGGCTTTAATCGAGCATTATGCTGTTGTACTATGAAGTTAATGCTGGGAGAAAGCCTCCGTGCAGTCATCCATGAGGCTTTATGTTATGTAGCCTGTTATTATTTTACATGTGTGCAGTTATTTTACTGAAACGTAGAAACAGTAATACAGCTAATGCTAACAGCTAATGGTATCAGTTGAGTGCAGCAAGTAAGACCATGTTTCCCTACGAATGTCCTGAGCACTGAGGTAAAGAAGCAAGCATTTCAGAAAATACTTTTGACCCAATTGTGTGTGAATCAACATTAATTTGACTTGTTCGTCCAGAAGAGGTCACCATTTAGGAAGAACAAAACCATCAAACAGCGTACGAAGATTTAATGTACATTTATTCTTACCACGTGGAACATATAGTATAAAGATTTCATACTGAATAAATGATATTCATTGAGCCAAAAAACGGAAAAGGGAGGAATTTACATGTTGTCTTAGCTACATAGTCTGAAATACAAATATGCAGAATCCATGACTGAAGAAAAATTGTCAAATGTGTACTTCATCTAGTTTATTTTGTTGTACCAGGAGATAACAGGTTTGAGCCGTGTCTGTCGTACTACGGAGCTGTGGAGAGACCAGAGGTGTGGGTCTAATCAGTGGGGACTCGTGGACCAAACTCACGTCAGCCTCAATCCCTCACCAATAACAAGTGTGAGAATAGTGACACAGACAGAGACAGACACAGAGAAAGGAAGTGTAATGTACAACATTATATATACACCACAGCAAAGCTGTATTTGAAGTTGAAAACCAGTCCTAAGAGGTGATTTCTTTTCATAAGGGTATTCATACAATCAAGGGATAAGAGGAGGTAAGGGTGTTGTAGGTTCTTGATACTTTGGGGAAGAAAGCCATTTTCTGTTGAACACCAAACTAAAATGACCTCAAAACTCGAGAAGAGCTGCATCTTCTGCTTCTGTGTGAAACGTGTGTTACAGAATGCTTACACTCAAGAGCAGTACGGTACAGAAAATGTCCTACAATCTACTGCACACTGCACAGGCCTCCCCGGTGAAGGTGTCTATTGACAGCACTTAGTCTACTGTCGGGCTGACGGGTGAAAATCCAACTACAGCAACTATAACCAGTAGGCCACTTGTCAGTCTGCGTCACCTCTGAACTTCAACCAGTTACAGACTCATTGTGCCCTCGAGGGGAGCGCTAGGGCACACTGTGTCTCCCAAACTCACTGTAAACGAGACAGCAACTTTGGTTACAGTTTTTGTTTTTCAGCTATTTATTTATTTATTTATTCATTTATTTATCTTTATTAAAAAGTACTTTTTCCCCCAAGTGCAGAACAGTCTCCCAAACGTGGCGCTCTCTACTCTGTGTCATCCAGTTGGCATTCATGTTACAAGTAGTGTCACTATGCGGGCATCTCTCTGGTTTGTAATCCACCACAGCTCTGTGATTACCCTCCTCGAGCAAGGACGGCCTGGGGAGGGCTCAGAGAATGGAGTCTGATGGATTTTCATAAATTAAAGACAGTCACTTGAACTTTTCTTGCCCTGTTACACACAAGCCAGGTTTCCAGGGAAGAGGGGAATGGGGATTAAAAACCCCAAAATGTGGAGCCACGGCTCCCTACAGCTGTCATGACTGGCCAATCAAAAAAAGTACATCACAGATAACATGAGAAACCAGCGAGTTCATTAGGGGAGACACTGAAAGGTCAAGGAGTCGGGACTCTTGTAGTGTGAACTCCGAGTGGTTCTCCTCCACCTTGGCTAAGGCATGCAGAGCCCGGGCAGCTCGCCGCATCATGTCCGGGCTTGTGGGCTCGAAGTGCATCCCCTGTAGGTGTAGTAGAGAGCTCTGGCTCTGCTGAAGCTGTGTGGCAGCCAGACTATCCTCCAAGAAGCCCAGCAAATTGCCCACACTTCCTTTCTGACAAGCGATTGCTCGGGCTGCCACAGTATCACCCTGGGCCAGGTTGGCCAGCAGAACCACCGCCATCTCCCTGCAGACCGCAACCTTCCTGTCTCCAATCAGCCGCACCAGGTTCCCGTATAGCTTCTCCAGCCGACTGAATGGCGGAGTGGCCAAGATGAGGTCCACATTGTTGTCCTGGATGCTGAGTTTGCTTAGCGTCTCCAGGACCAGTCTCTGAGGTGACAAAGCACTGTGGGGCCCTAAGGTGGGGAAGGGGTCCTGGGCCTCTGCTGATGGGCAGACGGCCCAGTGGAGAAGACCATCCAACAGAGGCAGGCAGATGCTCTCGGGGTAGATGGAGAGGTCCAGTTGGCCCGAGATGTTCGCCAAAGTGACCAGGGTGTTCTCCCTCAGGAGCTCCAAGCAGTCCCACCACCATTCATCCCTTTGGCCCATTCCCTCGTCTGAATCCTCGTCTTTCTCGTAGGTGAGCGGCGCTTGTTTGCGCTCAGGGTGCCTGTGGTGGAGCAGGATCAGGCGCCCCAGCAGCAGTAGCAGCCCTGGATGTTTGGACATCTCGTGGTCATTGCCTGGCACAAAGGAGAGGCTGCGCACGATATTGGAGATACAAATGCAGCGGCGGGCTAAAGAATCCTGCCAGTTAGCCAGCGCAATGAGCGGCCCTTCGTCTTTGCTGTGAGGCTCATCCTCCAGGATGACGCCGGTCTGCTTTGCCCGCCGGGTCCAAACACTGTCGGGGGAAGGAATGGGTCCGTTACTCTCCTGGTGACCGTCATCAACTTTATCAACCGTCTTTGTCTCAGAATCCGTTTTCCTCTCCTCCTCACTGCTGAGGGAGGGGCTGGCCTTCTCGGAGGAAGACGTCTCTTCTTCTTCTGGATTCTTCTTCTTCTCTCCCTCAGTTGGCAAACCGTTCTCCAGAAACACTTCTTCTGGGACTCGACGCTTCAGCAGACTTGAGGGCACGTATATCCGCTCTCGGGGTGCCACGAAGTCTTTGCGTGGTTCAAAGTGGGTCTGGATGTGGTCCGTTGAGTCTCCCCCTCCAGCGCTCCAATGAAGCAGCCCGCTGTCGAACTCTTGCATTTTGCCGTGATTATTGGACTGGCCAGTCGCAAATGGGTCTTTCTTTCGTACCACTTTGAGGGGAAACTTGTCAAACTTGCTGGACTGTTTGGGTCTCTCGTGGGCAGATACGGATTGCAATGAGCCCGTCTGTTCGGAGGAAGAACCCTTGCTCTTCCTCTCCTCATCCTCCGTCTTCTCATCTGGACCCCGAGACTCGGAGCACTGCGCTTGCTCTTCCTCCTCTTTTACACGAGCTGGCCCCTCCGTTTCTTGTTCCTCCTCTTCTTCGTCATCTCCTTCCTCTTGTTCCATGTCTTCGGCCTCTTCCTCCGTGTTGTCCCAGTCTCGTTTCAAGGCATCAGGATCAAGTAGTGTCCTCTGCCCAGGGTCTCCCACCTCATACTCCCGCAGAATGCCAAAGATTTCAATGAGACAGCGTCTGAAATACTCAACCACCAACTCTAGGAGGCCAGGCAACTGAAGAAAGAAATATAAAAAAATATTAGACATGATCGCTACATATAGTGTATCGTTATAAACAATCATTCAGGGCTCAATGTTAAGTCTCACCGTGTTGAGCTCAAAGGTGGAAATACTGTTGTCATCATACAGGAGGATGTTGATGGTATCTAAGGCCCACGTACTCTCAGCCAATAAACCCGACTTTAATGACATCATGACTCTCCAGGCCTCCGGAGTTCCTAAGAAATCATGAGAAAAACCACAAAGGATACCCCTAAGCAACAACTTAAGACAATACAGCTGGACGAAGCAGCATTAGGCAGCAAATAACAAAAAAGTTAAATAGCTATAATCAATCGTCATACCGATATCTTTCACGGTGAGTCTCCGACGTGGTTTCAGGACCGGGTGGGACGCTTCTATAGAGCCTGGGGGAAAAGGCATGTCTCGCCTTATTAGAGGCGACTGCACCGGAGGGGGCACTATGTGAGACGCAGGCACTGGAGGGCCGGCCTTCTGCATCTTCATTACTCCGTGCATATAGGGAGATTTATTAGGTGATGTTCTGCTATCCATGGGGCGGGGCATGGAGGCCGGGTTGGACACCTGTGGAATGTGGTTCTGCACACCCTGAAGGGACTGGTAGGTGGACTGTACTGAACGAGGCATAGGTTGCCCAGGCCCAGCTGGACCATAAGGAGGCTGCCGCGGGCCCATCTGACCCCCCCACTGGCCATCGGGATTCATGCGCTGTTCTGATGACATCATCTCCTCTGAGCGGTTCATGCCCGGGTAACCAGGTCCTTGGGGTGGGCCCCCGGGGCCACCCGGCCGGCTGGGGTAGTTCTGATAGTTCATCTCTCGCGGCCCCTGCCACATGCCTCCCTGAGGACCCTCGGGGCCTGCCTGCATCATCTGAGGGGGCATGTTGGGCTGAGCGTTGGGCCCCGTTGTTACCTGCATACGTTCACGGCCAAAGGGAAAAGGAAACTGATTGCCTGGGCCAGGTGGACGGCGATCAGGGCCGGGGAAGGGCCCACTGCCGCTGTACTGATTGTACGACTCCTGCGGCCCTGAAGAGGGTGCAGGAGCTCCTCCTTGTTGTTGTTGCTGTTGTTGTTGTTGTTGCTGTTGCTGCTGCTGCTGCTGCTGCTGCTGCTGCTGCTGCTGCTGCTGTTGTTGTTGTTGTTGTTGTTGCTGCTGCTGCTGCTGCGGCGGTGGGGCTGGTGCGGGTGGTTGTTGTCCACCATGGAAGGGCCCACTGTACTCCGTCTCATGACGTTTTGATGGAGGATAACCTCCTTCCACAGGACGCTTGTAACTCTACACATCAAAAAGGTACAGGGAGAGATAATTATTTAACACCATTTATAGGACAAATGTAAAAATGAACACACATGGCAGTGTCCTGCTTCAAACAAAACAAATCCAATACATGACAGCAGCTCAGTCAAAGAGAAACCGATAAACAAGATGAAAACAGTGCATTGAGCACAGTGAGAGTTAGTGTGGTGAAGAAGGATCGTTGACCTGTTGTTGTTGTTGTGGGTACATTCCAGGCTGCTGATTTGGATAAGAGCCTGTAGGGGGCGTTCCCTGTCCAGGATACTGATTACCATAGGAATCATGCCTGCAAACATTAAGCATCGTCAGTTTGAACATAACAACTTTATGCATCTCTAACTCACTGGATTAAGTCATGGTCATACACACAGTAAATATTATGGTTTATTATAGTGATGAATTTGTGACTGAAAGACATCCAGGGCTTCTTTTGGTTTACAGCTTCACACTCAAAACACTCGATTACATTATACTAAATGAACTAACTAAATTTAAAAATGAGAGTACATTTCAACTGTGCTTACATCACCACACCCACATACAATAAGCCCAAACCAAAAAGCTGTGAAGACAGAGATATGGAGTAAATATTTTACCCATGAAGGAAATTTGTAGTGTTGTACTGCAATGTTAATTATTACCGTGAATGTTATTTTGTCAAGATAATAAAATATTGAAATAATATTAAATTGCTACTACATTGTACAATAAGAGAACAGAACAGAAAGTACGGTGTTTTATATAAAGAATGAACATTTTCAATTTGACAGTCGCTTCAAGCTTAAGTGCAACGTGAACTGACCGTGGCTGCTGTGGTGGGAAGCGATTTGGCGAATACATCCCAGCGTCGGCGTTGGCAGGTATCATAGGGTTTGGCTGAGGAGCACCGGCTACCATGTTGCCCTCTGGGCCCACTCCTTGCTCCGATCTGATAAAACCAGGACAATACACACGGTAAGTTTACTCTCATGTCTGCAAGGTGACACATGTACCACAGTCCAAATATAGCTTTAAAAAAAATGTCAGATATGTTTGACTGAATTTGAAGATTGTATTTGGTTTTGGTGTCCATTTGGGAACACAACAATGTCAATCCCTGGCAGTACATCATCAACTCAAAGCAAAGTTAAATGTCCAAAACGCCAGCCGATCCATTACAGATCCCCATGCATTTCAATTTCAAATCAAATAATATTAAGAAATTCAGCTTTACATATACTTTTCTTGACCTGCACTTTGAGGTGTGGCTGAACACAAAAATAGCTGCTGGTTATAATAAACAGTGTTCAATGACCTTGAAAAAGCTTTCTTCTATTCAATGATTCTTACCTCCTTTCGTAGCCTGGTCCATAGGGAAACTGCTGTCTGGGCCCCATTGGCATCGTGCCCATGGCCCCAGGCGGTCCTCTGTTGAATGGAGGCTGCTGCTGTGGCGGCGGCTGTTGCTGCTGTGGCGGTTGCTGCTGCTGTTGGTCACCCACCCCGCTGTTAGGGCCCGGGTTAGCAGGTAGAAAGTGCTCCCCGACTGGAAATGCATTCAGAATTAAAGTCCATTAAGAGCTGACTAACGGGTAATTAAGGAAGTACTTTAGTTTCTAGGATAACATATTCCATTTAGCTCTTGTCCATTCAGTGTGCCCACCTTTCCGCATGTTAGCAAAGGGGTCCTTGTTGGGTTCGTAGGTGCCCATGCGCCCTTGCATGTCTGGCGTGTTCATGCCTGGCTGATAGGCGGAGTTGGGCGTCATGTTCTTCCGAGGGAAAGCAGGGTCACTTCCTTCAGAGAAGGGGTCCTGCAGGTTAACGCTGCTCCTAGAGAGAAGCAGGGGCGAGGGGGAGGGGAAATTACGAGATAAGTGGGAGGGATCGAGGGAATGGAAGAACAAAATTAGATCATCAAATCAAAATGTCTTTTCGAATCAAATGGTGAAACCAGAGGCGTTTAACGACAGTCACCTGGACCCGGGTGGCATGGGGGGCATCTGGGTATGAGGAGTGGAGGCTGGGGTGGGAGGTTTTAGGTCTCCCCCCTCGGCCATGGAGCTGCTGGTGGACTGGGGTGTCTGAGGACCCTGCAGAGAGCCTGACCCGGCTGTGGAGCAGAGGGACGCTTCAGTTCGGAAAAAAGAGAGGAGCAGACAGATAAGGTACGTGACTTTAATGACTCAGCAAGTTACGCATGCTTGTGGATTTTAAAAGTGCATGGATGTGGTTTACTGAATTGGTACTACACTTAAACAAACGTGTTGAAAGATTACATGAGTAGCGCTCTAACCTGGAGAGGGAGGCTGGACCTTGGCAGCTTGGCTCTTTTTGTTGTCTGTAAAAATCTCAGGAGGAGGGTCCTCACCCCGCTCAATTTTGCACTCGAAGGCATAGAGACACTGGATGTATTGTTTCTTCAAAGAACTGGCAGCACTGCTGGACGTACCCACATTCAGGGAAGTGGCCAGATCACGCCATTTCTTATTCTTACTCACCTGGGGGACGAACAAAGAAGGCATTTTTTTTAGAATGGAGATTACAATAGGGGAATTTGGACTTCGTTGAGGTTTAGACATTATAATACTAACCTGTGCCATGCTTCCGATCTCTTTGACTGACATATAGAGCCGGAAAAGATCGAGGGGTTTGCGTCCTACAGCGGGCAGGTTGGTCAAGCCCAAGGCTTTCTCTTCGATGAAGGCCAAATATCGGTCCACCCACATCTTCCTGTCCGGCTCTGGTCCCAACTCATACAAACGCGTTATCTTTTCATTGGTTGTGGTGGAAGAGTTTGACTTCTGTATTGTGCAAGATAAAAAAAATGAATTAACCAGAGTGCAACTTCAAAAGTGTTCAGACTTTCAAAGATTTTCAAAAATACTGTCATTACAACATGTAGTAGACGGGTTACCTTCGTTTTGGGCTCTGGCTTGGGCGTTACACTCCCATCTACTTTATTATTCATCTTATTGTTCACCTCTGGACTGGGGGCCATACCTAGACACAATGATAAGGATTGGAATTAGCTGTGAAATGACCACATCAAAAAGAGAATAAAGCTAGGTGTGGTTATCTCTGTACAACTTACCACTTGAGTTATTGGCCATGTTTGGCCCCATCGGATAAGGTGATCCACCTTGAGTGTTCATCATTCCAGGCATGTTGTTCATGGGGGGGCCATAGGGTGGGCCGGAGCCCATCATGCCTGGAGACATGTTGGCGAAACCAGGCATCCTGGACGGAGGAGAGAATAAATGAGCATTTAGGATTCATAAAAGACAAAGTATGGTACATGTATCTCATATTCAAACATATGTGAGAAGTCAATCAGAGGTCTTGTGTGTGAGGTAAATAAAAGATAGGCACTTGAGGATCCATCATAAACCAACCTGTTGTGCATGGAGTTGGCGGCAGGGTGCTGCATGGCAGTGGGGTCCTGGGGCTTTCTGTTCATGCCTGGAGGAGGACCCATTCCTGAGCCTACCTGAGGAGGCATGTTACCCATGTTAGGAGGCATGTTAGGAGCCATGTTGGGAGCCATGTTGGGAGCCATGTTGGGAGCCATGTTGGGAGCCATATTTGGACCCATATTTGGACCCATATTGGGGCCATAGGGCCGTGCTCCCATTTGATTAGGAGGCATCCTTCCTGGGGGCATGCCAGCATATGGCGGTCCCCCACCCTGTCCTCCCATGGAGTTAATTGGGCCTATGCCTGGCCCGGTGTAGTTTGCATTGGGCATGTTGCCATAGCCAGGTTGCCGAGGATAACCTAAGGATGACATTATAGAAGAACATATTCAGGTAAAGTAATCACTTGGCTTTAACTCTGATAAAAATCACTGCAACACAAAGTTTATTTGTGTTCAACAATAAAATGTAATTATTTTAGCTTTTCCTTAAGAGCTGTGTGAGGCAGACTTTTTCCCTACAGTGTGCTAGCAGAAAGAGCTATGCACCCTGAGCAACAAGCCTTCGTCACAGTCTCAGCTCTACTGACAGGAGGCTCTGCTACGTCAGCTGACTCTCTGCTTCACAGCTATAAATAGCTGCAACCGAGTCAGAGGGAGGGACCAACGATAGCATGGTATTCCTATGAGGCAGGGGAGATATATTCCATAGGTTTGTCTCGTGGGAAATACGCATGAGCAAACTTCACAAATGGATCGTAAATTAAGTGGAACACCTTTAGAAACCAAAAACTGAGCCCTAAAAATTGAGCCTCTGGAAGCCATTTCACAATTTATCTCTTCCCAACATCGGATAACAATTTCCAAACTTAAATCTCTCTATTCAAGTAAAACCGTGACAAAGACAATGAGAAAGTACACACCTTGGGGACCATATTGTCCTCCCTGTTGTCCATAGCCACCCATGGAGTTGTTCTGCTGATATGGGCCCATCGCTGGATGCATCTGTCCCCCTGACGACTGGCGTGGCGACAGTGCAGAGGCTGACTGGGGGGAACCATAAGGGGGCATCTGAGGGTTTCTCTGCATGAACCCTGAAAGAAAGAGAGGGACAAAGTGGTCAGACTCAGAAGCTATGGCAAACACTCTTGACACGTTAATATAATGAAAACTTTGCATTTTGTCTGCAGCATACCTCTGTCCTGGGCCATAGGAGACTGACTCATTGCAGGGTGTAGACTCCCATCTGACTGCACACTTGATGGCCTCGGAGGCATCTGGGTCCCTAAACAATAATATTCAAGTTAGGTTAGTGAGGGTTTAAAAAGGGTACAATACAAGTACTGGGTTTCAAGTCACTGAGGTTATAAAAACAAGGCAGGTAACGAAAATGTGGTATTTGTAAGTATTGGGTTCAGTTCTTTGGTCAAACTTTTGTCCAACAAATCCATGTTGTCAACCCATTCTCAAAGCCTAAGTTAACATTTTAACCCTGCAGGACTCGTTGGCTCAGCCCTTACAAATGCATGCTTTGTGAACGAGCACTATCCAACCAACAGAAGTGGAGATGAGACCCCGAGATGATAGTAGAAACCAAAAAGAAAAGTTTTGAGTGGCTCTGTTTTTTCTAACTTTACAGACACTTAAGGTGCAATTTAACATCAGTTAAATGATAATCAATAATGGTAGTACTATTTTTTTGACAACATTTTCTCATGTAATGCAAAAATCAATACCAAAAAAGTTATCATGACTTACAACAAAAATCATTGGGCGTCTAGATCACAATTGTCAGACATTGCTAGTAATCGTTTGTGTCATTTCAGTGTGTGACGGACCTGGCATGTTGGCGGGCGACAGTGGTCCTGTGCGAGGTGTGCTGGCGCCGGCAGGAGAGCCGGCTGGCGACGGTGAGGGCCCTCGGATGCCTGGCAGGTGGGGAGACGTGTGGGGAGAGAAGGGCGACTGAGCCTGGTTACTCTGCTCACCCTGGCTGCTCGACACACCCGACGTGCTCACACCGGGACTCAGGGCGCCCTCTGCGCCTGTCGGCAGGTCATCAATGGACCCCGACAAGTCCTGAAGAGACGTACAGGAAGAGAAGAAAGTGAGTCAGCAAATGTGGTATAATAAAAATATATTAAAAATTTTACAAATTCAGAAGATTCAGCGCTTGTGTATTTTGACAGACTATATTTTATACAATTAAGCACAACTTTTTATAGTACTGTAATGTTGATTTTACACAATGGCTGTAGTATTAGCAAGTTGCAATTACTTCTCCATTGTTTAGATAAGAGTGGCACACATACAAATACTACACACACACACACACACACACACACACACCCAGAGGCCCTAGTCCATATTTATCTTTTTCAAAGATAAAATGAGTGTGCATTAGTGCCAGGGGTTGTCATGGTTACCAGGGATTGTAGGATGCGAGCTGAGTCAGCATGTTGCAGTAGTCCTGCCATGTAATTTCAATACACAAACAAACTCTTGTATTCGTTTTAAATTTACTTATTCACACAGCACCTTTTCCAAATAGCCGTCTCTCAACAATCACTAATGTGCTGCAGCACATGAAGTCTTAACTCATCAAGGGACAGAAAGCGCAGCAGCCACAAACAAACATGCAGCAAAGTGAAAGCTTATAAAACATTGATAACAGACATTTACTGGGGGGGGGGGTTGTGAATGTAATGAGCCTCATGTTGTCATATATTTGATAAGTAGTCAAATTAAAGTTGTGACTACAAATACTACTAGAAATAAATAGAAACTAGTTCTCTTACACGAGGGTAAAAAGAAAAAACACTGTGAAAGGGCTTTTTATGTTCCAGCAGTATTATAACAAGCAACTGACCGGAAGGCTGGAGGGGCGGCCTTGACTGTCCTCTGGGCCAGACTTAGGCTGAGTGGATGGAGGGGCGTTTGACTGAAATGAGTCCTGGGATACCTCCTAAAAGACATCAGAACATATGCCTAAATATACTGCCGGAGTCACAGGAAAGCATGCATATGAACACACACACGCATGCGCGCACACACACACACACACACACAGAAAGATGACCAAGTTTGATCCCAGACTGAGGGTAGTACCTGCTGTTGTGGAGGAGGAAAGCGCTGATAAGGTGACTGTTGTGCTTGCTGCTGCTGCTGCTGCTGCTGCTGTTGTTGTTGTTGTTGTTGTTGTTGTTGTTGTTGCGGGTTCTGCTGCGGGTTCTGCGGGTACGCTGCAGGCTGGCCCTGTGGGTGTTGGCTGTGTCCCGGTGGTTGCTGTGGAGGCTGAGACTGTGCCTGCTGTTGCTGTGAGGGGGGCTGCTGGGGCCCCTGTGTGGATCCTGGGTAGTTGGACTGGCCCTGTGATCCAGGGGGTTCCTGGGAACTTGGCTGCTGCGGAGCCTGACTGGGAGGACCCTGCTGCTGGGCGTAGAGAGACTGGCCAGATTGCGGGGCTGAGGTTTGGGAATAAGGTGGTTGAGACTGTGGAGGCCCTTGGGATGGGCCTGGCAGTGGCCCCTGAGACTGTGGCGGCATATGGGGCTGCTGATAGGGTTGTCCTCCCTGGGTGTGCGGAGCAGAAGTCGGCGGAGGGTGGGTTTGCCCTGCGTAAGGTGTCTGGCCACCCGGTTGTCCTGGTGCGGGCTGGGAGTAGGGGGTTTGCTGCTGGCTTGGGTGAGGAGTCTGGCCAGGCTGGCTGTAATATGGTGCCTGGCCCTGAGAGCCATAGCCTCCTGGTCCCTGCTGTCCATAAGATCCCATCTACACAGAACACACAAAAACAACAAAGACTTTAAACCAACCGAAAAAACACAAATACTGATCAAAACGAAGACACTGCGCTTATTTCTAAATGAGATAAATCATGTGAAATACCTGTGGACCGTACGGCATGCTACCCATGCCTCCAGGGGAACGTCCTTGCATTCCCACTGGGAATCGCTGAGGACCTGCAGGGCCATAACCCTGGCCAGGGTAAGCGGGCCCCTGTTGTGGAGCAGTGGGAGGCCCCTGCTGCGACTGTTGACTGTATGGACTGCCTGCTCCGTATGGTTGACCTCTCATTTTTCCCATTGGGTCCATAGGACCAGGTGGCTGGACATAGCAAGAACACAAGGAAATATATTAAGTCAACAACCAGAATCCATTGGAGAAATCTAAATAGCAAGTGGTACAACTGACACACAGCCTCCCTCTTTATTGGGCCATTACAGCGGGACCCACTGTAAAATACTTGGCTGCAGTGTGCAACTTTTGCAATACCAAAAGGTGTAAAAACAAACTTCAATGAATGAGGAAATTGTGCTTTTTTCACCTTATTTCCCACGGTCATTACCCTGATTTTTTCACCTCTCTCTTTGCCATAGTTTCGGAAGTCAACAGAGCTATATATATCTACTTTTGAATGGAGGGCAGGCTGCCCAATCTTAAACATATCCCAGCTGTGCTCCTGTTTTGAGCCTGGTCCAAGTAGGTTTTTTTCCCCCCAAGAGAAGGCAGTTTGGCTCTGAATGAATGACACCAGAATTGAACGAAGTACTTCCCCCAACAGCAGGAGTGAAAAAAATGTCTATAAGTCAACAGTTAGTATAAACCTCCTTTCTCAGGAAAAAAACTAGGTGCTAATAAATCCGTCAATGCCGTCCACTTGGTGACGTGCTAGCGCCTTAAATTTAGGATCCAATTATTCCCTCACCTCCACCAAAATTATTTGGCACTGAAAGGTGGGGAATTTTAACATAATTCACACAAGAGAGCATCTACTTGAAAACTGAAAGTATCCCATTACATCAAGTGAATTCCCACTTGTGCACTTTGCTGAGCGGAGCGTCCTCAGCTTCACAAAAGCCCCTTCACAAGTAGTATGCAAAATGCAGTACCTGACATTTCACAGATCCAAGATAATGAAGTAAAATAAATAAGAGCAGCACATGGCTAATCTGCATAAGACAGAGAGGAAACTCCCTTGGCCAGTGAGAGATGTGGTCTGCCTTCTGATTGGCTTGGGGGGAGGATTGGGGGGAATTCTTTGCAGTCACACAGTCAAACTTGTGTGGCATGCCAGACACAGCCGCACACACGCACACACATCCTCACAGACAGAAGTCAGGTCGGCCTTCTGCTACTGTGTAGGAAGTTATAATATGAGACAAAGATGTCCAACAGTCTCTAATTTGTGAACATCAAAGAAGACAAAGTGTTGTGTAAATAAATAAGAAGAAGACCATATTGATAGTTGAGCTAGATGAGTAACAGAACAGCAGATGTCTGAAGTCACTATGTTGTAATCATTTAATGACTGGAGCAATGCAGGTGTGTGTTTTCTATTTGGATTTGATGCAAATAACATACTACTTCTCATATATAATGATGCAGAGTACAGTTGATGTGTGTTTATACATTATCCATCAACCGTGCTGCATGCATGTGAGAACAAACAGCTAATAGTCAGGGTTTACTTCTAATACGAGGAAATACTTGCAAAAAGATGAAATTAAAACAAAAGAAATGTATGATCCGTGACCCAGTTGCTCCCACACTACGCTGTTGGCTAAGACTTGAGCAGAGAAGAGCAGAGCAACAGCAGCAATACCTCTGGTGACCCTGTGGTGAATTAAGACCGTGTGCTCTTATCAGCAACTGTTGCCTTGAATCACATGTAATTAGAAATGGCCATGAGCAGCGGATGAGCAGCCAATCAGATTTCAGCTAGCATGTCAACCAAAGACCAACTATCTCCTGGCTTTGACAGCAGGATTTTACCTCCACAATTCAAATCCCAGTGCAAACTGCAATCTGCAATCACTCAGTGGCATGGCTGAGCTGGCTGCTCACAGGCGCCGTGCACCGGCAGCCTCTCAGCACGGGGGCACTCATTTAATTCACATGTGATCAAAAGTGTAATAATGTACACCCTTCCCTCACATTTTACAGGACATTTAGGTGATTTAAACGGAACCCACGCGAGCCGTTTAGCTCCCCGTGAGTCGACATGCAACACATTCCTGATGTCGGAGCCACGAAATTACAGCTTCTCGGGCAGCAACACGATATAAAGGTGACTGAGAGCAACGATCACCAAGTAAAGTGCGTTTGTGGACGCGTTTCCCCGCATGTGCCCGCACAGTATAAGCACATTAGTGAGAAAAACACGTTGTAAATTCAGAAGATAACACGCATAGAGAAGTTATCGGAGAGAGAGAGAGAAAAAAAAAACGGGCCGTTTCTCTTCGGTGAGTATTTTTCGCCCCCTTTTCAAAGTCGAGGCCTTCTCGGCTCCCTGAACGTCCTTACATCGACTCAACTACTTATATCTCATCGAGCACGACTCGTGTGTCGGTACATACACGCATCGAGGGGTTTAAACCCATCGTTAGCTAACCGTCTGGTGTAAAAGGGAGAACAAACACACACACACAACACGAGAGGCAGCCATTTTAGAGTCTTTGCGAACTAGTAGCAGACAATGGCTGGCCTGCTACGTTGTGAGCTAGGAAAGGAGGGAAGGAGACGTACTGAAGCCCACTCCACGGCCCCTGTAGTAACGCGACTTTACCTGGTTTCTAACCAGCGGCTGCCCGGCGCTTCCCGGGCTCAAAGGCGACGGGTGGTGGCCTCTTTGTTGCCAGCCCGGGTTGTTCCCCCCGTACAGCCCGCTGCTGCTGCCCATGTCCGCCGGTCCCTTCGCGGCCCCGTCCGGGCTGCTGTACTCGCTGGCCGGGTAGGTC